>OX387922.1:19647632-20156222 GCA_947578465.1 Thera obeliscata | reverse complement strand
GCTACCTAAGTTATTTGATATCTTTTAATTTGATTTAACAGACAGATTGTCGCGTGCGATACATCAAAATTTTAGTATAGTGTTTGCGAGTCTATTGACCGTAGAACTAGCTACATACAATTTGAAAAAATTTGACTTTTCTGCCAAAACTTTTTGGTACCCATTTGTTCGTTTTTCTCGCTCATTTTGACAGATTTTCAGTTTCTGATTGTTGAAAAAGCTGCGGTTAGAGAACCAGTTTGTTACCTGTGTGGTACATTTTTCGTTTTCTATAGCAAAAAGTTAAGTTTTTAACTGATTAGCGTTTGAAAACGAACTTTTTGACCCAGGTATAGAACTATCTTCGATTCTGTTGACAGCTACTTAAGGTGAATATAGCCGTGCGATACACCATTAGAAGCGGCCTGCGAAGCCCTACACATAGGACTAGCACCAGGGTTCACCCGTCATACAGAAACTTAGAAAAAGTGGTATTTCTACTAACTTTGCCACCGTTTTAGCGAGAAAACAGTCGTTTTTTCGCTAAAACTTATCGCCACTGCGCATAGCCCGGCTGGTACATCACTGCCCCACCTCCTGGAACGCATCTGAAACAGAAAAACACTGAAAATTAGAAAAAATAAAGACTACCTACAATTTGTTATAATTTGGCCAGGCGCATCGCGTTTCTCTGCATAGCAACGTGAGCTACCTAAGTTATTTGATATCTTTTAATTTGATTTAACAGACAGATTGTCGCGTGCGATACATCAAAATTTTAGTATAGTGTTTGCGAGTCTATTGACCGTAGAACTAGCTACATACAATTTGAAAAAATTTGACTTTTCTGCCAAAACTTTTTGGTACCCATTTGTTCGTTTTTCTCGCTCATTTTGACAGATTTTCAGTTTCTGATTGTTGAAAAAGCTGCGGTTAGAGAACCAGTTTGTTACCTGTGTGGTACATTTTTCGTTTTCTATAGCAAAAAGTTAAGTTTTTAACTGATTAGCGTTTGAAAACGAACTTTTTGACCCAGGTATAGAACTATCTTCGATTCTGTTGACAGCTACTTAAGGTGAATATAGCCGTGCGATACACCATTAGAAGCGGCCTGCGAAGCCCTACACATAGGACTAGCACCAGGGTTCACCCGTCATACAGAAACTTAGAAAAAGTGGTATTTCTACTAACTTTGCCACCGTTTTAGCGAGAAAACAGTCGTTTTTTCGCTAAAACTTATCGCCACTGCGCATAGCCCGGCTGGTACATCACTGCCCCACCTCCTGGAACGCATCTGAAACAGAAAAACACTGAAAATTAGAAAAAATAAAGACTACCTACAATTTGTTATAATTTGGCCAGGCGCATCGCGTTTCTCTGCATAGCAACGTGAGCTACCTAAGTTATTTGATATCTTTTAATTTGATTTAACAGACAGATTGTCGCGTGCGATACATCAAAATTTTAGTATAGTGTTTGCGAGTCTATTGACCGTAGAACTAGCTACATACAATTTGAAAAAATTTGACTTTTCTGCCAAAACTTTTTGGTACCCATTTGTTCGTTTTTCTCGCTCATTTTGACAGATTTTCAGTTTCTGATTGTTGAAAAAGCTGCGGTTAGAGAACCAGTTTGTTACCTGTGTGGTACATTTTTCGTTTTCTATAGCAAAAAGTTAAGTTTTTAACTGATTAGCGTTTGAAAACGAACTTTTTGACCCAGGTATAGAACTATCTTCGATTCTGTTGACAGCTACTTAAGGTGAATATAGCCGTGCGATACACCATTAGAAGCGGCCTGCGAAGCCCTACACATAGGACTAGCACCAGGGTTCACCCGTCATACAGAAACTTAGAAAAAGTGGTATTTCTACTAACTTTGCCACCGTTTTAGCGAGAAAACAGTCGTTTTTTCGCTAAAACTTATCGCCACTGCGCATAGCCCGGCTGGTACATCACTGCCCCACCTCCTGGAACGCATCTGAAACAGAAAAACACTGAAAATTAGAAAAAATAAAGACTACCTACAATTTGTTATAATTTGGCCAGGCGCATCGCGTTTCTCTGCATAGCAACGTGAGCTACCTAAGTTATTTGATATCTTTTAATTTGATTTAACAGACAGATTGTCGCGTGCGATACATCAAAATTTTAGTATAGTGTTTGCGAGTCTATTGACCGTAGAACTAGCTACATACAATTTGAAAAAATTTGACTTTTCTGCCAAAACTTTTTGGTACCCATTTGTTCGTTTTTCTCGCTCATTTTGACAGATTTTCAGTTTCTGATTGTTGAAAAAGCTGCGGTTAGAGAACCAGTTTGTTACCTGTGTGGTACATTTTTCGTTTTCTATAGCAAAAAGTTAAGTTTTTAACTGATTAGCGTTTGAAAACGAACTTTTTGACCCAGGTATAGAACTATCTTCGATTCTGTTGACAGCTACTTAAGGTGAATATAGCCGTGCGATACACCATTAGAAGCGGCCTGCGAAGCCCTACACATAGGACTAGCACCAGGGTTCACCCGTCATACAGAAACTTAGAAAAAGTGGTATTTCTACTAACTTTGCCACCGTTTTAGCGAGAAAACAGTCGTTTTTTCGCTAAAACTTATCGCCACTGCGCATAGCCCGGCTGGTACATCACTGCCCCACCTCCTGGAACGCATCTGAAACAGAAAAACACTGAAAATTAGAAAAAATAAAGACTACCTACAATTTGTTATAATTTGGCCAGGCGCATCGCGTTTCTCTGCATAGCAACGTGAGCTACCTAAGTTATTTGATATCTTTTAATTTGATTTAACAGACAGATTGTCGCGTGCGATACATCAAAATTTTAGTATAGTGTTTGCGAGTCTATTGACCGTAGAACTAGCTACATACAATTTGAAAAAATTTGACTTTTCTGCCAAAACTTTTTGGTACCCATTTGTTCGTTTTTCTCGCTCATTTTGACAGATTTTCAGTTTCTGATTGTTGAAAAAGCTGCGGTTAGAGAACCAGTTTGTTACCTGTGTGGTACATTTTTCGTTTTCTATAGCAAAAAGTTAAGTTTTTAACTGATTAGCGTTTGAAAACGAACTTTTTGACCCAGGTATAGAACTATCTTCGATTCTGTTGACAGCTACTTAAGGTGAATATAGCCGTGCGATACACCATTAGAAGCGGCCTGCGAAGCCCTACACATAGGACTAGCACCAGGGTTCACCCGTCATACAGAAACTTAGAAAAAGTGGTATTTCTACTAACTTTGCCACCGTTTTAGCGAGAAAACAGTCGTTTTTTCGCTAAAACTTATCGCCACTGCGCATAGCCCGGCTGGTACATCACTGCCCCACCTCCTGGAACGCATCTGAAACAGAAAAACACTGAAAATTAGAAAAAATAAAGACTACCTACAATTTGTTATAATTTGGCCAGGCGCATCGCGTTTCTCTGCATAGCAACGTGAGCTACCTAAGTTATTTGATATCTTTTAATTTGATTTAACAGACAGATTGTCGCGTGCGATACATCAAAATTTTAGTATAGTGTTTGCGAGTCTATTGACCGTAGAACTAGCTACATACAATTTGAAAAAATTTGACTTTTCTGCCAAAACTTTTTGGTACCCATTTGTTCGTTTTTCTCGCTCATTTTGACAGATTTTCAGTTTCTGATTGTTGAAAAAGCTGCGGTTAGAGAACCAGTTTGTTACCTGTGTGGTACATTTTTCGTTTTCTATAGCAAAAAGTTAAGTTTTTAACTGATTAGCGTTTGAAAACGAACTTTTTGACCCAGGTATAGAACTATCTTCGATTCTGTTGACAGCTACTTAAGGTGAATATAGCCGTGCGATACACCATTAGAAGCGGCCTGCGAAGCCCTACACATAGGACTAGCACCAGGGTTCACCCGTCATACAGAAACTTAGAAAAAGTGGTATTTCTACTAACTTTGCCACCGTTTTAGCGAGAAAACAGTCGTTTTTTCGCTAAAACTTATCGCCACTGCGCATAGCCCGGCTGGTACATCACTGCCCCACCTCCTGGAACGCATCTGAAACAGAAAAACACTGAAAATTAGAAAAAATAAAGACTACCTACAATTTGTTATAATTTGGCCAGGCGCATCGCGTTTCTCTGCATAGCAACGTGAGCTACCTAAGTTATTTGATATCTTTTAATTTGATTTAACAGACAGATTGTCGCGTGCGATACATCAAAATTTTAGTATAGTGTTTGCGAGTCTATTGACCGTAGAACTAGCTACATACAATTTGAAAAAATTTGACTTTTCTGCCAAAACTTTTTGGTACCCATTTGTTCGTTTTTCTCGCTCATTTTGACAGATTTTCAGTTTCTGATTGTTGAAAAAGCTGCGGTTAGAGAACCAGTTTGTTACCTGTGTGGTACATTTTTCGTTTTCTATAGCAAAAAGTTAAGTTTTTAACTGATTAGCGTTTGAAAACGAACTTTTTGACCCAGGTATAGAACTATCTTCGATTCTGTTGACAGCTACTTAAGGTGAATATAGCCGTGCGATACACCATTAGAAGCGGCCTGCGAAGCCCTACACATAGGACTAGCACCAGGGTTCACCCGTCATACAGAAACTTAGAAAAAGTGGTATTTCTACTAACTTTGCCACCGTTTTAGCGAGAAAACAGTCGTTTTTTCGCTAAAACTTATCGCCACTGCGCATAGCCCGGCTGGTACATCACTGCCCCACCTCCTGGAACGCATCTGAAACAGAAAAACACTGAAAATTAGAAAAAATAAAGACTACCTACAATTTGTTATAATTTGGCCAGGCGCATCGCGTTTCTCTGCATAGCAACGTGAGCTACCTAAGTTATTTGATATCTTTTAATTTGATTTAACAGACAGATTGTCGCGTGCGATACATCAAAATTTTAGTATAGTGTTTGCGAGTCTATTGACCGTAGAACTAGCTACATACAATTTGAAAAAATTTGACTTTTCTGCCAAAACTTTTTGGTACCCATTTGTTCGTTTTTCTCGCTCATTTTGACAGATTTTCAGTTTCTGATTGTTGAAAAAGCTGCGGTTAGAGAACCAGTTTGTTACCTGTGTGGTACATTTTTCGTTTTCTATAGCAAAAAGTTAAGTTTTTAACTGATTAGCGTTTGAAAACGAACTTTTTGACCCAGGTATAGAACTATCTTCGATTCTGTTGACAGCTACTTAAGGTGAATATAGCCGTGCGATACACCATTAGAAGCGGCCTGCGAAGCCCTACACATAGGACTAGCACCAGGGTTCACCCGTCATACAGAAACTTAGAAAAAGTGGTATTTCTACTAACTTTGCCACCGTTTTAGCGAGAAAACAGTCGTTTTTTCGCTAAAACTTATCGCCACTGCGCATAGCCCGGCTGGTACATCGCTGCCCCACCTCCTGGAACGCATCTGAAACAGAAAAACACTGAAAATTAGAAAAAATAAAGACTACCTACAATTTGTTATAATTTGGCCAGGCGCATCGCGTTTCTCTGCATAGCAACGTGAGCTACCTAAGTTATTTGATATCTTTTAATTTGATTTAACAGACAGATTGTCGCGTGCGATACATCAAAATTTTAGTATAGTGTTTGCGAGTCTATTGACCGTAGAACTAGCTACATACAATTTGAAAAAATTTGACTTTTCTGCCAAAACTTTTTGGTACCCATTTGTTCGTTTTTCTCGCTCATTTTGACAGATTTTCAGTTTCTGATTGTTGAAAAAGCTGCGGTTAGAGAACCAGTTTGTTACCTGTGTGGTACATTTTTCGTTTTCTATAGCAAAAAGTTAAGTTTTTAACTGATTAGCGTTTGAAAACGAACTTTTTGACCCAGGTATAGAACTATCTTCGATTCTGTTGACAGCTACTTAAGGTGAATATAGCCGTGCGATACACCATTAGAAGCGGCCTGCGAAGCCCTACACATAGGACTAGCACCAGGGTTCACCCGTCATACAGAAACTTAGAAAAAGTGGTATTTCTACTAACTTTGCCACCGTTTTAGCGAGAAAACAGTCGTTTTTTCGCTAAAACTTATCGCCACTGCGCATAGCCCGGCTGGTACATCACTGCCCCACCTCCTGGAACGCATCTGAAACAGAAAAACACTGAAAATTAGAAAAAATAAAGACTACCTACAATTTGTTATAATTTGGCCAGGCGCATCGCGTTTCTCTGCATAGCAACGTGAGCTACCTAAGTTATTTGATATCTTTTAATTTGATTTAACAGACAGATTGTCGCGTGCGATACATCAAAATTTTAGTATAGTGTTTGCGAGTCTATTGACCGTAGAACTAGCTACATACAATTTGAAAAAATTTGACTTTTCTGCCAAAACTTTTTGGTACCCATTTGTTCGTTTTTCTCGCTCATTTTGACAGATTTTCAGTTTCTGATTGTTGAAAAAGCTGCGGTTAGAGAACCAGTTTGTTACCTGTGTGGTACATTTTTCGTTTTCTATAGCAAAAAGTTAAGTTTTTAACTGATTAGCGTTTGAAAACGAACTTTTTGACCCAGGTATAGAACTATCTTCGATTCTGTTGACAGCTACTTAAGGTGAATATAGCCGTGCGATACACCATTAGAAGCGGCCTGCGAAGCCCTACACATAGGACTAGCACCAGGGTTCACCCGTCATACAGAAACTTAGAAAAAGTGGTATTTCTACTAACTTTGCCACCGTTTTAGCGAGAAAACAGTCGTTTTTTCGCTAAAACTTATCGCCACTGCGCATAGCCCGGCTGGTACATCGCTGCCCCACCTCCTGGAACGCATCTGAAACAGAAAAACACTGAAAATTAGAAAAAATAAAGACTACCTACAATTTGTTATAATTTGGCCAGGCGCATCGCGTTTCTCTGCATAGCAACGTGAGCTACCTAAGTTATTTGATATCTTTTAATTTGATTTAACAGACAGATTGTCGCGTGCGATACATCAAAATTTTAGTATAGTGTTTGCGAGTCTATTGACCGTAGAACTAGCTACATACAATTTGAAAAAATTTGACTTTTCTGCCAAAACTTTTTGGTACCCATTTGTTCGTTTTTCTCGCTCATTTTGACAGATTTTCAGTTTCTGATTGTTGAAAAAGCTGCGGTTAGAGAACCAGTTTGTTACCTGTGTGGTACATTTTTCGTTTTCTATAGCAAAAAGTTAAGTTTTTAACTGATTAGCGTTTGAAAACGAACTTTTTGACCCAGGTATAGAACTATCTTCGATTCTGTTGACAGCTACTTAAGGTGAATATAGCCGTGCGATACACCATTAGAAGCGGCCTGCGAAGCCCTACACATAGGACTAGCACCAGGGTTCACCCGTCATACAGAAACTTAGAAAAAGTGGTATTTCTACTAACTTTGCCACCGTTTTAGCGAGAAAACAGTCGTTTTTTCGCTAAAACTTATCGCCACTGCGCATAGCCCGGCTGGTACATCACTGCCCCACCTCCTGGAACGCATCTGAAACAGAAAAACACTGAAAATTAGAAAAAATAAAGACTACCTACAATTTGTTATAATTTGGCCAGGCGCATCGCGTTTCTCTGCATAGCAACGTGAGCTACCTAAGTTATTTGATATCTTTTAATTTGATTTAACAGACAGATTGTCGCGTGCGATACATCAAAATTTTAGTATAGTGTTTGCGAGTCTATTGACCGTAGAACTAGCTACATACAATTTGAAAAAATTTGACTTTTCTGCCAAAACTTTTTGGTACCCATTTGTTCGTTTTTCTCGCTCATTTTGACAGATTTTCAGTTTCTGATTGTTGAAAAAGCTGCGGTTAGAGAACCAGTTTGTTACCTGTGTGGTACATTTTTCGTTTTCTATAGCAAAAAGTTAAGTTTTTAACTGATTAGCGTTTGAAAACGAACTTTTTGACCCAGGTATAGAACTATCTTCGATTCTGTTGACAGCTACTTAAGGTGAATATAGCCGTGCGATACACCATTAGAAGCGGCCTGCGAAGCCCTACACATAGGACTAGCACCAGGGTTCACCCGTCATACAGAAACTTAGAAAAAGTGGTATTTCTACTAACTTTGCCACCGTTTTAGCGAGAAAACAGTCGTTTTTTCGCTAAAACTTATCGCCACTGCGCATAGCCCGGCTGGTACATCACTGCCCCACCTCCTGGAACGCATCTGAAACAGAAAAACACTGAAAATTAGAAAAAATAAAGACTACCTACAATTTGTTATAATTTGGCCAGGCGCATCGCGTTTCTCTGCATAGCAACGTGAGCTACCTAAGTTATTTGATATCTTTTAATTTGATTTAACAGACAGATTGTCGCGTGCGATACATCAAAATTTTAGTATAGTGTTTGCGAGTCTATTGACCGTAGAACTAGCTACATACAATTTGAAAAAATTTGACTTTTCTGCCAAAACTTTTTGGTACCCATTTGTTCGTTTTTCTCGCTCATTTTGACAGATTTTCAGTTTCTGATTGTTGAAAAAGCTGCGGTTAGAGAACCAGTTTGTTACCTGTGTGGTACATTTTTCGTTTTCTATAGCAAAAAGTTAAGTTTTTAACTGATTAGCGTTTGAAAACGAACTTTTTGACCCAGGTATAGAACTATCTTCGATTCTGTTGACAGCTACTTAAGGTGAATATAGCCGTGCGATACACCATTAGAAGCGGCCTGCGAAGCCCTACACATAGGACTAGCACCAGGGTTCACCCGTCATACAGAAACTTAGAAAAAGTGGTATTTCTACTAACTTTGCCACCGTTTTAGCGAGAAAACAGTCGTTTTTTCGCTAAAACTTATCGCCACTGCGCATAGCCCGGCTGGTACATCACTGCCCCACCTCCTGGAACGCATCTGAAACAGAAAAACACTGAAAATTAGAAAAAATAAAGACTACCTACAATTTGTTATAATTTGGCCAGGCGCATCGCGTTTCTCTGCATAGCAACGTGAGCTACCTAAGTTATTTGATATCTTTTAATTTGATTTAACAGACAGATTGTCGCGTGCGATACATCAAAATTTTAGTATAGTGTTTGCGAGTCTATTGACCGTAGAACTAGCTACATACAATTTGAAAAAATTTGACTTTTCTGCCAAAACTTTTTGGTACCCATTTGTTCGTTTTTCTCGCTCATTTTGACAGATTTTCAGTTTCTGATTGTTGAAAAAGCTGCGGTTAGAGAACCAGTTTGTTACCTGTGTGGTACATTTTTCGTTTTCTATAGCAAAAAGTTAAGTTTTTAACTGATTAGCGTTTGAAAACGAACTTTTTGACCCAGGTATAGAACTATCTTCGATTCTGTTGACAGCTACTTAAGGTGAATATAGCCGTGCGATACACCATTAGAAGCGGCCTGCGAAGCCCTACACATAGGACTAGCACCAGGGTTCACCCGTCATACAGAAACTTAGAAAAAGTGGTATTTCTACTAACTTTGCCACCGTTTTAGCGAGAAAACAGTCGTTTTTTCGCTAAAACTTATCGCCACTGCGCATAGCCCGGCTGGTACATCACTGCCCCACCTCCTGGAACGCATCTGAAACAGAAAAACACTGAAAATTAGAAAAAATAAAGACTACCTACAATTTGTTATAATTTGGCCAGGCGCATCGCGTTTCTCTGCATAGCAACGTGAGCTACCTAAGTTATTTGATATCTTTTAATTTGATTTAACAGACAGATTGTCGCGTGCGATACATCAAAATTTTAGTATAGTGTTTGCGAGTCTATTGACCGTAGAACTAGCTACATACAATTTGAAAAAATTTGACTTTTCTGCCAAAACTTTTTGGTACCCATTTGTTCGTTTTTCTCGCTCATTTTGACAGATTTTCAGTTTCTGATTGTTGAAAAAGCTGCGGTTAGAGAACCAGTTTGTTACCTGTGTGGTACATTTTTCGTTTTCTATAGCAAAAAGTTAAGTTTTTAACTGATTAGCGTTTGAAAACGAACTTTTTGACCCAGGTATAGAACTATCTTCGATTCTGTTGACAGCTACTTAAGGTGAATATAGCCGTGCGATACACCATTAGAAGCGGCCTGCGAAGCCCTACACATAGGACTAGCACCAGGGTTCACCCGTCATACAGAAACTTAGAAAAAGTGGTATTTCTACTAACTTTGCCACCGTTTTAGCGAGAAAACAGTCGTTTTTTCGCTAAAACTTATCGCCACTGCGCATAGCCCGGCTGGTACATCACTGCCCCACCTCCTGGAACGCATCTGAAACAGAAAAACACTGAAAATTAGAAAAAATAAAGACTACCTACAATTTGTTATAATTTGGCCAGGCGCATCGCGTTTCTCTGCATAGCAACGTGAGCTACCTAAGTTATTTGATATCTTTTAATTTGATTTAACAGACAGATTGTCGCGTGCGATACATCAAAATTTTAGTATAGTGTTTGCGAGTCTATTGACCGTAGAACTAGCTACATACAATTTGAAAAAATTTGACTTTTCTGCCAAAACTTTTTGGTACCCATTTGTTCGTTTTTCTCGCTCATTTTGACAGATTTTCAGTTTCTGATTGTTGAAAAAGCTGCGGTTAGAGAACCAGTTTGTTACCTGTGTGGTACATTTTTCGTTTTCTATAGCAAAAAGTTAAGTTTTTAACTGATTAGCGTTTGAAAACGAACTTTTTGACCCAGGTATAGAACTATCTTCGATTCTGTTGACAGCTACTTAAGGTGAATATAGCCGTGCGATACACCATTAGAAGCGGCCTGCGAAGCCCTACACATAGGACTAGCACCAGGGTTCACCCGTCATACAGAAACTTAGAAAAAGTGGTATTTCTACTAACTTTGCCACCGTTTTAGCGAGAAAACAGTCGTTTTTTCGCTAAAACTTATCGCCACTGCGCATAGCCCGGCTGGTACATCACTGCCCCACCTCCTGGAACGCATCTGAAACAGAAAAACACTGAAAATTAGAAAAAATAAAGACTACCTACAATTTGTTATAATTTGGCCAGGCGCATCGCGTTTCTCTGCATAGCAACGTGAGCTACCTAAGTTATTTGATATCTTTTAATTTGATTTAACAGACAGATTGTCGCGTGCGATACATCAAAATTTTAGTATAGTGTTTGCGAGTCTATTGACCGTAGAACTAGCTACATACAATTTGAAAAAATTTGACTTTTCTGCCAAAACTTTTTGGTACCCATTTGTTCGTTTTTCTCGCTCATTTTGACAGATTTTCAGTTTCTGATTGTTGAAAAAGCTGCGGTTAGAGAACCAGTTTGTTACCTGTGTGGTACATTTTTCGTTTTCTATAGCAAAAAGTTAAGTTTTTAACTGATTAGCGTTTGAAAACGAACTTTTTGACCCAGGTATAGAACTATCTTCGATTCTGTTGACAGCTACTTAAGGTGAATATAGCCGTGCGATACACCATTAGAAGCGGCCTGCGAAGCCCTACACATAGGACTAGCACCAGGGTTCACCCGTCATACAGAAACTTAGAAAAAGTGGTATTTCTACTAACTTTGCCACCGTTTTAGCGAGAAAACAGTCGTTTTTTCGCTAAAACTTATCGCCACTGCGCATAGCCCGGCTGGTACATCGCTGCCCCACCTCCTGGAACGCATCTGAAACAGAAAAACACTGAAAATTAGAAAAAATAAAGACTACCTACAATTTGTTATAATTTGGCCAGGCGCATCGCGTTTCTCTGCATAGCAACGTGAGCTACCTAAGTTATTTGATATCTTTTAATTTGATTTAACAGACAGATTGTCGCGTGCGATACATCAAAATTTTAGTATAGTGTTTGCGAGTCTATTGACCGTAGAACTAGCTACATACAATTTGAAAAAATTTGACTTTTCTGCCAAAACTTTTTGGTACCCATTTGTTCGTTTTTCTCGCTCATTTTGACAGATTTTCAGTTTCTGATTGTTGAAAAAGCTGCGGTTAGAGAACCAGTTTGTTACCTGTGTGGTACATTTTTCGTTTTCTATAGCAAAAAGTTAAGTTTTTAACTGATTAGCGTTTGAAAACGAACTTTTTGACCCAGGTATAGAACTATCTTCGATTCTGTTGACAGCTACTTAAGGTGAATATAGCCGTGCGATACACCATTAGAAGCGGCCTGCGAAGCCCTACACATAGGACTAGCACCAGGGTTCACCCGTCATACAGAAACTTAGAAAAAGTGGTATTTCTACTAACTTTGCCACCGTTTTAGCGAGAAAACAGTCGTTTTTTCGCTAAAACTTATCGCCACTGCGCATAGCCCGGCTGGTACATCACTGCCCCACCTCCTGGAACGCATCTGAAACAGAAAAACACTGAAAATTAGAAAAAATAAAGACTACCTACAATTTGTTATAATTTGGCCAGGCGCATCGCGTTTCTCTGCATAGCAACGTGAGCTACCTAAGTTATTTGATATCTTTTAATTTGATTTAACAGACAGATTGTCGCGTGCGATACATCAAAATTTTAGTATAGTGTTTGCGAGTCTATTGACCGTAGAACTAGCTACATACAATTTGAAAAAATTTGACTTTTCTGCCAAAACTTTTTGGTACCCATTTGTTCGTTTTTCTCGCTCATTTTGACAGATTTTCAGTTTCTGATTGTTGAAAAAGCTGCGGTTAGAGAACCAGTTTGTTACCTGTGTGGTACATTTTTCGTTTTCTATAGCAAAAAGTTAAGTTTTTAACTGATTAGCGTTTGAAAACGAACTTTTTGACCCAGGTATAGAACTATCTTCGATTCTGTTGACAGCTACTTAAGGTGAATATAGCCGTGCGATACACCATTAGAAGCGGCCTGCGAAGCCCTACACATAGGACTAGCACCAGGGTTCACCCGTCATACAGAAACTTAGAAAAAGTGGTATTTCTACTAACTTTGCCACCGTTTTAGCGAGAAAACAGTCGTTTTTTCGCTAAAACTTATCGCCACTGCGCATAGCCCGGCTGGTACATCACTGCCCCACCTCCTGGAACGCATCTGAAACAGAAAAACACTGAAAATTAGAAAAAATAAAGACTACCTACAATTTGTTATAATTTGGCCAGGCGCATCGCGTTTCTCTGCATAGCAACGTGAGCTACCTAAGTTATTTGATATCTTTTAATTTGATTTAACAGACAGATTGTCGCGTGCGATACATCAAAATTTTAGTATAGTGTTTGCGAGTCTATTGACCGTAGAACTAGCTACATACAATTTGAAAAAATTTGACTTTTCTGCCAAAACTTTTTGGTACCCATTTGTTCGTTTTTCTCGCTCATTTTGACAGATTTTCAGTTTCTGATTGTTGAAAAAGCTGCGGTTAGAGAACCAGTTTGTTACCTGTGTGGTACATTTTTCGTTTTCTATAGCAAAAAGTTAAGTTTTTAACTGATTAGCGTTTGAAAACGAACTTTTTGACCCAGGTATAGAACTATCTTCGATTCTGTTGACAGCTACTTAAGGTGAATATAGCCGTGCGATACACCATTAGAAGCGGCCTGCGAAGCCCTACACATAGGACTAGCACCAGGGTTCACCCGTCATACAGAAACTTAGAAAAAGTGGTATTTCTACTAACTTTGCCACCGTTTTAGCGAGAAAACAGTCGTTTTTTCGCTAAAACTTATCGCCACTGCGCATAGCCCGGCTGGTACATCACTGCCCCACCTCCTGGAACGCATCTGAAACAGAAAAACACTGAAAATTAGAAAAAATAAAGACTACCTACAATTTGTTATAATTTGGCCAGGCGCATCGCGTTTCTCTGCATAGCAACGTGAGCTACCTAAGTTATTTGATATCTTTTAATTTGATTTAACAGACAGATTGTCGCGTGCGATACATCAAAATTTTAGTATAGTGTTTGCGAGTCTATTGACCGTAGAACTAGCTACATACAATTTGAAAAAATTTGACTTTTCTGCCAAAACTTTTTGGTACCCATTTGTTCGTTTTTCTCGCTCATTTTGACAGATTTTCAGTTTCTGATTGTTGAAAAAGCTGCGGTTAGAGAACCAGTTTGTTACCTGTGTGGTACATTTTTCGTTTTCTATAGCAAAAAGTTAAGTTTTTAACTGATTAGCGTTTGAAAACGAACTTTTTGACCCAGGTATAGAACTATCTTCGATTCTGTTGACAGCTACTTAAGGTGAATATAGCCGTGCGATACACCATTAGAAGCGGCCTGCGAAGCCCTACACATAGGACTAGCACCAGGGTTCACCCGTCATACAGAAACTTAGAAAAAGTGGTATTTCTACTAACTTTGCCACCGTTTTAGCGAGAAAACAGTCGTTTTTTCGCTAAAACTTATCGCCACTGCGCATAGCCCGGCTGGTACATCGCTGCCCCACCTCCTGGAACGCATCTGAAACAGAAAAACACTGAAAATTAGAAAAAATAAAGACTACCTACAATTTGTTATAATTTGGCCAGGCGCATCGCGTTTCTCTGCATAGCAACGTGAGCTACCTAAGTTATTTGATATCTTTTAATTTGATTTAACAGACAGATTGTCGCGTGCGATACATCAAAATTTTAGTATAGTGTTTGCGAGTCTATTGACCGTAGAACTAGCTACATACAATTTGAAAAAATTTGACTTTTCTGCCAAAACTTTTTGGTACCCATTTGTTCGTTTTTCTCGCTCATTTTGACAGATTTTCAGTTTCTGATTGTTGAAAAAGCTGCGGTTAGAGAACCAGTTTGTTACCTGTGTGGTACATTTTTCGTTTTCTATAGCAAAAAGTTAAGTTTTTAACTGATTAGCGTTTGAAAACGAACTTTTTGACCCAGGTATAGAACTATCTTCGATTCTGTTGACAGCTACTTAAGGTGAATATAGCCGTGCGATACACCATTAGAAGCGGCCTGCGAAGCCCTACACATAGGACTAGCACCAGGGTTCACCCGTCATACAGAAACTTAGAAAAAGTGGTATTTCTACTAACTTTGCCACCGTTTTAGCGAGAAAACAGTCGTTTTTTCGCTAAAACTTATCGCCACTGCGCATAGCCCGGCTGGTACATCACTGCCCCACCTCCTGGAACGCATCTGAAACAGAAAAACACTGAAAATTAGAAAAAATAAAGACTACCTACAATTTGTTATAATTTGGCCAGGCGCATCGCGTTTCTCTGCATAGCAACGTGAGCTACCTAAGTTATTTGATATCTTTTAATTTGATTTAACAGACAGATTGTCGCGTGCGATACATCAAAATTTTAGTATAGTGTTTGCGAGTCTATTGACCGTAGAACTAGCTACATACAATTTGAAAAAATTTGACTTTTCTGCCAAAACTTTTTGGTACCCATTTGTTCGTTTTTCTCGCTCATTTTGACAGATTTTCAGTTTCTGATTGTTGAAAAAGCTGCGGTTAGAGAACCAGTTTGTTACCTGTGTGGTACATTTTTCGTTTTCTATAGCAAAAAGTTAAGTTTTTAACTGATTAGCGTTTGAAAACGAACTTTTTGACCCAGGTATAGAACTATCTTCGATTCTGTTGACAGCTACTTAAGGTGAATATAGCCGTGCGATACACCATTAGAAGCGGCCTGCGAAGCCCTACACATAGGACTAGCACCAGGGTTCACCCGTCATACAGAAACTTAGAAAAAGTGGTATTTCTACTAACTTTGCCACCGTTTTAGCGAGAAAACAGTCGTTTTTTCGCTAAAACTTATCGCCACTGCGCATAGCCCGGCTGGTACATCACTGCCCCACCTCCTGGAACGCATCTGAAACAGAAAAACACTGAAAATTAGAAAAAATAAAGACTACCTACAATTTGTTATAATTTGGCCAGGCGCATCGCGTTTCTCTGCATAGCAACGTGAGCTACCTAAGTTATTTGATATCTTTTAATTTGATTTAACAGACAGATTGTCGCGTGCGATACATCAAAATTTTAGTATAGTGTTTGCGAGTCTATTGACCGTAGAACTAGCTACATACAATTTGAAAAAATTTGACTTTTCTGCCAAAACTTTTTGGTACCCATTTGTTCGTTTTTCTCGCTCATTTTGACAGATTTTCAGTTTCTGATTGTTGAAAAAGCTGCGGTTAGAGAACCAGTTTGTTACCTGTGTGGTACATTTTTCGTTTTCTATAGCAAAAAGTTAAGTTTTTAACTGATTAGCGTTTGAAAACGAACTTTTTGACCCAGGTATAGAACTATCTTCGATTCTGTTGACAGCTACTTAAGGTGAATATAGCCGTGCGATACACCATTAGAAGCGGCCTGCGAAGCCCTACACATAGGACTAGCACCAGGGTTCACCCGTCATACAGAAACTTAGAAAAAGTGGTATTTCTACTAACTTTGCCACCGTTTTAGCGAGAAAACAGTCGTTTTTTCGCTAAAACTTATCGCCACTGCGCATAGCCCGGCTGGTACATCACTGCCCCACCTCCTGGAACGCATCTGAAACAGAAAAACACTGAAAATTAGAAAAAAATCGCCCGCCCACCCACCCTGTTGTCAGTCACTAAGGTTGGAAAAGTCGCTTTTTGGGGCCCGGGCGACGTTTAAACTGTAATAACTCCGGAACTAGGGCACTTTTTTGGACCCGGTTTTCGGCAAATTACTCGTTTCTTGACAGGCTATCTGCTAGCTATAAACGACTGGCTATATCGATAGCCCTTCGTTTTTTGACTTTTTAATTTACTCTTTCTTGACAAAATAGCATTTATAGATAAGTATCTCTGCACCTACCTTCTGTAGGTTGTTGACACTTGCTGGTCGAAGACATTGGCACACCTGTAACATAAATTGCTATTAGGATAGGGAAATTTTACACTTTTTATTAGGTCAACTTTTATTTTGCCTTATTATTTTATAACTTTTACAAACCTTTATATTTTTACGTTTATTGCTTATTAATGACGTGTATCTTATTACTCTGACTACCTAAATTTGACACGCCTACCACTACCCCGGCTTTCGTGATGTTCGGAATTCGCACTCCTGTGAAATTGCCAGGGGACAAGACAGTCCCCAGCCCACAAAAAACCCCCGACCAGACAGAGAAGGCAGGACCTTCTGGCGTATTGACCAAAGCTTCGGGAGTGAGGCGTAGCATAGGTGAATGGGAGTCGGGTAAAACCGTAACCAAATGCAAGGCCACAACCACTCCGAAGAAGGCTGGACCGGTCCCGTCAGGCAACCGTTTTGCCTTACTGGATTTTCTGGGTGGAAGTCCACCGGCACAGGAGGAGCCCAGATACGAGAGCAGAACGGTTGAGGCAAGGGCTTGTCTGAAGAAGGGAAAAATGCAACTGGGCAGCGCGCGGAACTTAAGGACGGACATAAAAACCGAGGTCACGAAACTGTTAGAGCGGCTGTACCAGCTTGTAAAGGAGGCGGAAGCAGAGGGAACAAGACGAGGGAAGGATCAAGGAGTGAGTCAGGAGGCCGAAAAGACTGTGGCAGAGCCATTGGACCTGCTGTCGTTGTCCCCGCTAGCGTCGAAGACGGATCAGGCGGTGAAGAAAGAGTTGATGGAGAAAATAGAGGAGCACATTAGACTGATAAATGACAGCAACGAGCGTATGGAAGGACTCAAGCAGGCAATGGACAAGCAGCAGAGATCCCTGGAGGGGATGACCTACGCGAGTGTAGCAAAGGCTCTGCCAAGCAGCAAACATCCAACGGGACAAGCCGCACTACACTCGGTAGTAGTGACCGCCAAGAGCGAGAAAGAAACCGGGGAAATGGTCCTAAATAGAATCAGGGAAACGGTCAACGCTAGGGAAAGTGGGATAACGGTAGAAAAAATCAGGAAGGCAAAGGACAGGAAAGTGATAGTGGGATGCAGGACCGAGGCAGAAAGGCAAAGGATCAAGGAAAAGCTCAGAGGAGCAGAGGACCTCAACGTAGAAGAGATCAGGAATAAGGACCCCCTTGTGATCATCAGGGACGTGTTCAAATTCAATAGTGACATGGACGTCCTAAACGCCCTGAGGACCCAAAACAAGGGGGTACTTACTGATGACACCAAAGACCTGAAGATGGAGGTCATCTACAAGAGGAACGCGAGGAACCCACACACGCACCACATAGTGATGAGGGTGGCCCCCAAAATCTGGCAACAAATGGTTGATGCGGAAAGCGTCCTTATAGACCTCCAGCGAGTGAAGGTGACGGATCAATCTCCGTTGGTCCAGTGTTCACTCTGCCTGGGGTACGGACACGGAAGGCGCTTCTGCAAAGAGACCGTGGAGAAGTGTTGCCACTGTGGGGGCCCCCACATGCGCTCCGAATGCGCAGACTGGCTCGCCGGTGCCACCCCATCATGCAGCAACTGCATGCATGCGAAGATGGACAGGACTGACCATAACGCCTTCAGTCAGGACTGCACCATCCGCAGAAAGTGGGAGGCACTGGCGCGAGCCACGATAGCGTATTGCTAAGGTGGTCACGGGGGTTTTACCTGCACAAACCAGCGCGAGGCCATACCTAGCAGTTCAAGCAAACTTGCAAAGAAAGGGACTAGCAACTCAAGAGCTTATGCTTGAAGCAAGCAAGAGAAGGATGGCTTTCGCGCTGATTCAGGAACCATATATCGGGGCTGTTGGTGAAATGAAAAACTACAAAGGAGCAAGGATATACCAGTGCACAAAACGAGGAGATAAAGTTGTAAAGGCAGGAATAGCAGTCTTTGACAACGACATTGACGTAAGACAATATCCAGACCTAACAACAACAAATATCGTGGTTGTAAAAATGCAAACAAATGCCTGGGAAATAGCTGTAGTTTCATTTTACTTTGAACCAACAGAACCAATCCAACCATACCTAGAACAACTCAGGAAAATAGCACAAAGGTTTCCAATGGGCAGGATCCTCATAGGCGGCGACGCGAATGCAAAGAGCACCTGGTGGGGCAGTGGAAAAATCGATGACAGAGGGGAAGAAATGGCTGGAACGATGGAAGAGCTGGGCTTGCAGGTGCTCAACGAAGGAGACATCCCGACGTTTGCCACAATGAGAGGAAACAAACTCTACACTAGCTTCGTAGACATCACGGCCTGCACGACGGATCTGCTCAACCTGGTGGAAGACTGGAGAGTAGACGAGGGCCTGACGAGCTCCGACCACAACGCATTACTCTTTAATATAAGACTCACGAAAGCAAAAGGCACAAGCATCCAAAGAACAACTAGAGTATACAACAGCAAAAAAGCTAATTGGCAAAACTTTCATGAGAAACTGACCCAATTAAAAAATGACAACCAACTACTAAAAAGTGAAACAGATCAGATTAGCGACAAAATAGAATTAGAAAATAAAATAGAACAGTACATAAAAATAATAGTAGAAGCATGCAATGAAAATATCCCAAAAATTAAAACAAAATCACAAGTTAACTTACCATGGTGGTCGGAGGAGCTCGCCTTGATGAAGAAAGGAGTCGCCACCAGGAAGCGAAGAGTCCGTTGCGCAGCGCCGGTCCGCAGGGAGAGTGTCGTCGATGAGTACCTGAAAGCAAAGCAAGAATATGAACAGAAAGTAAAAGAGGCACAAACGAGGAGCTGGAAAGAGTTCTGTGGAAAGCAGGATAGGGAAGGAATGTGGGAAGGGATTTACCGAGTAATCGGCAGAACGACCAAAAGGCAAGAGGACTTGCCACTGGTCACAGAGGGGAAGGTTCTCAGCCCGAGAGCATCTGCGGAAATGCTGGCCAAAACATTCTACCCGGAAGATACCGAGGAGAATGACAATGGTGACCATCAGCATATTAGGGAAAAAGCCGACCAAGTAAATGGTTGGGAGCATGCTGAAAATCATGACCCACCATTTACCCCTGAAGAGGTAAAAACCGCAACCGAGCACTTCAACCCCAAAAAGGCCCCAGGATCAGATGGTCTGACTGCAGACATATGCAAACACGCAATAACACACGATCCTGAATTATACCTATCACTGGCCAATAAATGTCTTGAGTACGGCCACTTCCCCAAAATCTGGAAGACAGCGACCGTCGTAGTTCTCCGTAAACCAGGGAAATCTGACTACACGGAAGCCAAGTCATACAGACCAATAGGGCTACTGCCAGTGATGGGCAAAATTCTGGAAAAGATGGTCATAAATAGGTTAAAATTTCACGTCCTCCCTAAATTAAGTAGCCGTCAGTACGGATTCATGCCAGGTAGGAGCACGGAAGACTCTCTCTATGCCCTCATACATCATATACGCAACAAGCTAGAGCAAAAGAAAATAGTAACACTCGTATCGTTGGACATAGAGGGGGCTTTCGACAGTGCATGGTGGCCAATTATCAGGGTCCGCCTGGCGGAAGAAAACTGCCCCATAAACTTAAGAAGGCTAATAGACAGCTACCTGACGGATCGCAAGGTGCAAGTTAGGTACGCAGGAGAGGAAGTTAGCAGGCTTACCACGAAGGGCTGCGTCCAGGGATCCATCGGAGGGCCAATCCTATGGAACCTGATCCTGGACCCGCTATTGAAGGGACTGGATCAGCGAGGAACCTGCGTACAGGCCTTTGCTGACGACGTCGTGCTGATTTTTGACGGAGAAACAGCACTGGAGGTCGAACGACAAGCGAATGCCGCTCTCGCACATGTTCAAGAGTGGGGTGTCAGAAACAAGCTTAAATTCGCACCACACAAAACCAACGCTATGGTTATCACTCGGAAACTGAAATATGACACCCCACGACTGAACATGGGCGGGATCGACATCTGCATGTCTGAAGAGGTGAAGATCCTGGGACTCACGATTGACAGCAAACTCACTTTCAATAGTCACGTTACAAATGTATGCAAGAAAGCAATTAATATCTACAAACAACTGTCAAGAGCCGCCAGGATCAGTTGGGGCCTCCACCCAGAAATCATACGTACCATTTATAATGCGGTAGTCGAACCCGTCATTATGTACGCGGCCAGTGCCTGGGCACCGGCAGCTCGCAAACTGCTAGTGCAAAAGCAACTTAATGCCGTTCAGCGGGGCTTCGCACAAAAAATGTGCAAATCCTACCGAACTGTTTCCCTTAACTCCGCGCTAGTGCTTGCTGGCATTCTGCCTCTCGATCTCAGGATACAGGAGGCAGCCGCCCTGTATGAGACCAAGAGAGGAGTCCCCCAGCAAGCACTAGGAGATAGGGAGATTGAAAAAACGGCAGCTTTTGCGGAATCACCTCACCCGGCGGAACATATGAGCCTGAAATTCGTGTGCCTGGAAGACCAACAGCAGGTGGACATCCACAGCGAGTACGCAGTCCGGATGTTCACGGACGGCAGCAAAATTGAGGGTAAGGTCGGAGCAGCGCTATCCGTATGGAACACGCACGCCGAGACCAAAACCCATAAATTGAAACTGTCGTCCCACTGCACCGTCTACCAGGCTGAATTACTGGCCATATGGAAAGCCACGAGGGAGATTCTAGCAAGCTCGGAGACGAGCTTCGGTGTATATAGCGACTCAAGGTCATCGCTAGAGGCGATAACCAACTACGCCTCCACCAACCCTCTAGCCGTGGAAATACGGAAAAATCTTTATCATGCAACAAAAGAGCAGAACAAAATTGTACTTTTGTTTTGGATAAAAGCCCACGCCGGTCTAGAGGGCAATGAGCGAGCAGACCAACTTGCAAAGGACGCAGCCCTGAAAACCAAAACAAAGCCAAATTACGAACTTTGTCCAGTCTCTTTCGTCAAGAGAGAAATACGAGCAGCAACCCTAAAAATATGGAACGAAAGATATAGAGTAGGTGAAACAGGTGCCATCACCAAAGTATTTTTCCCCGACGCGATCGAGGCTTTTAAAATAGTGAGGCAAATTGGTCCGACCGGTGTACTGACACAAGTAATGACGGGGCACGGTGGGTTCTCCGAATACTTGACACGTTTCAAGTGCAAGGACAACCCATCGTGCATCTGTGAGCCTGGTAAACCGGAAAGCATCGAACATGTACTTTTTGAGTGCCCAGTCTTTGGCAAAGAAAGATACGAAATTGAAATTAGATATAATATACAGTTAATATCAGAAAATGCAAGCTCATATGTAAAAGATAAAAATATTAGAGATAAATTCCTAGACTACTGTGTAAATATCGCAAATAAAGTAATTGTAAGAAATAAGGATAGATAATTTTTGCTGAATATATATATTAAAATATATATAATATCAGCAAAGTAAAAACATCATGTCGTAAATTAAGATTGTTATAAATATGTAGTAAAATAGGTAAAATAAAATTGTTAAAATAGATAGCGTAAGAGATATAAACTGTAAACTAGAATTAAGATTGCCCCTAAGCACTGTAAACATTATAAAAGAGACCATCTCTTTCCCATCATATTGTAAACTAGATTTAAGCCTTTTAGATTGTTTAAAATAGATAAAATAATAATAGATAAAAATAGATAAGAACCCCCCCTAGACCCCAAGTGGGTACGATAAGACTGTAGCCCTGTGTGTAGTTAGAATTAAACGATAAAAAACGACTCTGATTTCGTCAAAGGACAAGCTGAAAAAAAAAAAAAAAAAAAAAAAAAAAAAAAACCTAACCTAACCTAACCTAACCTAACCTAACCTAACCTAACCTAACCTAACCTAACCTAACCTAACCTAACCTAACCTAACCTAACCTAACCTAACCTAACCTAACCTAACCTAACCTAACCTAACCTAACCTAACCTAACCTAACCTAACCTAACCTAACCTAACCTAACCTAACCTAACCTAACCTAACCTAACCTAACCTAACCTAACCTAACCTAACCTAACCTAACCTAACCTAACCTAACCTAACCTAACCTAACCTAACCTAACCTAACCTAACCTAACCTAACCTAACCTAACCTAACCTAACCTAACCTAACCTAACCTAACCTAACCTAACCTAACCTAACCTAACCTAACCTAACCTAACCTAACCTAACCTAACCTAACCTAACCTAACCTAACCTAACCTAACCTAACCTAACCTAACCTAACCTAACCTAACCTAACCTAACCTAACCTAACCTAACCTAACCTAACCTAACCTAACCTAACCTAACCTAACCTAACCTAACCTAACCTAACCTAACCTAACCTAACCTAACCTAACCTAACCTAACCTAACCTAACCTAACCTAACCTAACCTAACCTAACCTAACCTAACCTAACCTAACCTAACCTAACCTAACCTAACCTAACCTAACCTAACCTAACCTAACCTAACCTAACCTAACCTAACCTAACCTAACCTAACCTAACCTAACCTAACCTAACCTAACCTAACCTAACCTAACCTAACCTAACCTAACCTAACCTAACCTAACCTAACCTAACCTAACCTAACCTAACCTAACCTAACCTAACCTAACCTAACCTAACCTAACCTAACCTAACCTAACCTAGTAAGTAGGTCTAGAATATAGTATTGTGCGAGTAACTTCCTTGTTTGCCGTATCGGCAACTTGCTGTTTCAGCCGCCTATGTGCGGGCCTGCGTCTTTTCGTACTTGTATAAGGTAAATACTAACTTCTCTATTACTAATTTCTTATCTCTAATTTACCAATCTGTTTATGATAGAGGTACTCGTTAACTTAAATTAACTTGTTTCTTTGGGTATATATAAAAATGTAAACATAAAATAATAATAAATGTTAAGTAAGATTAGCAATAATTATATATATTAAAGGACAAAAAGAGAAAAAAGAAAAAGAAAAAGAAAAGAAAAAACACATAATAATTGATATAAAAAAAAAAAAAAAAAAAATAAAAAAAAAAAAAAAAATAAAAAAAAAAAAAAATAAAAAAAAAAAAAAAAAAAAAAAAAAAAAAAAAAAAAATAATACAATATTTAGTATACAATATTAGTCAGTAACATTCTAATATTTGTACATTGTTAATAATTTATAACTCAAACACTGTCTCCTAAATATAAGAATAAGATTTATTTAGATAATTAAGTTCCAAAACTCTGTCTTCTGGCACATTAATGTGGTGAGGGGCGGGTGTAGTACATAGCGCCCGCCCCCCACTTACACAAATATCTCCATTTTATAAAAAAAAAAAAAAAAAAAAAAAAAAAAAAACCTAACCTAACCTAACCAAAACAGTCGTTTTTTCGCTAAAACTTATCGCCACTGCGCATAGCCCGGCTGGTACATCGCTGCCCCACCTCCTGGAACGCATCTGAAACAGAAAAACACTGAAAATTAGAAAAAATAAAGACTACCTACAATTTGTTATAATTTGGCCAGGCGCATCGCGTTTCTCTGCATAGCAACGTGAGCTACCTAAGTTATTTGATATCTTTTAATTTGATTTAACAGACAGATTGTCGCGTGCGATACATCAAAATTTTAGTATAGTGTTTGCGAGTCTATTGACCGTAGAACTAGCTACATACAATTTGAAAAAATTTGACTTTTCTGCCAAAACTTTTTGGTACCTATTTGTTCGTTTTTCTCGCTCATTTTGACAGATTTTCAGTTTCTGATTGTTGAAAAAGCTGCGGTTAGAGAACCAGTTTGTTACCTGTGTGGTACATTTTTCGTTTTCTATAGCAAAAAGTTAAGTTTTTAACTGATTAGCGTTTGAAAACGAACTTTTTGACCCAGGTATAGAACTATCTTCGATTCTGTTGACAGCTACTTAAGGTGAATATAGCCGTGCGATACACCATTAGAAGCGGCCTGCGAAGCCCTACACATAGGACTAGCACCAGGGTTCACCCGTCATACAGAAACTTAGAAAAAGTGGTATTTCTACTAACTTTGCCACCGTTTTAGCGAGAAAACAGTCGTTTTTTCGCTAAAACTTATCGCCACTGCGCATAGCCCGGCTGGTACATCACTGCCCCACCTCCTGGAACGCATCTGAAACAGAAAAACACTGAAAATTAGAAAAAAATCGCCCGCCCACCCACCCTGTTGTCAGTCACTAAGGTTGGAAAAGTCGCTTTTTGGGGCCCGGGCGACGTTTAAACTGTAATAACTCCGGAACTAGGGCACTTTTTTGGACCCGGTTTTCGGCAAATTACTCGTTTCTTGACAGGCTATCTGCTAGCTATAAACGACTGGCTATATCGATAGCCCTTCGTTTTTTGACTTTTTAATTTACTCTTTCTTGACAAAATAGCATTTATAGATAAGTATCTCTGCACCTACCTTCTGTAGGTTGTTGACACTTGCTGGTCGAAGACATTGGCACACCTGTAACATAAATTGCTATTAGGATAGGGAAATTTTACACTTTTTATTAGGTCAACTTTTATTTTGCCTTATTATTTTATAACTTTTACAAACCTTTATATTTTTACGTTTATTGCTTATTAATGACGTGTATCTTATTACTCTGACTACCTAAATTTGACACGCCTACCACTACCCCGGCTTTCGTGATGTTCGGAATTCGCACTCCTGTGAAATTGCCAGGGGACAAGACAGTCCCCAGCCCACAAAAAACCCCCGACCAGACAGAGAAGGCAGGACCTTCTGGCGTATTGACCAAAGCTTCGGGAGTGAGGCGTAGCATAGGTGAATGGGAGTCGGGTAAAACCGTAACCAAATGCAAGGCCACAACCACTCCGAAGAAGGCTGGACCGGTCCCGTCAGGCAACCGTTTTGCCTTACTGGATTTTCTGGGTGGAAGTCCACCGGCACAGGAGGAGCCCAGATACGAGAGCAGAACGGTTGAGGCAAGGGCTTGTCTGAAGAAGGGAAAAATGCAACTGGGCAGCGCGCGGAACTTAAGGACGGACATAAAAACCGAGGTCACGAAACTGTTAGAGCGGCTGTACCAGCTTGTAAAGGAGGCGGAAGCAGAGGGAACAAGACGAGGGAAGGATCAAGGAGTGAGTCAGGAGGCCGAAAAGACTGTGGCAGAGCCATTGGACCTGCTGTCGTTGTCCCCGCTAGCGTCGAAGACGGATCAGGCGGTGAAGAAAGAGTTGATGGAGAAAATAGAGGAGCACATTAGACTGATAAATGACAGCAACGAGCGTATGGAAGGACTCAAGCAGGCAATGGACAAGCAGCAGAGATCCCTGGAGGGGATGACCTACGCGAGTGTAGCAAAGGCTCTGCCAAGCAGCAAACATCCAACGGGACAAGCCGCACTACACTCGGTAGTAGTGACCGCCAAGAGCGAGAAAGAAACCGGGGAAATGGTCCTAAATAGAATCAGGGAAACGGTCAACGCTAGGGAAAGTGGGATAACGGTAGAAAAAATCAGGAAGGCAAAGGACAGGAAAGTGATAGTGGGATGCAGGACCGAGGCAGAAAGGCAAAGGATCAAGGAAAAGCTCAGAGGAGCAGAGGACCTCAACGTAGAAGAGATCAGGAATAAGGACCCCCTTGTGATCATCAGGGACGTGTTCAAATTCAATAGTGACATGGACGTCCTAAACGCCCTGAGGACCCAAAACAAGGGGGTACTTACTGATGACACCAAAGACCTGAAGATGGAGGTCATCTACAAGAGGAACGCGAGGAACCCACACACGCACCACATAGTGATGAGGGTGGCCCCCAAAATCTGGCAACAAATGGTTGATGCGGAAAGCGTCCTTATAGACCTCCAGCGAGTGAAGGTGACGGATCAATCTCCGTTGGTCCAGTGTTCACTCTGCCTGGGGTACGGACACGGAAGGCGCTTCTGCAAAGAGACCGTGGAGAAGTGTTGCCACTGTGGGGGCCCCCACATGCGCTCCGAATGCGCAGACTGGCTCGCCGGTGCCACCCCATCATGCAGCAACTGCATGCATGCGAAGATGGACAGGACTGACCATAACGCCTTCAGTCAGGACTGCACCATCCGCAGAAAGTGGGAGGCACTGGCGCGAGCCACGATAGCGTATTGCTAAGGTGGTCACGGGGGTTTTACCTGCACAAACCAGCGCGAGGCCATACCTAGCAGTTCAAGCAAACTTGCAAAGAAAGGGACTAGCAACTCAAGAGCTTATGCTTGAAGCAAGCAAGAGAAGGATGGCTTTCGCGCTGATTCAGGAACCATATATCGGGGCTGTTGGTGAAATGAAAAACTACAAAGGAGCAAGGATATACCAGTGCACAAAACGAGGAGATAAAGTTGTAAAGGCAGGAATAGCAGTCTTTGACAACGACATTGACGTAAGACAATATCCAGACCTAACAACAACAAATATCGTGGTTGTAAAAATGCAAACAAATGCCTGGGAAATAGCTGTAGTTTCATTTTACTTTGAACCAACAGAACCAATCCAACCATACCTAGAACAACTCAGGAAAATAGCACAAAGGTTTCCAATGGGCAGGATCCTCATAGGCGGCGACGCGAATGCAAAGAGCACCTGGTGGGGCAGTGGAAAAATCGATGACAGAGGGGAAGAAATGGCTGGAACGATGGAAGAGCTGGGCTTGCAGGTGCTCAACGAAGGAGACATCCCGACGTTTGCCACAATGAGAGGAAACAAACTCTACACTAGCTTCGTAGACATCACGGCCTGCACGACGGATCTGCTCAACCTGGTGGAAGACTGGAGAGTAGACGAGGGCCTGACGAGCTCCGACCACAACGCATTACTCTTTAATATAAGACTCACGAAAGCAAAAGGCACAAGCATCCAAAGAACAACTAGAGTATACAACAGCAAAAAAGCTAATTGGCAAAACTTTCATGAGAAACTGACCCAATTAAAAAATGACAACCAACTACTAAAAAGTGAAACAGATCAGATTAGCGACAAAATAGAATTAGAAAATAAAATAGAACAGTACATAAAAATAATAGTAGAAGCATGCAATGAAAATATCCCAAAAATTAAAACAAAATCACAAGTTAACTTACCATGGTGGTCGGAGGAGCTCGCCTTGATGAAGAAAGGAGTCGCCACCAGGAAGCGAAGAGTCCGTTGCGCAGCGCCGGTCCGCAGGGAGAGTGTCGTCGATGAGTACCTGAAAGCAAAGCAAGAATATGAACAGAAAGTAAAAGAGGCACAAACGAGGAGCTGGAAAGAGTTCTGTGGAAAGCAGGATAGGGAAGGAATGTGGGAAGGGATTTACCGAGTAATCGGCAGAACGACCAAAAGGCAAGAGGACTTGCCACTGGTCACAGAGGGGAAGGTTCTCAGCCCGAGAGCATCTGCGGAAATGCTGGCCAAAACATTCTACCCGGAAGATACCGAGGAGAATGACAATGGTGACCATCAGCATATTAGGGAAAAAGCCGACCAAGTAAATGGTTGGGAGCATGCTGAAAATCATGACCCACCATTTACCCCTGAAGAGGTAAAAACCGCAACCGAGCACTTCAACCCCAAAAAGGCCCCAGGATCAGATGGTCTGACTGCAGACATATGCAAACACGCAATAACACACGATCCTGAATTATACCTATCACTGGCCAATAAATGTCTTGAGTACGGCCACTTCCCCAAAATCTGGAAGACAGCGACCGTCGTAGTTCTCCGTAAACCAGGGAAATCTGACTACACGGAAGCCAAGTCATACAGACCAATAGGGCTACTGCCAGTGATGGGCAAAATTCTGGAAAAGATGGTCATAAATAGGTTAAAATTTCACGTCCTCCCTAAATTAAGTAGCCGTCAGTACGGATTCATGCCAGGTAGGAGCACGGAAGACTCTCTCTATGCCCTCATACATCATATACGCAACAAGCTAGAGCAAAAGAAAATAGTAACACTCGTATCGTTGGACATAGAGGGGGCTTTCGACAGTGCATGGTGGCCAATTATCAGGGTCCGCCTGGCGGAAGAAAACTGCCCCATAAACTTAAGAAGGCTAATAGACAGCTACCTGACGGATCGCAAGGTGCAAGTTAGGTACGCAGGAGAGGAAGTTAGCAGGCTTACCACGAAGGGCTGCGTCCAGGGATCCATCGGAGGGCCAATCCTATGGAACCTGATCCTGGACCCGCTATTGAAGGGACTGGATCAGCGAGGAACCTGCGTACAGGCCTTTGCTGACGACGTCGTGCTGATTTTTGACGGAGAAACAGCACTGGAGGTCGAACGACAAGCGAATGCCGCTCTCGCACATGTTCAAGAGTGGGGTGTCAGAAACAAGCTTAAATTCGCACCACACAAAACCAACGCTATGGTTATCACTCGGAAACTGAAATATGACACCCCACGACTGAACATGGGCGGGATCGACATCTGCATGTCTGAAGAGGTGAAGATCCTGGGACTCACGATTGACAGCAAACTCACTTTCAATAGTCACGTTACAAATGTATGCAAGAAAGCAATTAATATCTACAAACAACTGTCAAGAGCCGCCAGGATCAGTTGGGGCCTCCACCCAGAAATCATACGTACCATTTATAATGCGGTAGTCGAACCCGTCATTATGTACGCGGCCAGTGCCTGGGCACCGGCAGCTCGCAAACTGCTAGTGCAAAAGCAACTTAATGCCGTTCAGCGGGGCTTCGCACAAAAAATGTGCAAATCCTACCGAACTGTTTCCCTTAACTCCGCGCTAGTGCTTGCTGGCATTCTGCCTCTCGATCTCAGGATACAGGAGGCAGCCGCCCTGTATGAGACCAAGAGAGGAGTCCCCCAGCAAGCACTAGGAGATAGGGAGATTGAAAAAACGGCAGCTTTTGCGGAATCACCTCACCCGGCGGAACATATGAGCCTGAAATTCGTGTGCCTGGAAGACCAACAGCAGGTGGACATCCACAGCGAGTACGCAGTCCGGATGTTCACGGACGGCAGCAAAATTGAGGGTAAGGTCGGAGCAGCGCTATCCGTATGGAACACGCACGCCGAGACCAAAACCCATAAATTGAAACTGTCGTCCCACTGCACCGTCTACCAGGCTGAATTACTGGCCATATGGAAAGCCACGAGGGAGATTCTAGCAAGCTCGGAGACGAGCTTCGGTGTATATAGCGACTCAAGGTCATCGCTAGAGGCGATAACCAACTACGCCTCCACCAACCCTCTAGCCGTGGAAATACGGAAAAATCTTTATCATGCAACAAAAGAGCAGAACAAAATTGTACTTTTGTTTTGGATAAAAGCCCACGCCGGTCTAGAGGGCAATGAGCGAGCAGACCAACTTGCAAAGGACGCAGCCCTGAAAACCAAAACAAAGCCAAATTACGAACTTTGTCCAGTCTCTTTCGTCAAGAGAGAAATACGAGCAGCAACCCTAAAAATATGGAACGAAAGATATAGAGTAGGTGAAACAGGTGCCATCACCAAAGTATTTTTCCCCGACGCGATCGAGGCTTTTAAAATAGTGAGGCAAATTGGTCCGACCGGTGTACTGACACAAGTAATGACGGGGCACGGTGGGTTCTCCGAATACTTGACACGTTTCAAGTGCAAGGACAACCCATCGTGCATCTGTGAGCCTGGTAAACCGGAAAGCATCGAACATGTACTTTTTGAGTGCCCAGTCTTTGGCAAAGAAAGATACGAAATTGAAATTAGATATAATATACAGTTAATATCAGAAAATGCAAGCTCATATGTAAAAGATAAAAATATTAGAGATAAATTCCTAGACTACTGTGTAAATATCGCAAATAAAGTAATTGTAAGAAATAAGGATAGATAATTTTTGCTGAATATATATATTAAAATATATATAATATCAGCAAAGTAAAAACATCATGTCGTAAATTAAGATTGTTATAAATATGTAGTAAAATAGGTAAAATAAAATTGTTAAAATAGATAGCGTAAGAGATATAAACTGTAAACTAGAATTAAGATTGCCCCTAAGCACTGTAAACATTATAAAAGAGACCATCTCTTTCCCATCATATTGTAAACTAGATTTAAGCCTTTTAGATTGTTTAAAATAGATAAAATAATAATAGATAAAAATAGATAAGAACCCCCCCTAGACCCCAAGTGGGTACGATAAGACTGTAGCCCTGTGTGTAGTTAGAATTAAACGATAAAAAACGACTCTGATTTCGTCAAAGGACAAGCTGAAAAAAAAAAAAAAAAAAAAAAAAAAAAAAAACCTAACCTAACCTAACCTAACCTAACCTAACCTAACCTAACCTAACCTAACCTAACCTAACCTAACCTAACCTAACCTAACCTAACCTAACCTAACCTAACCTAACCTAACCTAACCTAACCTAACCTAACCTAACCTAACCTAACCTAACCTAACCTAACCTAACCTAACCTAACCTAACCTAACCTAACCTAACCTAACCTAACCTAACCTAACCTAACCTAACCTAACCTAACCTAACCTAACCTAACCTAACCTAACCTAACCTAACCTAACCTAACCTAACCTAACCTAACCTAACCTAACCTAACCTAACCTAACCTAACCTAACCTAACCTAACCTAACCTAACCTAACCTAACCTAACCTAACCTAACCTAACCTAACCTAACCTAACCTAACCTAACCTAACCTAACCTAACCTAACCTAACCTAACCTAACCTAACCTAACCTAACCTAACCTAACCTAACCTAACCTAACCTAACCTAACCTAACCTAACCTAACCTAACCTAACCTAACCTAACCTAACCTAACCTAACCTAACCTAACCTAACCTAACCTAACCTAACCTAACCTAACCTAACCTAACCTAACCTAACCTAACCTAACCTAACCTAACCTAACCTAACCTAACCTAACCTAACCTAACCTAACCTAACCTAACCTAACCTAACCTAACCTAACCTAACCTAACCTAACCTAACCTAACCTAACCTAACCTAACCTAACCTAACCTAACCTAACCTAACCTAACCTAACCTAACCTAACCTAACCTAACCTAACCTAACCTAACCTAACCTAACCTAACCTAACCTAACCTAACCTAACCTAACCTAACCTAACCTAACCTAACCTAACCTAACCTAACCTAACCTAACCTAGTAAGTAGGTCTAGAATATAGTATTGTGCGAGTAACTTCCTTGTTTGCCGTATCGGCAACTTGCTGTTTCAGCCGCCTATGTGCGGGCCTGCGTCTTTTCGTACTTGTATAATGTAAATACTAACTTCTCTATTACTAATTTCTTATCTCTAATTTACCAATCTGTTTATGATAGAGGTACTCGTTAACTTAAATTAACTTGTTTCTTTGGGTATATATAAAAATGTAAACATAAAATAATAATAAATGTTAAGTAAGATTAGCAATAATTATATATATTAAAGGACAAAAAGAGAAAAAAGAAAAAGAAAAAGAAAAGAAAAAACACATAATAATTGATATAAAAAAAAAAAAAAAAAAAATAAAAAAAAAAAAAAAAATAAAAAAAAAAAAAAATAAAAAAAAAAAAAAAAAAAAAAAAAAAAAAAAAAAAAATAATACAATATTTAGTATACAATATTAGTCAGTAACATTCTAATATTTGTACATTGTTAATAATTTATAACTCAAACACTGTCTCCTAAATATAAGAATAAGATTTATTTAGATAATTAAGTTCCAAAACTCTGTCTTCTGGCACATTAATGTGGTGAGGGGCGGGTGTAGTACATAGCGCCCGCCCCCCACTTACACAAATATCTCCATTTTATAAAAAAAAAAAAAAAAAAAAAAAAAAAAAAAAAAACCTAACCTAACCTAACCAAAACAGTCGTTTTTTCGCTAAAACTTATCGCCACTGCGCATAGCCCGGCTGGTACATCGCTGCCCCACCTCCTGGAACGCATCTGAAACAGAAAAACACTGAAAATTAGAAAAAATAAAGACTACCTACAATTTGTTATAATTTGGCCAGGCGCATCGCGTTTCTCTGCATAGCAACGTGAGCTACCTAAGTTATTTGATATCTTTTAATTTGATTTAACAGACAGATTGTCGCGTGCGATACATCAAAATTTTAGTATAGTGTTTGCGAGTCTATTGACCGTAGAACTAGCTACATACAATTTGAAAAAATTTGACTTTTCTGCCAAAACTTTTTGGTACCTATTTGTTCGTTTTTCTCGCTCATTTTGACAGATTTTCAGTTTCTGATTGTTGAAAAAGCTGCGGTTAGAGAACCAGTTTGTTACCTGTGTGGTACATTTTTCGTTTTCTATAGCAAAAAGTTAAGTTTTTAACTGATTAGCGTTTGAAAACGAACTTTTTGACCCAGGTATAGAACTATCTTCGATTCTGTTGACAGCTACTTAAGGTGAATATAGCCGTGCGATACACCATTAGAAGCGGCCTGCGAAGCCCTACACATAGGACTAGCACCAGGGTTCACCCGTCATACAGAAACTTAGAAAAAGTGGTATTTCTACTAACTTTGCCACCGTTTTAGCGAGAAAACAGTCGTTTTTTCGCTAAAACTTATCGCCACTGCGCATAGCCCGGCTGGTACATCACTGCCCCACCTCCTGGAACGCATCTGAAACAGAAAAACACTGAAAATTAGAAAAAAATCGCCCGCCCACCCACCCTGTTGTCAGTCACTAAGGTTGGAAAAGTCGCTTTTTGGGGCCCGGGCGACGTTTAAACTGTAATAACTCCGGAACTAGGGCACTTTTTTGGACCCGGTTTTCGGCAAATTACTCGTTTCTTGACAGGCTATCTGCTAGCTATAAACGACTGGCTATATCGATAGCCCTTCGTTTTTTGACTTTTTAATTTACTCTTTCTTGACAAAATAGCATTTATAGATAAGTATCTCTGCACCTACCTTCTGTAGGTTGTTGACACTTGCTGGTCGAAGACATTGGCACACCTGTAACATAAATTGCTATTAGGATAGGGAAATTTTACACTTTTTATTAGGTCAACTTTTATTTTGCCTTATTATTTTATAACTTTTACAAACCTTTATATTTTTACGTTTATTGCTTATTAATGACGTGTATCTTATTACTCTGACTACCTAAATTTGACACGCCTACCACTACCCCGGCTTTCGTGATGTTCGGAATTCGCACTCCTGTGAAATTGCCAGGGGACAAGACAGTCCCCAGCCCACAAAAAACCCCCGACCAGACAGAGAAGGCAGGACCTTCTGGCGTATTGACCAAAGCTTCGGGAGTGAGGCGTAGCATAGGTGAATGGGAGTCGGGTAAAACCGTAACCAAATGCAAGGCCACAACCACTCCGAAGAAGGCTGGACCGGTCCCGTCAGGCAACCGTTTTGCCTTACTGGATTTTCTGGGTGGAAGTCCACCGGCACAGGAGGAGCCCAGATACGAGAGCAGAACGGTTGAGGCAAGGGCTTGTCTGAAGAAGGGAAAAATGCAACTGGGCAGCGCGCGGAACTTAAGGACGGACATAAAAACCGAGGTCACGAAACTGTTAGAGCGGCTGTACCAGCTTGTAAAGGAGGCGGAAGCAGAGGGAACAAGACGAGGGAAGGATCAAGGAGTGAGTCAGGAGGCCGAAAAGACTGTGGCAGAGCCATTGGACCTGCTGTCGTTGTCCCCGCTAGCGTCGAAGACGGATCAGGCGGTGAAGAAAGAGTTGATGGAGAAAATAGAGGAGCACATTAGACTGATAAATGACAGCAACGAGCGTATGGAAGGACTCAAGCAGGCAATGGACAAGCAGCAGAGATCCCTGGAGGGGATGACCTACGCGAGTGTAGCAAAGGCTCTGCCAAGCAGCAAACATCCAACGGGACAAGCCGCACTACACTCGGTAGTAGTGACCGCCAAGAGCGAGAAAGAAACCGGGGAAATGGTCCTAAATAGAATCAGGGAAACGGTCAACGCTAGGGAAAGTGGGATAACGGTAGAAAAAATCAGGAAGGCAAAGGACAGGAAAGTGATAGTGGGATGCAGGACCGAGGCAGAAAGGCAAAGGATCAAGGAAAAGCTCAGAGGAGCAGAGGACCTCAACGTAGAAGAGATCAGGAATAAGGACCCCCTTGTGATCATCAGGGACGTGTTCAAATTCAATAGTGACATGGACGTCCTAAACGCCCTGAGGACCCAAAACAAGGGGGTACTTACTGATGACACCAAAGACCTGAAGATGGAGGTCATCTACAAGAGGAACGCGAGGAACCCACACACGCACCACATAGTGATGAGGGTGGCCCCCAAAATCTGGCAACAAATGGTTGATGCGGAAAGCGTCCTTATAGACCTCCAGCGAGTGAAGGTGACGGATCAATCTCCGTTGGTCCAGTGTTCACTCTGCCTGGGGTACGGACACGGAAGGCGCTTCTGCAAAGAGACCGTGGAGAAGTGTTGCCACTGTGGGGGCCCCCACATGCGCTCCGAATGCGCAGACTGGCTCGCCGGTGCCACCCCATCATGCAGCAACTGCATGCATGCGAAGATGGACAGGACTGACCATAACGCCTTCAGTCAGGACTGCACCATCCGCAGAAAGTGGGAGGCACTGGCGCGAGCCACGATAGCGTATTGCTAAGGTGGTCACGGGGGTTTTACCTGCACAAACCAGCGCGAGGCCATACCTAGCAGTTCAAGCAAACTTGCAAAGAAAGGGACTAGCTTCAAAATTAACCTAGTAAAATCAATAGGCACAAATGTAGAAAGAACAACTAGAATATACAACACAAAAAAGGCAAATTGGAGCCAGTTTCTTGAGAAACTGGACCAATTTAAATTAGAACAAAATATCACTAAAGCAGAAATAGAAAAAATTAATAATAAAGAAGAATTAGAAGTAACAGTAGTAAAATATATGAACATAGTTAAGCAAGCATGCAAAGAAGTAATACCTATAAAGAAAAAACATGAAAAACTTACCTCGCCGTGGTGGTCCGAAGAACTCGCGAGCATGAAGAAGATGGTCACCACTATGAGGCGTAGAATCCGATGTGCAGCGCCGATCCGTAAAGCTAAGGTCATCCAGGAGTACCTGCAAGAAAAAGAAAAGTATGAGAGTGAAGCTAAGAAAGCCCAGATAAGGAGTTGGAAGGGGTTTTGTGAAAAGCAAGATAGGGAGGGACTCTGGGAAGGGATTTATAGGGTCATAGGAAGAACTACAAAACGACAGGAGGACCTGCCTTTGGAACAGAATGGACGCACATTAGACCCCAAAGAGTCCGTCAGACTGTTGGCCGAGACCTTCTACCCAGAGGACACGGAATTAGGAGAAAGCGAAACTCACAGACAAACCAGAGCATTAGCTAACCAAGTAAACGGCTGGAGTCATGATGAGAAACATGACCCACCGTTTACCAAGGAAGAGCTACGGGCGGCGACAGAGAGCTTCAATCCTAAAAAAGCCCCGGGTCTGGATGGGTTCACGGCTGACATCTGTCGCCGTGTCGTCTTCTGCGATCTCGAATTAAACCTGACCATGATGAACAAATGCCTGGAACAAAATCACTTTCCTGACATCTGGAAGGAGGCCACGGTGGTAGTGCTCAGAAAGCCGGGAAAGGACACTTACACCAACCCCAAGTCCTACAGACCCATAGGCCTTCTTCCAGTGATGGGAAAGATCTTGGAGAAGATCATTGTAAGGCGGCTAAAATGGCATTTACTCCCCAGGATGAGTCCTCGCCAATACGGTTTTATGCCCCAGAAGAGCACCGAAGACTCCCTCTATGACCTGATGAATCACATTCGCAGAAAGTTAGATGCGAAAAAACTCATCACGATGATATCACTGGACATAGAGGGAGCCTTCGATAGCGCATGGTGGCCCGCTATCAAAGCCCGGTTGGCCGAGGAGGAATGCCCTGTCAATATAAGGAGGCTAGTCGACAGTTACTTACAGAATAGGCAGGTCAGGGTGAGGTACGCGGGGGAGGAACACCTAAAGAGTACTAATAAGGGATGTGTACAAGGTTCCATTGGTGGTCCAATTTTCTGGAATCTTGTTCTGGACCCTCTTCTAAAAGAACTCGGTGCAAGAGGTGATTACTGTCAGGCCTTTGCAGATGACGTGGTGTTGATCTTCGACGGAGATTCAGCCCTGGATGTTCAGAGACGTGCAAATGCCGCCCTCGCCCATGTGCAGGAGTGGGGTGTCAATAACAAACTTAAATTTGCTCCACACAAAACAAAAGCTATGCTTATCACTAGGAAGCTAAAATATGACACACCACTGCTGCGGATGGGCGGGGTAGACATAAGCATGTCTCCTGAAATAAAGCTCCTAGGCTTGACAATTGACCAAAAGCTCACATTCAACACTCACGTCGCAGAAGTCTCCAGGAAAGCCTTAAACATCTATAAGAAGCTGTCCAGGGCGGCGAAGGTCAGTTGGGGACTCCACCCGGAAATCATTCGTACTATCTACACGGCCGCGGTGGAGCCCGTAGTGACTTACGCGGCGAGTGCATGGGCACAGGCTGCCGACAAACTAGGGGTGCAGCGAAAACTAAACGCAGTGCAGAGAGGTTTCGCTCAAAAACTGTGTAAGGCATACCGCACAGTCTCCCTGAACTCGGCACTGGTGCTGGCCGGAATACTACCACTCGACCTTAGAATAAAGGAGGCAGCCGCCCTTTACGAAGCTAAACGAGGGGTACCCCGACCAGCACTAGTGGACAGAGAGGTCGAGCGCGTAGTGCCGTATGCCAAGATGGAGCATCCGGCAGAACATATGTGCCTCGAGTTCATGAGCCTGATAGACCAACAACAAGTGGATGACCACAATACGCAAGCAGTCCGCATATTCACTGATGGTAGCAAAATTGATGGTGAGGTTGGAGCAGCGCTATCCTTTTGGGATGACGCAGCTGAAACCAAAGCCATCAAACTGAAGCTACCATCATACTGCACGGTCTATCAGGCGGAACTCTTGGCCATATGCAAGGCCACAAGGATGATCCTCAAGCGCACAGAAAGCACCTTTGGTCTGTACAGTGACTCGAGGTCGTCCCTAGAGACCATCGTTAACCCAAGTTCTCCCCACCCCTTGGCAGTAGAAGCCAGGAAGAACATCAAAGAGGCCAAACTCCAGAATAAGGTGGTTACCCTATTCTGGATCAGAGCACATGCGGGGCTGGAGGGGAACGAGCGTGCTGACCAGCTGGCCAAGGAGGCGGCGCACTCTATTAAAAGAAAGCCGGATTATGACATGTGCCCGGTCTCATTCGTCAAGCGACAAATCCGAATGGAGTCGCTTGACGAATGGAACACAAGGTACATGTCAGGGCAAACAGCAGCAGTCACAAAAATGTTTTTCCCAAACGCCATCGAAGCCTACAAACTAGTAAGGAAACTGGAGCCTACTGGTGTTGTAACACAAATAATGACGGGGCACGGTGGATTCTCCGAATACCTGAATCGGTTCAAGCGTAAAGAGAGTCCATCGTGCGTATGCGAACCTGGGAAAGACGAGACAGTGGCCCACATTCTGCTGGAGTGCCCCGCGTACGGACCTGAGAGGCATGCAATAGAACAGGAGATGAATGAACAACTGACTCAGGATAATATACAACACATAATGAAGGACAAACACAACCGTCCAAAATTTCTAAAATACTGTACAAATTTAACAAACAAAGTAATATTAAGAAACAAATAGCATAAGCAAAATATGATGAATATATATAATAAATTATATATATAAGCATAATAAAATAAACTAGCCTTTAAATCAGGAAAATAAGCATACGTACATTTACATTTAATATATCGTGTTAGACTTAAGATAGTAGAATGAATAAGATAAAAAACAAAAACCCCATAAAAAGAATGAATAGTGTTATTAGAAGGTAGAAATAGAAATAAGATATAAGATAAGATTAAAAGTACTGTATAAATTACATTGTACAACCCCCCACCCTAACTTTAAGACTTTAAGATTGAAATAGAAAAATAAGATAATATGCAAACAAAGCCTCTGAAGATGAAAATCAGAGACACTCTAAAAAAAAAAAAAAAAAAAAAAAAAAAAAAGAACCTAACCTAACCTAACCTAACCTAACCTAACCTAACCTAACCTAACCTAACCTAACCTAACCTAACCTAACCTAACCTAACCTAACCTAACCTAACCTAACCTAACCTAACCTAACCTAACCTAACCTAACCTAACCTAACCTAACCTAACCTAACCTAACCTAACCTAACCTAACCTAACCTAACCTAACCTAACCTAACCTAACCTAACCTAACCTAACCTAACCTAACCTAACCTAACCTAACCTAACCTAACCTAACCTAACCTAACCTAACCTAACCTAACCTAACCTAACCTAACCTAACCTAACCTAACCTAACCTAACCTAACCTAACCTAACCTAACCTAACCTAACCTAACCTAACCTAACCTAACCTAACCTAACCTAACCTAACCTAACCTAACCTAACCTAACCTAGTAAGTAGGTCTAGAATATAGTATTGTGCGAGTAACTTCCTTGTTTGCCGTATCGGCAACTTGCTGTTTCAGCCGCCTATGTGCGGGCCTGCGTCTTTTCGTACTTGTATAATGTAAATACTAACTTCTCTATTACTAATTTCTTATCTCTAATTTACCAATCTGTTTATGATAGAGGTACTCGTTAACTTAAATTAACTTGTTTCTTTGGGTATATATAAAAATGTAAACATAAAATAATAATAAATGTTAAGTAAGATTAGCAATAATTATATATATTAAAGGACAAAAAGAGAAAAAAGAAAAAGAAAAAGAAAAGAAAAAACACATAATAATTGATATAAAAAAAAAAAAAAAAAAAATAAAAAAAAAAAAAAAAATAAAAAAATAAAAAAATAAAAAAAAAAAAAAAAAAAAAAAAAAAAAAAAAAAAAATAATACAATATTTAGTATACAATATTAGTCAGTAACATTCTAATATTTGTACATTGTTAATAATTTATAACTCAAACACTGTCTCCTAAATATAAGAATAAGATTTATTTAGATAATTAAGTTCCAAAACTCTGTCTTCTGGCACATTAATGTGGTGAGGGGCGGGTGTAGTACATAGCGCCCGCCCCCCACTTACACAAATATCTCCATTTTATAAAAAAAAAAAAAAAAAAAAAAAAAAAAAAAAAAACCTAACCTAACCTAACCAAAACAGTCGTTTTTTCGCTAAAACTTATCGCCACTGCGCATAGCCCGGCTGGTACATCGCTGCCCCACCTCCTGGAACGCATCTGAAACAGAAAAACACTGAAAATTAGAAAAAATAAAGACTACCTACAATTTGTTATAATTTGGCCAGGCGCATCGCGTTTCTCTGCATAGCAACGTGAGCTACCTAAGTTATTTGATATCTTTTAATTTGATTTAACAGACAGATTGTCGCGTGCGATACATCAAAATTTTAGTATAGTGTTTGCGAGTCTATTGACCGTAGAACTAGCTACATACAATTTGAAAAAATTTGACTTTTCTGCCAAAACTTTTTGGTACCTATTTGTTCGTTTTTCTCGCTCATTTTGACAGATTTTCAGTTTCTGATTGTTGAAAAAGCTGCGGTTAGAGAACCAGTTTGTTACCTGTGTGGTACATTTTTCGTTTTCTATAGCAAAAAGTTAAGTTTTTAACTGATTAGCGTTTGAAAACGAACTTTTTGACCCAGGTATAGAACTATCTTCGATTCTGTTGACAGCTACTTAAGGTGAATATAGCCGTGCGATACACCATTAGAAGCGGCCTGCGAAGCCCTACACATAGGACTAGCACCAGGGTTCACCCGTCATACAGAAACTTAGAAAAAGTGGTATTTCTACTAACTTTGCCACCGTTTTAGCGAGAAAACAGTCGTTTTTTCGCTAAAACTTATCGCCACTGCGCATAGCCCGGCTGGTACATCGCTGCCCCACCTCCTGGAACGCATCTGAAACAGAAAAACACTGAAAATTAGAAAAAAATCGCCCGCCCACCCACCCTGTTGTCAGTCACTAAGGTTAGAAAAGTCGCTTTTTGGGGCCCGGGCGACCTTAGAACAGTTATAACTCCGGAACTAGGGCACTTTTTTGGACCCGGTTTTCGGCAACGGACTCGATACCAGACCAGCTACCTTCTAGCTACCTTTGACAGGCTGTATCTACAGCCAATTCTTTTTTGACAATTTGAAATTTGTCCTTTTGATAAATTAACAAATTTTGGTAATTACCTCGGCACATACCTTCTGTAGGTTGCTGACACTTGTTGACCGAAGACATCCGGACACCTGGAACATAAATAACAATTAGAATAGGAAAGGTTTTCTCGTTTTATTGGGATAACTTTTATTTTAGTTTTAAATTTTTTACAACTTTTACAAACCTTTATTAGTTAAGTAAGTAGTGCTTTTTACATAGGTTTTGACTGCTTACTCTCCTCTAATTGACCCTTTGACCTTGTAATGTTCGGCCTGCGAACGCCAGCGAAGAAAATGAACGTGACGGTGGACATAGAGACCGCATCACCGGCTGAGACGCAGGATGCCGGAGGAAACGGCAGCTACGGGATACGAACGCCCGTCAAAAAGCCCACCGTCAATCTAATAGACTTAGTCTCCCTGGCATCCCCACCCCGAATTGGACAGGCAGGACCCTCCAGACAGGGGGACGATTTGGCGCAGACGTCAAATGTCAGGCGAAGTGTGGGGGAATGGGAGTTAGTAAAGAAAAAGAGGTCGAACCCTCTGCAGTTGAAAACTCCCACCCCACCGCGAAAAACTGCCGCAAAAGCCGCTTCCAGGCCGATACCTGTGGCCACATCCTCGCAAGAGGGCAGACAGATGGGGCGCAGACCACCGGTAGAGACCATGGGAAGTCCGCCGATACCGGAAAGGTTTCCAAACAAAACCGCAGAGGCAAAGGCCTGCTTTACCAAGGTGATCACCAACCTCGACAACTCGAGGAACCTAAAGACCGACATAAAAACAAACGTCACTCAAGCGGCAAAACGGCTCTTCGAGCTGGTCAAGGAAGCTGAAGCAAAAGCAGGAAAAATTCTAGACATACATCCTGCCGATAGCAGCAACCCTCCGCCTTCCATTCCTCCTGCCACCAGATCGGAACCTGAGGTGGAACTGATCAGGAGATTGGAGGAGCACAGCAAGCTACTAAAAGAGGGCAACGAAAGGATGGAAGGATTGAAGGATGCTTTGAGCAAGCAGCAGAAGACCTTGGAGGAGATCACTTACGCGGGTGTAACAGCTGGTCCCGCGAAGAGACTACCCATCCCTCAGACCGCGCTACACTCGGTAGTGATTTCCTCCAAGGATGAAACAGAAACGGGGGACGAGGTCCTTAACAGGGTCAGAGAAGCCGTGAACGCTAAGGATGGGTTGATCAAAGTCGACCGAGTGAGGAAGGCTAAGGACAGGAAGATCATAGTGGGTTGTGCATCTGAAGAGGAAAGGCAAAAAGTGAAGGAAAGGCTGAAAAAAGCGGAGTCGCACCTCCATGTCGAGGAAGTCAAAAACAAGGACCCTCTTCTGATCCTCAGGGACGTACTTCAGTTCAACAGCGACGAAGACGTCCTGAACGCCCTGAGGACTCAGAATGGATTTATATTCCAAGGCCTCGACATGGAGGATAACAGAGTGGAGATCCGATACAGGAAAAAGACTAGAAACCAGCATACCTGCCACATTGTGCTGAGGGTCTCCCCGAGGGTGTGGAACCGGATGATGGATGCAGAAGACGTCCGTATCGACCTCCAACGGATAAAGATCGCAGACCAGTCACCCCTCGTGCAGTGCTCGTTGTGCCTGGGATACGGTCACGGCAGACGCTATTGCAAGGAGTCCGTCGAAAAGTGCAGCCACTGTGGGGGTCCGCACATGAAGGCTGACTGCGCGGACTGGCTCGCCGGAGCGGCCCCATCGTGCTGCAACTGCAGGCATGCGAAACTGGATGTGACAGAGCACAACGCCTTTAGCCAGGAGTGCCCAATTAGGCGAAAGTGGGATGCCCTTGCAAGAGCTACCGTAGCGTACTGCTAAGGGCGTCAACACGGCAAACTCCACCAGCAGCAACAACAAAAAACCCTACTTAGTGGCCCAGGCAAATCTTCAGAGAAAAGAGCTAGCAACCTATGAGCTGATGATAAAAGCAGGAGAAAGAAAAATTACCTTGGCGCTGCTCCAGGAGCCGTATGTGGGTGGGGCTAGAAGTATGAAGAGCTACAGAGGGGCCAGGATCTACCAGTGCACTGAACAAGGAGAAGGGAACGTCAAAGCAGCAATAGCTGTCTTTGATCATGAAATTGACGTTCTGCAATACCCGAAACTCACCACAAACAACATCGTAGTGGTGAGGATCCGCACCAGTGCCTGGGAGATCACAGCAGTCTCTTATTATTTCGAGCCAGACCAGCCCATAGAACCGTACCTGGAGCAGCTCAAGAGGATAGAAGAAGAGCTTGGGCCTACTAAACTTATAATGGGAGGCGACACCAACGCGAAGAGCCCTTGGTGGGGGAGTAAAGTAGTAGACAGCAGGGGAGAAGACATGGCTGGGGCTTTGGAGGATATGAGCTTGCACATACTCAACGAGGGCAACACTCCTACTTTTGATACAGTTAGGGGAAATCAGGTGTACACTAGCCATGTTGATGTGACGGCCTGCACTGAGGATCTGCTCAGTCTGGTGGAAGACTGGAGAGTTGAAGAAGACCTGGTGAGTTCGGACCACAACGGCATTACTTTCAAAATTAACCTAGTAAAATCAATAGGCACAAATGTAGAAAGAACAACTAGAATATACAACACAAAAAAGGCAAATTGGAGCCAGTTTCTTGAGAAACTGGACCAATTTAAATTAGAACAAAATATCACTAAAGCAGAAATAGAAAAAATTAATAATAAAGAAGAATTAGAAGTAACAGTAGTAAAATATATGAACATAGTTAAGCAAGCATGCAAAGAAGTAATACCTATAAAGAAAAAACATGAAAAACTTACCTCGCCGTGGTGGTCCGAAGAACTCGCGAGCATGAAGAAGATGGTCACCACTATGAGGCGTAGAATCCGATGTGCAGCGCCGATCCGTAAAGCTAAGGTCATCCAGGAGTACCTGCAAGAAAAAGAAAAGTATGAGAGTGAAGCTAAGAAAGCCCAGATAAGGAGTTGGAAGGGGTTTTGTGAAAAGCAAGATAGGGAGGGACTCTGGGAAGGGATTTATAGGGTCATAGGAAGAACTACAAAACGACAGGAGGACCTGCCTTTGGAACAGAATGGACGCACATTAGACCCCAAAGAGTCCGTCAGACTGTTGGCCGAGACCTTCTACCCAGAGGACACGGAATTAGGAGAAAGCGAAACTCACAGACAAACCAGAGCATTAGCTAACCAAGTAAACGGCTGGAGTCATGATGAGAAACATGACCCACCGTTTACCAAGGAAGAGCTACGGGCGGCGACAGAGAGCTTCAATCCTAAAAAAGCCCCGGGTCTGGATGGGTTCACGGCTGACATCTGTCGCCGTGTCGTCTTCTGCGATCTCGAATTAAACCTGACCATGATGAACAAATGCCTGGAACAAAATCACTTTCCTGCCATCTGGAAGGAGGCCACGGTGGTAGTGCTCAGAAAGCCGGGAAAGGACACTTACACCAACCCCAAGTCCTACAGACCCATAGGCCTTCTTCCAGTGATGGGAAAGATCTTGGAGAAGATCATTGTAAGGCGGCTAAAATGGCATTTACTCCCCAGGATGAGTCCTCGCCAATACGGTTTTATGCCCCAGAAGAGCACCGAAGACTCCCTCTATGACCTGATGAATCACATTCGCAGAAAGTTAGATGCGAAAAAACTCATCACGATGATATCACTGGACATAGAGGGAGCCTTCGATAGCGCATGGTGGCCCGCTATCAAAGCCCGGTTGGCCGAGGAGGAATGCCCTGTCAATATAAGGAGGCTAGTCGACAGTTACTTACAGAATAGGCAGGTCAGGGTGAGGTACGCGGGGGAGGAACACCTAAAGAGTACTAATAAGGGATGTGTACAAGGTTCCATTGGTGGTCCAATTTTCTGGAATCTTGTTCTGGACCCTCTTCTAAAAGAACTCGGTGCAAGAGGTGATTACTGTCAGGCCTTTGCAGATGACGTGGTGTTGATCTTCGACGGAGATTCAGCCCTGGATGTTCAGAGACGTGCAAATGCCGCCCTCGCCCATGTGCAGGAGTGGGGTGTCAATAACAAACTTAAATTTGCTCCACACAAAACAAAAGCTATGCTTATCACTAGGAAGCTAAAATATGACACACCACTGCTGCGGATGGGCGGGGTAGACATAAGCATGTCTCCTGAAATAAAGCTCCTAGGCTTGACAATTGACCAAAAGCTCACATTCAACACTCACGTCGCAGAAGTCTCCAGGAAAGCCTTAAACATCTATAAGAAGCTGTCCAGGGCGGCGAAGGTCAGTTGGGGACTCCACCCGGAAATCATTCGTACTATCTACACGGCCGCGGTGGAGCCCGTAGTGACTTACGCGGCGAGTGCATGGGCACAGGCTGCCGACAAACTAGGGGTGCAGCGAAAACTAAACGCAGTGCAGAGAGGTTTCGCTCAAAAACTGTGTAAGGCATACCGCACAGTCTCCCTGAACTCGGCACTGGTGCTGGCCGGAATACTACCACTCGACCTTAGAATAAAGGAGGCAGCCGCCCTTTACGAAGCTAAACGAGGGGTACCCCGACCAGCACTAGTGGACAGAGAGGTCGAGCGCGTAGTGCCGTATGCCAAGATGGAGCATCCGGCAGAACATATGTGCCTCGAGTTCATGAGCCTGATAGACCAACAACAAGTGGATGACCACAATACGCAAGCAGTCCGCATATTCACTGATGGTAGCAAAATTGATGGTGAGGTTGGAGCAGCGCTATCCTTTTGGGATGACGCAGCTGAAACCAAAGCCATCAAACTGAAGCTACCATCATACTGCACGGTCTATCAGGCGGAACTCTTGGCCATATGCAAGGCCACAAGGATGATCCTCAAGCGCACAGAAAGCACCTTTGGTCTGTACAGTGACTCGAGGTCGTCCCTAGAGACCATCGTTAACCCAAGTTCTCCCCACCCCTTGGCAGTAGAAGCCAGGAAGAACATCAAAGAGGCCAAACTCCAGAATAAGGTGGTTACCCTATTCTGGATCAGAGCACATGCGGGGCTGGAGGGGAACGAGCGTGCTGACCAGCTGGCCAAGGAGGCGGCGCACTCTATTAAAAGAAAGCCGGATTATGACATGTGCCCGGTCTCATTCGTCAAGCGACAAATCCGAATGGAGTCGCTTGACGAATGGAACACAAGGTACATGTCAGGGCAAACAGCAGCAGTCACAAAAATGTTTTTCCCAAACGCCATCGAAGCCTACAAACTAGTAAGGAAACTGGAGCCTACTGGTGTTGTAACACAAATAATGACGGGGCACGGTGGATTCTCCGAATACCTGAATCGGTTCAAGCGTAAAGAGAGTCCATCGTGCGTATGCGAACCTGGGAAAGACGAGACAGTGGCCCACATTCTGCTGGAGTGCCCCGCGTACGGACCTGAGAGGCATGCAATAGAACAGGAGATGAATGAACAACTGACTCAGGATAATATACAACACATAATGAAGGACAAACACAACCGTCCAAAATTTCTAAAATACTGTACAAATTTAACAAACAAAGTAATATTAAGAAACAAATAGCATAAGCAAAATATGATGAATATATATAATAAATTATATATATAAGCATAATAAAATAAACTAGCCTTTAAATCAGGAAAATAAGCATACGTACATTTACATTTAATATATCGTGTTAGACTTAAGATAGTAGAATGAATAAGATAAAAAACAAAAACCCCATAAAAAGAATGAATAGTGTTATTAGAAGGTAGAAATAGAAATAAGATATAAGATAAGATTAAAAGTACTGTATAAATTACATTGTACAACCCCCCACCCTAACTTTAAGACTTTAAGATTGAAATAGAAAAATAAGATAATATGCAAACAAAGCCTCTGAAGATGAAAATCAGAGACACTCTAATTTTATAAAAAAAAAAAAAAAAAAAAAAAAAAAAACCTAACCTAACCTAACCTAACCTAACCTAACCTAACCTAACCTAACCTAACCTAACCTAACCTAACCTAACCTAACCTAACCTAACCTAACCTAACCTAACCTAACCTAACCTAACCTAACCTAACCTAACCTAACCTAACCTAACCTAACCTAACCTAACCTAACCTAACCTAACCTAACCTAACCTAACCTAACCTAACCTAACCTAACCTAACCTAACCTAACCTAACCTAACCTAACCTAACCTAACCTAACCTAACCTAACCTAACCTAACCTAACCTAACCTAACCTAACCTAACCTAACCTAACCTAACCTAACCTAACCTAACCTAACCTAACCTAACCTAACCTAACCTAACCTAACCTAACCTAACCTAACCTAACCTAACCTAACCTAACCTAACCTAACCTAACCTTTTTTTTTTTTTTTTTTTTTTTTTTTTTTTTTAATCGCTGGGAAATCCTTCATGGATACTCCCGGCCGCGGGGGCGACCGGAGAGTTATGTCAGACTCCTACTGACTAAAACCCAGCGGGGTCCTTCTTATCGCCGTATGTACTGGGGCTGTGGGTGCATTGTCACATTCTTCCATGGCCCAGTGGCGGTGGCTCATGCAGAGCCTCTCCTTGTTTTGAGATTGAGCTCATTTGTTCTTCAAATCTCTTGCGAGAGGCGCGCGGGACACCCGCGCACGCCATCTCGAGGCTTATCAGGTGGCGACGGACATCCCCCGATGCCGCCGCCATAGCCTACATTATGGGGGTCTTATTGTGTGGAGGAATCTCCTCCTACGTTGCCCTGCTCTGCGGCTACGGTTAGGGTCGAGAGTTGTGGTTTCTCTTTCCCTTTCCGCAGTCTCTTTCTGCGTAAGGGTCTCTTCGCAGAAAGTGATGGTGGCTTTCCAGCTGTCTTCACTCCCGATCATTGCTTTGACTAAGGCACTGAGCGAGAGATCATTTCCTACATGTCGTACCAGATCACGCCTGGAGTTTGCCCAGGCTGGGCACTCGGCAAGCGTGTGTTGCGCTGTATCTACTGTGCATGAACAATGGTGGCACGCTTCTGTTGGTTCTCTCCCAATTTGACACAGGTACTTCGAGAAACACCCGTGTCCCGATAGCACCTGTGTCAGCCGGTACGTAAGTGCACCATGCTCTCTGCTTGTCCACTCTTTTAAGATTGGACGAATCGCCTCGATAGTTCTCAAGCCGGCACTTGGCTGTGCAAGCCGCCTGATCCACTCCTGTAGAAGCACGTCGTGGATCATGCTCCTCTGATTCTCCACCTCCCTCAGCGCTGGCCTCTGGCCTTGTGCCGCTTCACGCTCTCGCCAAGAATAGACTGATGCAAGTTCTTTTGCATCGAGGTCCCATGGCAGTGAACCCGCTAGGACGCACGCAGCTTCGTAAGAGACTGTGCGGTATCCCCGAACGGCTCTTAACGCCATCGCTCTCTGCGGTTTTCGTAGTATGGCGATGTTTTGGCTGTTAAGAGCGTCAGCCCACACAGGAGCTCCATACATGGCCATCGAGCGAACTACTGCCATGTAAAGCATCCGGCAGCCAACTCTAGCACCTCTGAGATTTGGTAACAATCCTCCAAGCGCGGCGGCCGTGCCCATTAGCTTAGGGGATAAACTAAGAAAATGAGCATTGAAGTCCCATTTGCTGTCAAGGACGAGTCCCAGGTATTTCATCGTCGACTTGACAGCTATAGAGACGCCGCTTACTACCATATGGGATCCAGCAGGGGGCTTGTTCCGAGGCCCGTGGAAGCATAGTGCTTCGGATTTGGACAGTGCCACCTCAAGCCCTAGACGCCTGATTCGGTGAACCACCTGCGCAACGCCAGCCGTGGCGAGGAGAGCAGCATCCCTGTACGATTTGCCTTTCGCCGTTACCAGAGTATCGTCTGCATAACAGGTGACACTAATGCCCCAGAGATTAGCACCTCGCAGCACCCAGTCGTAACCAATGTTCCACAAGAGCGGCCCGAGGACCGACCCCTGTGGAACACCGCACGACATCCTGTGCTGATTCCACCCTTCCTGCCCTTTAAACGACACAAAGCGGTCTTTGAGATAGTCCCCAATTATGTTGCGCAGATAGCAGGGCACCTGGTGATATCTCAAAGCTTCTCTCACACAGCTCCAGGGTAGGGTGTTAAAGGCATTGGCGATGTCCAGAGACACCGCCAAGACAACCTCGCCCCTTGCTACTGCCTCTTCTGCAATTTCTTTGACCCGTAGGATTGCCCCGACTGTGGATCTACCTCTACGAAACCCAAACTGATTACAGTTTAAGTCTGGCCCAACACTGTTTAAGTGGCCAATAAGGCGTGCCGCAATAATCCGCTCAAACAACTTACCTACCTCGTCTAGAAGCACGATAGGGCGGTAAGCTGATGGAGAGTCCGCTGGACGACCATCTTTCTTGAGCAAAACTAGTCTTCCCGTTTTCCATGATTCAGGGAATTTGCTCTGCTCCAAGCAAGCACCAAAAAGGGTTTGAAGCCGGGGCCCCAAAGCCTTCAGGGCTAACACCCACGCTCTCCCAGGGATTCCATCAGGGCCTGGAGCTGTGTTTTTAGCTTTGAGCTTGTTAATTGCCATCCTCATTTCAACCTCGTGCACCTCCGAAAATTCAACACCATCTTCGTTCCCTTCGCTGGGTGGAGCCATGGATGGTGGCAAGTGCTCATCTGTCGTAGGAAACAGAGCTGTTACCACCCCCTGCAAAAGCTCAGGCTCCAGCCTTTGAGTCAGGGGGGTTGCCCATGGGCGAAGTTTTCCTCGCACCATTTTGTAGGGTCGCCCCCACGGGTCCCGGTTTAGGGTCTCCAGAAGCTCATCTCGAGCAAGGGCTTTGGCCTCGACGATAGCCAGCTTAAGTGCCTCCTTGGCTTCCCTATACAAAGCGTACAACTGCGCTTCCAGCTGTTCATCTCGACGTCTTTTCCTGCGCTGTCTGGTGTACTGACGTCTAGCCGAAACGCAGGTAACGCGCAAATTCGCGATTTCCGTAGACCACCAGTAAACTTGACGCTTGGTTGGATTTGGATTTGCCCTAGGCATTGCCGCATCACAAATTTGCGTCATTGCCTCCTTAAGACCGTCTGCCTCTTCCTGGATCTCAATCGCTCTGCCAGTTGATGTTATCCAGGCCTGAACGATGGAGGCTTCCTCCAGCAACTCCTTGTCCAGAAGCCTTAGTGCCCACCGTGGACTATCCCCCTGCATGTTGTTTTCGTGTCTGACTGGGATAGATGGCGTAGGAGTAGAATTAAACCGGATATATCGATGGTCCGATAATGTTTCCACCCCCGCCAAGACCTCCCAGTCAGCAATACGTCTGCAATACGTCTGGCCAGACTTGGGCTTGCAAATGAAACCTAACCTAACCTTTTTTTTTTTTTTTTTTTTTTTGACCCAGGAAAATCTTTTATAGATACCACCGGCCCGGGGGGACCGATGGTTATGTGGGACTCCCCGCCTTGACAAAGGCGGTATACCCAAACTAAAAACCTGGGGTGTTCCTCTTCTCCGCAAGAGTGGGGAGCCGTGGGATCGCTCAGCGCCTCCATAGCTTCCCCAGCGGTTGTCCGTTTGGACCCTTCTCTGGGGGGGCTTTATGTGTGCCCCCTTATCTCCGCTTAAGGCACCTCGGAACACGACGAGGTGCCTTACAGCTCGGGACCTCTCAGGTCGGGCAATAGATCCCCCGATCCATTACCCGAAGGTCCCCATTATGGATGCATGCGGCTGGCGAATGCCAACCGCGTGCGGCCTACTCTCCTTCGGCGTATAGGATCCGAGAGGATGTCGTCCTCTCGGTCCCTCTCCGCCACCTCTTTCTCTTGCATCACCAGCTCCGCGAAGCTGGCAACTGCCCTCCAGTTTCTCTCACTCTCAGCCATTGCTCTTATTATGGCTAAGAGTGAGAGATCTCTTCCGATCACCGAGACCATTTCGGCTCGTGGCACTTCCCAGGCTGGACACTCGGCACGGGTGTGCTGCGCCGTGTCCTCCAACGCCCCGCAGTGGTGGCATTCCATCGTCGGCTCACGACGCGCAACACGGCACAGATAACTCCCGAAGCAGCCATGCCCCGAGAGGATCTGCGCCAAGCGGAACGTTGGAGCACCGTGCCGACGGTCGACCCATTCTTGAAGAACAGGCCGAAAGGCGGCCACCACATCCCGGCTAGCAGCCGGTGACTCCATTCTTTCGGTCCAATGCCTGAACAGATCCTCGCGGCCCTGCTCTCTCCAGTGCTGTATTTCTTCGGGCATTGGCCATCCACCATCCTTTTTAACTTCCACGCTGCGCCAGTAGACCGCCGCTAGAACCCCAGCTTCGAGGTCCCACGGCGGCGTACTAGCCAGCAGGCACGCCGCCTCGAAAGAGACGGTGTGATACGCTCGGGCTGCCCTATTTGCTATGACCCGCTGCGGACGTCGCAGCAGGGTCTGGTTTCGGGCGTTAAGGGCACTCGCCCATATGGGTGCTCCATAAAGCGCCTTGGAGCGTACCACCCCGGCAAAAAGGCGACGGCACGCCACACTTGGCCCTCCTACATTAGGGAGCAGGCTCCCGAGCACTCCGGCGAAGGCGATGAGCTTTGGAGCCAATCGCTTGAAGTGCTCTTCGAACCTCCATCGACCGTCGAGGACAAGGCCTAGGTACCGCATCGTCGGCTCGACGGCGATGGACACTCCACTTACCACCACAGTTTGCCCTATCGGAGGAGCCTTACGAGGCCCATGAAAAACGAGGGCCTCCGACTTCTCCAGAGCTACTTCCAGCCCAAGCATCTTTATTCTTCGGACTACTTGGGCAACTCCAGCAGTGGCCAAGATGGCCGCCTCTCTATAGGTGCTGCCGCGGGCTGTTACGAGGGTGTCATCGGCGTAACAGACCACGCCGATCCCCCATAAGTTTTGCCCGCGGAGCACATAGTCATAGCCGATGTTCCACAGGAGGGGCCCTAGAACGGACCCCTGTGGAACACCGCACGACATCTTCCTTTCCTTCCATGCGCCGTCCCGAGCTGGATACATCACAGCCCGGTCGGCGAAGTAACTCACCACAGAGTTCCTCAGGTATCGAGGCACCCTATGGTATCTGAGGGCCTCCAGTACGGTCTCCCAGGGAAGGGTATTAAAGGCGTTTTTTATGTCTAGCGACACTGCCAACAATACCCCGCCCCCGGATATCGCCTCCTCTGTGAGTTCTTGCACTCTTGCGATAGCGTCCACGGTAGAGCGCCCGTGGCGGAACCCATACTGTCCGTCATTAAGGTTTGGACCCACATCAACCAAGTGCCGGACGAGACGATCCGCGAGCACTCGCTCAAAGAGCTTGCTCGTCTCGCCGAGCAACACTATGGGGCGGTACGCCGATGGGGAGTCAGCTGGGCGCCCATTCTTCTTAAGCAGGACCAGTTTTCCACGTTTCCAGCATTGTGGAAAACTGCCCTGCGTTAGGCACGCTGAAAAGAGTGCTCTTATTTCAGCCCCGAGCTCCTTCGCCGCGTGGACCAACAATCGACCCGGCACGCCGTCTGGTCCGGGGGCCGCATTCTTTGACCGAAGCCGTAACACGGCCGCTCCGAACTCAGTCTCAGTAACTGGCGGGACCTCCTCTTCCACCTCGTCAGGCAAAGCTGGTGCCATGGGAGGCGGGTGCCACGCATCCCTTTGAGGGAAGAGTGCAGACACCACCCGTTCGAGAAGTTCTGGTTCGAGCGTGGTGGTGAGTGGGGGAGCCCATGGACGAAGCTTTCCCGTTACCGACTTGTAAGGGCGCCCCCAGGGATCTCGATCGAGAGACTCCAGCCACTCTCGCCAAGCCGCCTCCTTTGCTTCTTTAATGGCCACCTGCAGATCTTTGCAGGCGGCTCTGTAGCTAGCGTACCGCTCAAGCTCTTCCTCCTCATTTCTCACCCTTCGACGACGGCAGCGCGTATAAAGCCGCCGCGAAGCGACGCAGGCACTTCGTAATTGCCGGAGCTCCGGCTTCCACCAATACATGCGCCGTGGAGGCCGCGTCGCCTTGACTCGTGGCATGGAGGCGTCACAGACACGCGCAAGTGCCTCTCCCAGCCGCTGCGCTGCGATGTTTACGTCTTCTGAGACTGGGCCTGCCATCCATGCCTCCACGATGGCAGCTTCGACAGCAATCTCTTTGTTGAGCCCCTTTAATGACCACCGCGGCCCAGCATTAGGTGGTGGAGATGGAACCGGCCCTGCGGACGTAGAGACGCTGAACCGAATGTACCGATGGTCGGACAGCGTCTCTACGTCCGTTTCTACACTCCAATCTAGAACACGGCGCGCAACGGCGGGGGAAGCAAACGTTAGGTCCACTATGGACCCACCCTGTTGTCGCACGCACGTGTTCTCGGAGCCCCTGTTGAGGATCAAGAGACCCAGAGACGCCGCCCACTCTTCCAAAACCCTGCCTCTTATGTCGGTTGCTGGGGATCCCCACGCCGTTGACTTAGCATTGAAATCCCCAGCAACTAATATCGGACTGGGATGCACTGCTCCCGCCAGAACTCCGACTTCAGCGAGAAGTCGCTCAAAATCAACTATGGGCCGGTTTGGGGAACAATAGACCCCAATTACCGCCACACCACCATCGCCACCCAGTACAGCCAGCACGCATCCCTGTCCTTTCGCTACTTTTTCGAATGGGAGGGAGCTAGCCGACGACTGCGTGACAATGGCCACCGATTCCTCTCTGTCTGCCACCCAATTGTCCCGAGAAGGAACTAAGTAGGGCTCGGCAACTACTGCTATTTGTGTTGACCACTCCGCCAGGCTCTGGAGCAAGAGATCCTGAGCCCTGGCGGAGTGGTTGATGTTCGCCTGCAGGAATCGGATGGCCATCCTAACTGGCGTCCATCCGATCCTCTTCCCGCGCATCTGGGCGCGCAGATGGCTGCGAGGGGGCTGAAGAGCCTACGCTAGCCGTCTTTTTTCCTTCGTTTTTGGCCGAGCCTTTGCAGGTCTTAGCCCCGACGCGGTGGTCAGCCTTCTGACCGGCAGCTTCACAAACTGGGCAGTGCTGCTCAGCAACACATTCTGCCATCTTGTGCCCAGCCTTGCCGCAGCGGAAACAGAGTGCACTGCGGTCCTCAGCATTTGGGCATTTTGCCCCTACGTGTCCAGCTTCAAAGCATCGGTAGCACCGTAGGGGTCTTTCCTCCATTATTTTCACCGAGACTGAGGACCAGTTCACCAGCAATCTTCCAGCTGCAACTTTTTTGGCTGCTGCAATGGGGCAGCGCAGCCAAACAGTTCCTTCGCGCCCAGGGGGCCGCACAATGTCACCAACCTTGACAGATTCTAAAGTGCAACCCCCTACTTTTGAAACGGCTGCTGCGACATCCTCTTTGTTTGTAGAGTCGTCCAGTCCCGAGAGACGCAACTCCGCGCTTTTCTCGGGACGTGAAACCTTTACAAGAGCTCCATCTAGGGATTCTCTGAGCTTGTTAGCTAGAGAATCAGCCTTCTCCGTGCTTGTAGCTCCGGGCAACTCAAACACTCGTCCTCCAGTAGCGGCCGTCCGAAACTTGACACCATCTATGCCAAGTGCCGTCAAGTCGATGCGCTCTCTGGCATCGGTTAGCATCTGGGCATAGGTGATGCCATTCGCCAGTGCCTCCGGTTGAAGCGTCAGGACGACCACTGCAGAGCGAGGAGACTTAAGCTTCTGCTTCTTTTTCTGCTGAGGCCGTGGCCCTGGCGCCTTTGTAGCCTTGGGGGCTGCTTCCTTGGAGGCATTTGCGGCTCCGGCACGCGTACGCTTGCCTTTGCCTTTGCCTTTCCGCGTTACTTCTTGCCATTCCTCCTCCATCGGTTTGGAAGTAGGACTTGGCGGGCGCGGTGCTTTGGGCACCGCTTCCTTCTTCTTTTTTCCCAAAGGGGGAGCTCTGGCAGCTCCGCTGGTACTGGCTTCCGGAGGAGGGGAAGCTGCGCGAGCAGTGGCCCCTACAGATGCAGCAGCCGCACTGTACTTCCTTTTGTCTGCGGCCAGAGGTGGCCGAAGCCGCTTTTCAGGCAGCAAACGGTCCTCCAAACCATCAATCCGCGCGTTGACCATTGACCCACACTGCGACATAACAGCGCGCACAATGTCATCTAATCCTGGAGCCGGAGTTGATACTGGCTGATATGCGAGCTGGCGCACTTGAGCCAACTCTTGTCGGACTACTTCTAACTCGCAAGCAAGCTTGGAGTTTGCTGCCTCCAGTCGGGCGACTTCCTCCGTCATCGAGCGTGAACGGAGCTCTGCGAAGGAAACTTTAATAGTCTCTGCCGCATCCTTCAGGGCTTTAATATACGTCCCCCTTAAATGGCCGGACGTCTTTGCGACCTTGAGAATCGTGTTCACCGAATCAGACACCAGCCTGGCCAAATCCGGTGATTCACGACTCTCATTGTCGCTCGTGACCATAACGTCTGGGGACTTGCGGAAGGTGGCGGCCCTTGCCTCCCTTTTTAACCTAGCCTCCTCTGCCATCTCCATTTCAGCGTTAAGTTCGAGTTCCTCGGCCTTTGCTGCATTAAGTGCGGCCTTTGCCTGAGCCAGACCGACATACTTCCCCGTCGTAGGAGGACGTCCACGTCCTCTCAATGCCGTTGACGCTTTGGGCGGAACCCCCACCTTGTCATCATCGTCATCAATGGCCCGACGCTTCCGCCAAAAACGGCTTCCATCGGGAGATGAGGCCCCGGATGCCAACGTCGCTACTGATCGGAAGCTCCCGTCGGAGTCCGTATCAGATAGGTTTGCCAAAGACACCGAAGCGATTGGCAAATCTTCGTCACTCATATTCGAGGCCACGCTGCGGGTCAGAACCACGCGCGCCTCTCTCATCAAGCTCAATGAGCTCTGGTTTGAGCCAGATGGCAGTACACTGGGGGACTCCCCAGTCGCCATCTCAGCAGCTCCAAGTGCCAAAGCACCTACACTTTCCTTCTCCTCACGACCAGAACGGTCACTTCTAGTTTTTGATTTTTGTTTATTAATTTCCATATTGAATCCCACGAGTATGGGGGAAATAAAGTGTCACCACCGAAGTGCCACCGACCAGTGCCCCCTGTGGCCGGGGAAGGGTATATACTGCGGAGGTCCCCTGGTATCCGCAGGTTTTTACGTGTTTTCTCACGGGTTTTTGTTTCAAGGTTTTCCTTCCTCTGGGCCCGACCAATTAAGGCAACGCCCCTTCGGGTCATACTGAATCAAACGTACCCCCGTGAGCCTGACGGGGGGTCTTTGAATGAAACAGTACGGATCCCGGTTGGAGAGACGGCGAACTCTCTCCGACGAACTGGTCGATAGGGTTAGTACCGAACAGTCCGTAACAACACCTCAACCAATGCAACAAAGATTGCATCGAAAACTTCTTATGTATAGTTAAAACTACACATCCACATGCCTATTTACAAAACACACACGACACAAAATTTAATATACAACACAATTATTTTATTATATACAATGTACAATATTATACATAATTACACCATGAGCCTATTCGCACTGCAGTGGGAAGTCCTTCCCTCTGCCTGCCTCCGCTAACTGCGTCCTCTGGTACGCATCCAGAGACGCCCACCTTGTGTCGGGTATTGGCCACCATGAAAAACTTCCCCAGTACTCTGCGGAAGTGTTTCATGGTGTTACCAGGGTGCACCACGTGGAGGTTACCCGACCTTGCACCCCAACCTAACCTTTTTTTTTTTTTTTTTTTTTTTGACCCAGGAAAATCTTTTATAGATACCACCGGCCCGGGGGGACCGATGGTTATGTGGGACTCCCCGCCTTGACAAAGGCGGTATACCCGAACTAAAAACCTGGGGGTGTTCTCCTTATCGCCTTTGTGCCGAGGCTGTGGGTGCTTGTTTAAATTCGTCCATGGCCCCAGCGGCGTTGCTTTTTAGGCACCTTCTTGTGTTGTGTGAATCTTCTCATCTCTTGCGAGAGGCGCGCGGAACACCCGCGCGCGCCACCTCGAGGCTTGTCAGAAGGCGACGGACATCCCCCGATGCCCGCCGCCTAAGCCTTATGGGGGTCGGATTCTGGGGAGATCCCTCCGACGACGCCCAGCTCTTCTGCTGCGAATCGGGTTGAGGGTCGATATTTCCCTCTCCCGTTCTGCAGCTTCCTTCTGCGAGAGAACCTCTTCGCAGAAGGTTAAACAGGCTTTCCACTTTATGTCACTCTCGACCATTGCCTTGACAAAAGCCGAGAGTGATAGGTCACATCCTATTTTATGCACTAGCACTTGCCGGGGGCTCGCCCAAGCTGGGCATTCGGCCAGCGTGTGCTGTGCAGTGTCCACGTTGCATGAGCAATGGTGGCACACCTCAGTAGGCTCTCTTTTAATTCTGCACAGGTATTTCGAGAAACAACCATGCCCGGTTATAACCTGTGTCAGACGAAATGTTAAGGTCCCATGATCTCTACCGATCCACTCTCTAAGCACAGGGCAAATTGCCTCGATCGTTCTCTTGCCTGCTGAAGGTTGTAACAGCCGCCTGTTCCACTCTTGTACAAGAAGATCATAGATTTGACTTCTACGAAACTCCACCTCTCTTGGCGCTGGCCTTTGGCCCTGCGCTTTTTGCTGCTCGCGCCAAAAATAAATTAACGAGAGGCCTTTTGCTTCCAGATCCCATGGCAGTGAACCTGCCAGGGCACATGCCGCCTCGTTGGATACTGTGCGGTATCCCCGAATGACTCTTACTGCCATCGCTCGCTGTGGTTTTCGCAGAATGGCAACGTTCTGGTTGTTCAGAGCTTCGGCCCATACAGGAGCTCCATACATGGCCATTGACCGGACCACACCCATGTACAGCTTCCGACAACTAACTTTAGCACCTTTGATGTTGGGCAGTAACCCTCCAAGAGCGGCTGCCGTTCCCATCAGCTTAGGAACGAGGCTCGCAAAGTGAGCATTAAAGTCCCACCGGCTGTCAAGGACAAGTCCAAGGTACTTCATCGTCGACTTGACACCGATGCGGACACCACTAACCACAATATGGGAATCACTGGGGGGCTTATTTCGCGGACCATGGAAACATAAAGCCTCCGACTTGGCCAATGCCACCTGAAGACCCAGACTTCTTATTCGACCTACCACCTGGGCTACGCCAGCTGTGGCAAGGAGTGCAGCATCTCTGTACGTTTTGCCCCTCGCCGTGACAAGAGTGTCATCTGCATAGCAGGTTACACCAATGCCCCAGAGAGTGGCACCTCGCAGAACCCAGTCATAACCGATGTTCCACAAGAGTGGCCCAAGGACCGACCCCTGTGGAACACCGCACCACATCCTATGCTGACTCCATCCCTCTTGCCCCTCAAACGACACAAATCGACTCGAGAGGTAATCTCTGATTATACCCCGAAGGTATTGGGGTACCTGGTGGTACCTTAAGGCTTCATGTATGCAGTTCCATGGTAGAGTGTTAAAGGCGTTGGCAATGTCCAGAGACACCGCCAAGACAACCTCGCCCCTAGACACTGCCTCCTCTGCAATAGTCTTAACCCGGAGGATTGCACTGACTGTTGAAAGTCCTCTACGAAAACCGAACTGGTTATCAGCCAAGTCCGGACCAACACAAGATAGATGAGCCACCAGTCGTGTCGCAATTACCCGCTCAAACAGCTTACCCACCTCATCCAAAAGAACAATAGGGCGGTAAGCTGATGGTGACTCTACGGGGCGACCATCCTTCCTTAGCAACACCAGTCTGCCAGTTTTCCACTGTGTGGGAAAGCTCCCCTGTTCAAGACAGGCACCAAAAAGGCATTGGAGCCGAGGTCCCAGGACCTTAAGTGCTAGCACCCAAGCTTTCCCCGGAATGCCGTCAGGACCAGGTGCCGTATTTTTCACCCCGAGTTTCCTAACAGCCTCTCTTAACTCAACTTCATTAATTTCTGGCACATCGTCATTTCCAGTCCTCTCCTCGTCAGGCGGAGCCATGTTTGGCGGCGTGTGTTCCTCCACTCTCGGAAACAGAGCTGCCACCACTACCTGCAAAAGCTGTGGCTCAAGACTTTGAGTTAAGGGCGGAGCCCACGGGCGAAGTTTCCCTCTCACCATCCTGTAGGGTCGCCCCCACGGGTCCTGGTTCAAAGTCTCCAGCAATTCGTCTCGGGCTTGGGTTTTTGCCTGAGCGATGGCCAACTGAAAAGCCGCCTTGGCTTCTCTATAGAGGCCATATAGTTGTGCCTCTAGGCCCTCATCACGACGTCTTTTCCTGCGCTGCCTCGTGTATTGACGTCTAGCCGCCACGCAAGCAACACGCAGGTCAGCCAGTTCAGATGACCACCAGTAAACTTGCCGTTTTGCAGATTGCGGACCAACTCTTGGCATAGCCGCATCACAAACGTGCGTCATCGCCTCGCGGAACCATTCAGCTTCGCCCGCAACTTGAAGCTCAGCCGCTGAATTTGGTTGCGATACCCACGCTTTAACCAGAGCGGCTTCCTCCAATAAGCCTTTGTCTAGGCATTTTAGAGCCCATCGAGGACTGTTCCTGCTTGTGTTAGATTCGCTCGGCCTATTGTTTACCGGCAGAATATGGGCGACCTCAAACCGAATATATCTGTGATCCGATAGGGTCTCTACATCCTCCAAGACCTGCCAACTGTTGACACGGGTTGCCAGATTTACGCTTGCAAAAGTGACATCTACTATGGACTCACCATTCTGCCTGACACATGTAGAGACTGATCCCCTATTAAGGAGTGTGAGACCAGAAGTTAAAGCCCACTCCTCTAATGCGTCTCCTCGCGGATTAGTGACAGGAGACCCCCACGCTGCAGATTTCGCGTTAAGATCCCCGAGAACGAGCACTGGATCCGGATGACTCTGCCCGACCAAGGCCCCCACCTCCACGAGAAAGCTCTCAAACTCAGTGAGGGTTCTATTCGGAGAAAAGTACGCCCCAATTACCATTATCCCCTTTACACGACCTGCTACGCATCCTCTACCTTTAATAATCTTTTCAAAAGAGTTACCTTTCACTATAATTGTGACCAAACCTTCATTGTCTGCGGCCCAGTTGTCCCTAGGGGAGACAAAGTAAGGTTCAGTCACAACCGCTATGTCTGTTAACCACTCCGCCATGCTCTGGGTCAAGAGATCCTGAGCTCTGGCGGAGTGGTTAACATTCGCTTGCAGGAAACGTAAAGCCATAACTATACGGTTTCCATGTGCTCCCTCTCTTCCCGCGCTTGAGACGGGGGACAGCTAGAAGCTGACGCCGCTGCACCTGGAGTGCCTGCAGCCTTGTTCCTTTTCGCCTTAGGAGGGGCACACCCCTTGCTACCCAGGCGATGCGCCGCTGGCTTGTTTGCCGCTGCACAAAGAGAGCACTTTGCCTGTGCAGTGCACCCTGCTGATTTATGGCCGAGACCACCGCAACGGTAGCACTCTTCACTACGGTCGACCTCTGCGGTACACTGAGCGCGAACATGCCCACTCTGGTGGCACCGGAAGCACCTCATTGGCCATGGCTGAATCAGCTCTACCCTGGCTGATACCCAGCCAATAAGCAGGCGTCCCTCTACTCCCAATTTCTTGGCAGCTGCCACTGGGCATCTCACCAGTGCAACTCCAGTGCCTTGGTAGGTGCTCTTTATGTCTCCTACTTTAACGGAGTCCTCCGAACACTCTCCTCGCTGCGCCACAGCAGCGATCAGGTCCTCCTTAGTGACGGAATCATCCAGACCTAGGATCCGGAATTCAGCGCACTTTATGGGCCTGGAGACTTTTACAACATCGTTCCCCAGGACCGCTCTCAACTTCTCTGCGAATGTATCCGCCCTCTCCGCACTTAGGTCGCCCTCCGACACCTGTAGGATACGGGCACCAGTAGCGGCTTGGCGGAACCGTATGCTCGCTATTCCGCAACTAGCCAGATCTACCTTATCCTTTGCCTCTTTAATGACCTGGCTATACGTCATTCCCCTTTCCTCAGCTCCCGGTTGCAGCGTAATGACCACTGCTGCAGACCGTGGAGTGCGGAGTTTTGCCGCAGAAGGCCGACGTTCAGCTTTAGCCTTAGCTGCAGGCTTTGGCTTAGCACTTTGGGCTTGAGGTACCCCTTTAACTTTTTTGCCGCGCTTGGTTACCGTATTCCATCCGTCATTTGCGGTCTCGCGAGTTGATGCAGACTCTTGAGGCTGCGTTTCCTGGGAACCTTGGGTATCCACTACTTTCTTCTTTTGTATCTTCTTCTTGTTCCCCGCTTGGGGTGGCGGAACCTGTTGTTCGGCCTCATTCGTCTTATCCGGTTGTGACGGGGCGGCTGAGCGCTTGTCCGCTGCTAGAGGTGGGCGGTTACGCTTTTCCGGAAGCAACCTGTCTTCCATACCCTCAAAACGCGCATTAATCATGTTGCCCACCTGCATCATCATTGCACGCGCCATCTCCTCATAATTGTTGTCTCCGCGAGGTGTCGATTGAGTCGATCCCATGTCAACATGGTTCACTCTCGCGGAGGGCAATTCCTCTGGGTCCCGTACAAGCATCGCTCGTATCTCGGCCAGCTCTTTACGGAGCTGCACCACTTCAGCTCGCAAGCTAGCATTATCAGCTTGTAGCTTTGCTGCCTCCTCAGATGCTGTGGTAGCAGCGAGTGCTTCTACCGCAGCCTTAATTGATGCAGCCGAGTCTTTAAGGGCCCTTGTGAAGGTTCCCTTAAGGTTGCCAGACTTCGTGGCAACGGTCAAGATGACATCTGCCGCATCGGCGACTTGCTTGACCATGTCAGAAGCAAGCCCCCTGTTCTCCACCGGTGTAGGTGGAATCACCGTTTGCCTGGTCTTCAGGTATTCCACTTTGGAAGACACCTCCTGTTCGGCGCTTCGTTGAGCCTCTTCACGAATCGCCTCTTGCTTGAGAGCGTTTAACTCTGCTTGCGCCTTGCCTAGGCCGACATATTTGCCTGTTGTAGGCGGACGCCCTCTACCTCGCTTGGCCACCAGCACACTAGGTGACTGGGCTGGTGACGCGTCGTCACTCGACACAGCAGACTCTGGTCTGGATGTCATACGCCTCTTTATTCGAACGCTCTTTTTCCAGAACTTGTCCGGAATTGGTTCGACGACCACACTGCATTCGCTGAGTCTTGCGGAGCCTACCTCTGACTCAAAACTCGCCACCGAAATGTCATCACAGGAGCCGTAAACCTCGTTTACGCTCCTTGTCCTCTCTCCTAGGGCAACTACCATACCCATGTTCTCCCTCTCAGTATCGCTCTCCAAGAGTGCGAAAGAATTCTCTCCGCTTACGCGGCTACCACTAACGTCAAGTTTTTGTTTTTGTTTGTTATGTTCCATATTTGTTCCCACGATTATAGGCCGATCTAAAAATAACTCCCAGGTTACGCCCATCCTGAAAGCTAGGGTACATACTGCGAAGGTCCCCTGTTATCCGCAGGTTTTAACGTGTTTTCTCACGGGTTATTTGTTTCAAGGTTTTCCTTCCTCTGGGCCCGGCCAATTAAGGCAACGCCCCTTCGGACCATGCCGCTATTAACATACCCTCGTGCGCCTGACGGAGGGTCTTTGAAAATAACGACATTGGTACCGGCTGGAGAGGCGGCTAACCCTCTCCGACGAACCGGTCAATAGGATTAGTATTGAGCAGTCCGCCATGTCCTCTTAGCTGAAATCATCAGCTTCCTTGCTATATACAAATATATAGGTCGGAACATGCTTATGTACATAAAACACAGTGTTTTTATTTACAGCTCTAAGTTCTATTATAATATTTACAAAATAAACAAAACAAAACACCTCTTATAGAACCTCCTAATGCTTCGTCCACTGCGCCCTTTGCTACTCAAAGGGACGCGCGGAGAAGACCCTATTCCCTCCCACCCCCGTGGCCCAAAAGGACCACGAAGGCGCCTGGTGGTTTCAGTTACGTCTATTTCAGAAGGAAATAGACCAATAACAGGCAGCAACCACGTGAAGGATTACCACCAGACTTGCCTTGAGGATCTTCACGACTGATGCGCTCTCCCTCAAGACCATTCGCCTCCATACCCACACCCCCGGGTATGGAAGGCCTGCACTTATCCAATTAAATGGATAAACCCAGACCCGCCCACCCCAACCTAACCTAACCTAACCTAACCTAACCTAACCTTTTTTTTTTTTTTTTTTGACGCTGGGAAAATGCATTACGCATACCAATCGCACCATCGGGGAATGGGCGGGTGATGTGGGACTCACCGGCTGCGACAAAACCGGCATACCCACTAAAAACCCAGCGGCGATCCGGCGTCGTCATAATGGAGGGGAACTGGGAAACCGGCAGAGCCATAACAACCAGTTCCCCGCCGACGAATGCCCCGAAGGGCCCCGCTCGCCCCCCCAACCTGCAGATGAGGGGGCCCAGGAACGATTACGCACATCGTTCCTGCCCGGCGGAGGTGGCAAATGAGAGATCGCAGAAGAGGTGCCCCATGTCCCTTCCGCCATTCGCCACCCTTGCAGAGGGCGCAGGAGAGTTCCGCGTCCTCCCACGCTCGCTCTACCGCCTCGTCTCGTCCGGGCAGTAAACCACCCAGACCCACCAAGGCAGACCGAAGTCTCATAGATAGGCAATTAAATAAATAAATATTATATAATAAATAGATTAAATAAAATTATATTATTTACAAGAGAGACTATAGACAGTCTCTCACTCCGCTGGATATGTACATAAATAAAATTTAATTACAATATGTACAAGAGAGACCGTTGGCTGTCTCTCACACCGCTGATTGCCCGGGCAACAAAATGCCCAGACCCGCCTGGGTAGACCGAAGTCCGCCCTGCGGTGTAGAGGGCTTGGGACAAGGGTAGGCCTCCCGTGCTCACTCTACGACCGCCTCATCCTCGTCCGGGCAGCAAACCGCCCAGACCCACCTGGGTAGACCGAAGTCTCATAAATAGGCATATAATTATTTACAAGAGAGACCATAGACAGCCTCTCACTCCGCTGAATATGTACATAAATAAATAAACACATAAATATATTATTTAATTACAATATGTACAAGAGAGACCATAACAATGGTCTCTCACCGCTTATCGTCCGGGCAGCAAACCACCCGGACCCACCATGGGTAGAACGAAGCCTACCCTGCCTCATCACGCTGTGCCCTAAGCTGAACATAGGGACACGCGGAGAGGCCGCCGTGTCGGGTTATTGGCCACCATGAAACACTACCCCAGTACTCTGCGGCAGTGTTTCATGGTGTTACCAGGGTGCACCACGTGGAGGTTACCCGACCTCGCACCCCAACCTAACCTAACCTAACCTAACCTAACCTTTTTTTTTTTTTTTTTTTTTTTTGACGGGTGGAAAATCTGCAAACAGACCATCCAACTACGCTTGAGGGAGCGCAGTTGGGGTGTGTGGGGATGTCGGAACTCCGACGACCCACTAAAAACCACCCGGTGGCCAGCCTCCATGCATGTCAAGGGGTTCCGGGATCTCCATACGGAACGCACCGGTACCCCTCTCGCATTTTGCCAAAGCACTGTCCCGGGAATGGCACCCATAGCCACGCCCGGCACCCTCGCGGTGCTTACGACGACACTCGCCACTGAGTATCGCCGCCCTCCCGGGATCCGCATCCTGGACAGCCGGAGCCCTCACTCCGACCACCCGCGGACCCGAAAAGTCCCCTGTTGGGCAGGGGATACCACTCTGCCCCCTCACGGGGCGGGCGGGGCGGGGCGGCCGTTAGCGCCCCGCCTCCGCCTCCTTCTCCGAGCGGGATCGGCCCTCTCGCGATCCCGCTCGGCAGCCTCTTTCTGGACCATTACAGTCTCGCAGAAAGAGGCCGCGGCTCTCCAGGCCGCATCGTCTGCCAGCATAGCTGCTACTACGCTTGGCAGACTGAGATCCTGCCCGATCCTGTTGACCAGGATTCCGCGCTCCGTGGTCCACGCCGAACATGATTCCAGCGTGTGCTGCGCGGAATCCGAGTCCCTCCCACAATGGTGGCATTGTGGTGTCGGTTCGCGTCCGATCCTACTCAGGTACTCACCGAAGCAACCGTGTCCGGTGAGCACCTGGGTCAGTCTATAGGTGACGTACCCATGTTCCCTCCCCAGCCAGGCTTCGAAGTTTGGCGCAATAGCGCCGACGACGCGTTGGCGCGAACTGCGCGGCTCATCGAGTCGCTCGCGCCACGTCCCGAGCGCACGTCGGCGCTCCCGCACCCGCACTTCAGCAGGTGCGGCTCCGCTCCCGTCATCCTGTCGGAGACGAACGTACACACGTGCGTCCATCTCCGCCAAGATGTCGAGGGGCGGGAAACCTAACCTAACCTTTTTTTTTTTTTTTTTTTTTTTTTTTTTTACGCTGGGAAAAATGCATTACGCATCCCCCTCCAATGGAGGACTGGCAGGGGTATGTGGGACTCCCCGGCCTTGAGTGAAGGCCGGTATACCCACTAAACGACCCAGCGGCGCTCCGGCATCGTCTACGCGGAGGGGAACTGGGAAACCGGCAGAGCCTTTACGTCCAGTCCCCCGCCGACGACTGCCCACCTTATGGCGGGCCCGCACAACTCCCTCTCAGGGGAGGAGCGACTGTCCAACCAGCCATCCAGCGGAGTTGGTGAGTGCGTGCAATGCGGGGGAAGGTGCCTCCACACCTTACTCCCGCCACTCACCAACACTTGAGAAGGGAGGCGGTCGCCTTCTTCTTCCTCTTCTCTTTCTACATAGCGGGGCGAGGGGGTCTTCCTCCCGCGCGCGCTCTGCCGCTTCCTTTACGGACATCACCCCCTCACAAAAGGAGGCGACTGCTGCCCAGGCCCCCTCGCCTCCCAACATGGAGTTCACCACACTGGGAAGCGATAAGTCCAGCCCAACAACACCTATTAATTCTTGGCGCAGCTCAGACCACGACGGGCACACCTCAAGGGTGTGCTGCGCCGTGTCTTCCGCCGCACCACAATCATGGCACATCGGGCCCCGCTCTCTTCCGATCCGGTGCAGGTATGTGCCGAAGCACCCGTGGCCGGATAATACCTGCACCAGACGGAACGACAAAAAACCGTGTGGCCGCTCGATCCAGTCCCGCAGGACTGGCCCAATTGCGTCCAGTGTTCGGCGGCCAAACTCGGCGGAGGCGAGGTCCTCCGTCCAATGGTGGATGATCGCGTCCCTCGCCTCTTTCCGAACGGCCTCCCGCTCTATAGGGGCGGGGTTCTCCCCGAGCGCCCTTTTTCCCGCCGTCCACTCGTATACTTTGGCGAGCACCCATGCCTCGAGCTCCCACGGAGGGGTGCTCGCCAGAGTGCATGCTGCCGCAAATCCTACCGAGCGGTAGGCCCTTGCCACACGCTGCGCAATGGCCCTTTGGGGCTTGCGGATTGCAGCTGTATTCTCCCTTCTATGAAGGGAGTCCGCCCAGATAGGAGCCCCGTAAAGGGCCATGCTCTTCAGGATGCCAGCATACAGTTGCCGGCATCGCGCTTTTGGCCCCCCAACGTTTGGGAGGAGCCACGACAGCGAGTTTGCGGCTTTCAACAGCCGCGTCGACAGCCCACTGAAATGTGGGGTGAACCGCCATTTACTGTCAAGTATCAGGCCCAGATATTTCATCTGGGCCTTCACCTCAACTCTCACGCCATCCACAAAAATGTGGGCTTCTGTAGGGACGCGCTGCCGAGGCCCATAGAAGAAAACGGCCTCGGTCTTGTGTAGCGCCACCTGAAGTCCTAGACGTCGGATCCTGTCCGCCACCAGCGATCCACCAGCAGAAGCCAGACTCGCAACCTCTCTGAAACTTCTCCCCCGGGCAATGAGGAGAGTGTCATCTGCGTAGCAAATGACACTCGTGCCCTGGAGGAGAGTTCCCCGCAGGAGCCAATCGAAGCCGATGTTCCACAGGAGTGGTCCTAGGACGGACCCCTGTGGAACACCGGACTCTGCACTGTACCGCCTCAACTGGCCAGTCTTATCCACAAGGAGGACTGCACGGTCCTCCAAATAACTGGCCAGGAGCCTCCGCAGGTATTGAGGCACTCCATGATAACGGAGCGCCTCTAGAATTGTCGTATGGGGGACGGAGTTAAAAGCGTTGGCTATGTCAAATGACACCGCCAAAACCCCGTCCCCCGCCTCCACGGCCTCTTTCGCTTGGCTCTTCAGCCTGGCCAGCGCGTCCACTGTCGAACGCCTCCTTCGGAAGCCGAATTGGGCGTCCGACAGGTTAGGGCCCACTTCCCGCAGGTGGCAATTCAGCCGGTTAGCGACAATCCCCTCGAACAACTTACCGACCTCATCCAGAAGGACGATGGGTCGATAAGCCGAGGGGGAGTCCGCTGGGCGTCCTTCTTTGCGGAGGAGGCATAACTGCCCCTCCTTCCAAGGTTTCGGGAACCTCCCTGCCGTGAAGCACGCGTTGAAGAGGTCCCGAAATCTTTCTTCCATCTGGGTGGTAGCAATAGCTACCACCCGCGCAGGTACGCCATCCGGCCCTGGGGCAGTCTTTTTGGCCCGGAGGTGGAGGGTCTCCACGGCAAGTTCGTCTGCCGTTATCGGAGGGATCTCTTCCTCCGGTTCAACTGCTCCTCGCGGGGGGTCCATCACTGGTGGGGTGAAACTGGTCCGGCACGGAAACAAAGTCCGGACTACCCCATCCAGAAACGCCGGCTCGAGAGTCTCCGTAGGCGGGGGACCGAAGGGGCGCAATTTAACCTTTTTTTTTTTTTTTTTTTTTTGACGCTGGGAAAATGCATTACGCATACCAATCGCACCATCGGGGAATGGGCGGGTGATGTGGGACTCACCGGCTGCGACAAAACCGGCATACCCACTAAAAACCCAGCGGCGATCCGGCGTCGTCATAATGGAGGGGAACTGGGAAACCGGCAGAGCCATAACAACCAGTTCCCCGCCGACGAATGCCCCGAAGGGCCCCGCTCGCCCCCCCAACCTGCAGATGAGGGGGCCCAGGAACGATTACGCACATCGTTCCTGCCCGGCGGAGGTGGCAAATGAGAGATCGCAGAAGAGGTGCCCCATGTCCCTTCCGCCATTCGCCACCCTTGCAGAGGGCGCAGGAGAGTTCCGCGTCCTCCCACGCTCGCTCTACCGCCTCGTCTCGTCCGGGCAGTAAACCACCCAGACCCACCAAGGCAGACCGAAGTCTCATAGATAGGCAATTAAATAAATAAATATTATATAATAAATAGATTAAATAAAATTATATTATTTACAAGAGAGACTATAGACAGTCTCTCACTCCGCTGAATATGTACATAAATAAAATTTAATTACAATATGTACAAGAGAGACCGTTGGCTGTCTCTCACACCGCTGATTGCCCGGGCAACAAAATGCCCAGACCCGCCTGGGTAGACCGAAGTCCGCCCTGCGGTGTAGAGGGCTCGGGACAAGGGTAGGCCTCCCGTGCTCACTCTACGACCGCCTCATCCTCGTCCGGGCAGCAAACCGCCCAGACCCACCTGGGTAGACCGAAGTCTCATAAATAGGCATATAATTATTTACAAGAGAGACCATAGACAGCCTCTCACTCCGCTGAATATGTACATAAATAAATAAACACATAAATATATTATTTAATTACAATATGTACAAGAGAGACCATAACAATGGTCTCTCACCGCTTATCGTCCGGGCAGCAAACCACCCGGACCCACCATGGGTAGAACGAAGCCTACCCTGCCTCATCACGCTGTGCCCTAAGCTGAACATAGGGACACGCGGAGAGGCCACCGTGTCGGGTTATTGGCCACCATGAAACACTACCCCAGTACTCTGCGGCAGTGTTTCATGTTGTTACCAGGGTGCACCACGTGGAGGTTACCCGACCTCGCACCCCAGGCGCAATTTAACCTAACCTTTTTTTTTTTTTTTTTTTTTTTTTTTTTGACGCTGGGAAAATGCATTACGCATACCAATCGCACCATCGGGGAATGGGCGGGTGATGTGGGACTCACCGGCTGCGACAAAACCGGCATACCCACTAAAAACCCAGCGGCGATCCGGCGTCGTCATAATGGAGGGGAACTGGGAAACCGGCAGAGCCATAACAACCAGTTCCCCGCCGACGAATGCCCCGAAGGGCCCCGCTCGCCCCCCCAACCTGCAGATGAGGGGGCCCAGGAACGATTACGCACATCGTTCCTGCCCGGCGGAGGTGGCAAATGAGAGATCGCAGAAGAGGTGCCCCATGTCCCTTCCGCCATTCGCCACCCTTGCAGAGGGCGCAGGAGAGTTCCGCGTCCTCCCACGCTCGCTCTACCGCCTCGTCTCGTCCGGGCAGTAAACCACCCAGACCCACCAAGGCAGACCGAAGTCTCATAAATAGGCAATTAAATAAATAAATATTATATAATAAATAGATTAAATAAAATTATATTATTTACAAGAGAGACCATAGACAGTCTCTCACTCCGCTGAATATGTACATAAATAAAATTTAATTACAATATGTACAAGAGAGACCGTTGGCTGTCTCTCACACCGCTGATTGCCCGGGCAACAAAATGCCCAGACCCGCCTGGGTAGACCGAAGTCCGCCCTGCGGTGTAGAGGGCTTGGGACAAGGGTAGGCCTCCCGTGCTCACTCTACGACCGCCTCATCCTCGTCCGGGCAGCAAACCGCCCAGACCCACCTGGGTAGACCGAAGTCTCATAAAATATTATTTACAAGAGAGACCATACTAGACAGTCTCTCACTCCGCTGAATATGTACATAAATAAATAAACATATAAAAATATTATTTAATTACAATATGTACAAGAGAGACCATAACAATGGTCTCTCACTCCGCTTATCGTCCGGGCAGCAAACCGCCCGGACCCACCATGGGTAGAACGAAGCCTACCCTGCCTCATCACGCTGTGCCCTAAGCTGACCATAGGGACACGCGGAGAGGCCGCCGTGTCGGGTTATTGGCCACCATGAAACACTACCCCAGTACTCTGCGGCCGTGTTTCATGGTGTTACCAGGGTGCACCACGTGGAGGTTACCCGACCTCGCACCCCAATTTAACCTAACCTAACCTAACCTAACCTAACCTAACCTAACCGCCGGCCGCAATTTAATTGGCTGCTCTTAAAATTTTTTCCGCGCTCGAAAAATCGCAAAAATAGGTTTATTAACGAATTTTTCAACAAAAGTGGTGTCAAAAGTTGCGGAGTGTTGTTTAGAACCCGTGCCCGAAAAAATTTTTGAAATCGGACCAAAACTCGAAAAACTGTGAGTGAGGAACCATTTTTTCCTGACAAAACCTCGTGCGCTGCACGATTTGCAGTGACGACCTGTCAGTTTTTTGTGATAGTTAAGTGTTTTGTGTAGTGAAGCAACTTTTGTGTAAATTTGGGATTTATTGGACCACAGAAACGTAAGTTTTGTGGTTATTGTGGTGACATTTTTTAGTCAATTTTTGACAAAAAGTGCACGTAGCACGAAGTGCGTTACGCCTATTTGTGCGTCTTTATTAGACTATTCAAACACCGTTTAAATTTTGAAAATCGGACAATAGCTGACGAAACGGTGAGCTGGGGACTGTTTCTCGCACGTGGCGATTACTGTTTTTGGCCCCCAGCTCCCTAAAAAGATCTTCGACCCCCCTTTTTTAAAGCGGAAAACCATGGAGAACACCAACCCCGACATTCCTGCAAATTTTGGGAATTTTCTGCTGGACAATTTCGGAGCGATTGATTTTTACAGGAGACCACGTTTACACGTGTTTTTGCAATCCCTGGATATTTCCGGGATAGCGAGTTCCCTATTCACGCCTATAGGCCCCGGCAAAGAAACACCATTTAAATTTTTGACTAACTCGACTGCTATCCTGTTCAAAATCACCATTTGCAGAAAGTGGTTTTGAAGAGGGATTTTCGAAAAATCGTAGGGGTGTGGACTAACCCCCTACAGGAACTTAGTAACCGCCATCACCTGCGGCCATTTTCCCTCTCCACTTCATCTCAAGACTTCAATAACATCAGAAGAGAACTGGATTTTTGGCGAATTTAATTTCAAAACTTGTACCCGGGACGCCATTACCAACTAAGTTTGTCGGAGCCATAACCCTGGAACGGAGCGTCGGATCCCGGAAATAACCAACATAAGGTGAACCAACCAGGCAAGACCATCACCAGCTCGCTACCATCAAATTTTTACCTTCCCACGGGAATAACTCCTGAACCAGGAACTTGTCAGGGGTCCCGCAGGCTGTAGAAGTTGGAGCAGCAGCTCCCCTTGGACGCTGCATAGGTGGTTCCTCTGGCAGAACCACCCTTTGGGAGGAAACCACCCCTTCACCTTTGAAACACCTCCAGAACAGCAGGGCGTTGGAGGCAGAGAGGGCAGCTTGCACATCCCCTGGAACAATTCAAGACCTACCACCCGTCGCTTGAACCGACACTCTACGTCAACGAGCTCCAGAGATATCCCATCCGGAAGCCTCAGCGGACCCTCAAAATCAGCCATCTCGGATATCTCGGAAACTAAGCGTCGTAGAGCAAAACGGACGAAATTTCCTGGGCCCCCCCCTTAAAACCCCCCCCCCGTTTGTTTACACAAACGGTTTTGGACCATCAGTTGGACGAGCCACCACCCCCCCCCCTCCGGGGACAAACCAGACTGCGGACGGCGCCGGGCGACCATAGAGATACTAAGTTAAGTCATAGCATTATAATCAGTTTATAAGCGATTATTTTACCCTCCCCCCCCACCCCCCCCCTCAACCCCCCCCTCAAATTAAACTCCTTTTAAAGCTAAGAACAATAGTGAAAACCGCACCTTCCTAGGATCAAAAACCACCATTATACAGCACTTTTAAGATTTTTCCCTGCCCTTGCCCTGACTACCCCCAAAAATTTTCAAGCCTAAATTCAAATATCTCCGAAACCAGACGAGATAGGTCAATTTTGACGACGACCTGGATTTTGGATCTTTAGATCCAAAATACAGTGTTGCTCCCCTTCCATCTGCCGACCATAAGGCTTGAAAAACCCCCCCCCCCCCCCCTCCCCCAATATTTTTGAACCTTCATAACTTTTAAGCGGCTGCTTCAATTTAGAAGCGGTTTTCGGTAGTAGTATTTATAAAAATAGGACCTTCCTTTTAGCCCCCCAGAACCCCCTCCTCCTATGTCTGCCGTTTTACTTCATTTAGGACCTACTTGTAGGTCGCGCGACAAGGTCCCTTCTAGCGGTTCCGACCCGTTGAGGATTTGGCTTTACGTAAAATTTAGGGTTCCGTATAGGGTTTTGATTAGGGTTATACTATATTGAGGAATTTGATTAAATGGTCGACTTTTAGGGTTCCTTAGGACTTTGATTGGAGTTTCAACTACACTTAGAAGCTTGATAATGTTAAAATTTTTAGGGTTCCTTAGGACTTTGATTGGGGTTTTACTACATTGAGGAATTTGATTAAGTGGTCAACTTTTAGGGTTCCTTAGGACTTTGATTGGAGTTTCAACTACACTTAGGAGCTTGATAATGTTAACATTTTTAGGGTTCCTTAGGACTTTGATTGGAATTTCAACTACACTTAGGAGCTTGATAATGCTAAAATTTTTAGGGTTCATTAGGACTTTGATTGGGGTTTTACTACATTGAGGAACTTGATAAAATAAACAACTTTTAGGGTTCCTTAGGCCTTTAATTGGACTTTCAACTACACTTAGGACCTTGATTATGTAAACAATTTTAGGGTTCCTTAGCACTTTGATTGGAATTTCAACTACACTTAGGAGCTTGATAATGCTAAAATTTTTAGGGTTCCTTAGGACTTTGATTGGGGTTTTACTACATTGAGGAACTTGATAAAATAAACAACTTTTAGGGTTCCTACGTTAATAATCAAGTTTTCACTTCTGCCGGCACTCCCGGAGTGCAACCCGTATTTTTTTTAACTTAACGACTTAGCAGTTCTATAGGCTAGGGCTAGGACGTTGACTACAGACGACTCTACCTAGAGCCAATATATTTTTTGACAAAAAATTTTAAAATTTTAAAATTTTATTTAGAATAGATTTTTAAACTAGGTTATTTAATTAGGTACTTATTTACAACTTTTACAAATTTACACGCTCAAAATTAAAACCCCTTTACAGTTTTAATTTTGTAGAATAAATCCTTTGACAAAATGTTCGGTTTTCGCACGCCGGCGAAAATAACCCAGGAGCAAGCAGGAGACCCAAAGGAGGTCCTGATGCCGAAGCAGAAGGAAGACGCGAACGACCAGACGCCGTGTGTCGACCTCACCGAGACACACACTAACAACAAGACCTTCAACGTCCACACCAGCCCGGTCCCAAGCGTGAGGAAGAGTATTGGGGAGTGGGAATCCGGGAAACCGGACCCACAAGCCAGTACTTCGACGACCCCCAAAAAGGCAAGGAAGGTGGAGCCGGTGAAGCTGAAACTTAAAGCGACGACCTCCCAAGTGGAGAGCAGAGTAGCAACACGCACACTCTCAGCAGAACCGGCAAAAACCCCACCTAGCCAGAAAACAAACACCAAACAAAGGGATCGGAGAGAAGTGGCCAGACAATGCGTCGTCAAAATAAAGACCTGCCTGGGGAACACCCGAAATCTGAAGACAGATATAAAGACAGACGTGTTGAGTGCCGTTGACCAACTCTACCTATTGTTCAAGGAAGGAGAGAGCGTGAAAGGTAGGACACAAAAACCGACGAAAGACGTAGAAACAGAGACAGAACCGGAAAGAGAAAAAGAACCAAAGAAGGACACAGGTAAAGAGCACAGTGCAATACTAAGAAAGCTCGAGGAACACGCTAAGCTAATAGAAGAAAATAACGACAAGATGGAAAGGCTAAAAACAACTATCGAAAAGCACCAAGAGTTCCAAGAAAGGCAAACATACGCGAGTGTAGCGGCGGCTCTGCCAAGCAGCAGACATCCAACGGGACAAGCCGCACTACACTCGGTAGTAGTGACCGCCAAGAGCGAGAAAGAAACCGGGGAACAGGTCTTGAACAGAATAAGAGAAACGGTAAACGCTAAGGAAAGTGGGATAACGGTAGAAAAAATCAGGAAGGCTAAGGACAGAAAAGTGATAGTGGGATGCAGGACCGAGGCAGAAAGGCAAAGGATCAAGGAAAGGCTCAGAGGAGCAGAGGACCTCAACGTCGAAGAGATAAAGAATAAGGACCCCCTTGTGATCATCAGGGACGTCTTCAAATTCAACAGTGACGCGGATGTCCTGAACGCCCTGAGGACCCAGAACAAGGGGGTGCTTACCGATGACATCAAAGATCTAAAGATGGAGGTCATCTATAAGAAAAACGCGAGGAACCCACACACGCACCACATAGTGATGAGGGTGGCCCCTAAAATCTGGCGACGAATGGTTGATGCGGAAAGCGTCTTTATTGACCTCCAGCGAGTGCAGGTGGCGGACCAATCTCCGTTGGTCCAATGTTCACTCTGTCTGGGGTATGGACACGGAAGGCGCTTCTGCAAAGAGACCGTGGAGAAGTGTTGCCACTGTGGGGGCCCCCACATGCGCTCCGAATGCGCAGACTGGCTCGCTGGTGCCGCCCCATCATGCAGCAACTGCATGCATGCAAAGATGGACAGGACTGACCACAACGCCTTCAGTCAGGACTGCACCATCCGCAGAAAGTGGGAGGCACTGGCGCGAGCCACGATAGCGTATTGCTAAGGTGGTCACGGGGCTCTTACCTGCACAAACCGGCGCGAGGCCATACCTAGCAGCTCAAGCAAACTTGCAAAGAAAGGAACTGGCAACACAAGAGCTTATGCTTGAAGCAAGTAAGAGAAGGATGGCCTTCGCGCTGGTCCAAGAACCATACATCGGGGCCGTTGGCGAAATAAGGAGCTACCAAGGGGCTAGAGTCTTCCAGTGCACAAACCGCGGCGACAAAGTAGTCAAGGCTGGAGTAGTGGTCTTTGACAAGGACATCGATGTATGTCAGTGTCCAGATTTGACTACACCAAACATCGCAGTAGTTAAGATGCGCACCAGTGCCTGGGAGATAGCAGTAGTATCCTTCTACTTTGAGCCAACGGAACCCATCCAGCCGTACTTGGAACACCTGAAAAAGATAACGCAAAAGGTGGGTGTAGGAAAGATCCTTATAGGAGGGGATGCAAACGCTAAAAATACTTGGTGGGGTAGTAAAAAGGTTGATGACAGGGGGGAGGATATGGCTGGGACAATAGAAGAGCTGGATTTGCAGGTGCTCAACGAAGGGGACACCCCAACGTTCGACACAGTGCGAGGAAACCAAACCTACACCAGCTTCGTGGACATCACGGCCTGCACAACCAACCTACTGGACCTAGTAGAGGACTGGAGAGTCGACGAAGGCATTACAAGCTCGGACCACAACGCACTACTTTTCAAAATTAGGCTAGAAAAATCGAAAGGCACACAAATTAGTAGAACCACTAGGGTTTACAATAGTAAAAAAGCGAATTGGGACCAGTTTCATGAGAAACTGGCCCAATTACAAAACGAACATAGCATAATTAGCGACACAATAGAGAAAATAGATAACAACACAGAACTAGAAAACCAAATAAAGAAATACATAGACATTATTACAGAGGCAAGCAATAGTAGTATCCCTAAAACAAAAGAAAAAAGTCAAGTCAACTTACCGTGGTGGTCCGAGGAGCTCGCTCTGCTGAAGAAAAAGGTCGCAACTCACAAGCGGAGAGTCCGATGTGCAGCGCCAGTCCGGAGGGAGATGGTCGTCGAAGGGTACCTGCAAATAAAACAAGAATATGAGAGCAAAGTAAAGAAAGCACAAATAGAAAGCTGGAAGGGTTTCTGCGAGAGGCAGGATAGGGAAGGAATGTGGGAAGGGATATATAGGGTAATAGGGAGAACAACAAAGAGGCAAGAAGACCTGCCCTTGGTAAAGGAGGGAAAGCCACTTACCCCAAAGGAGTCCGCCGTGATGCTATCGGAAACTTTTTACCCGGAAGACAAGGAGGAAAGTGATAACAGTGAGCATCAACAAACTAGACTTAAAGCCGACCAAGTAAATGGCTGGGAGCATGATACAACACATGACCCGCCATTTACCCCTGAAGAGGTGAAAGCTGCCACAAATAGCTTCAACCCTAAGAAAGCTCCGGGTTCGGATGGTCTGACGGCGGACATTTGTAAACACGCTATAGTACAAAATCCGGAATTGTACCTATCACTGGCCAACAAGTGTCTAGAGCAAGGCTACTTCCCCAAGATCTGGAAAGAGGCGACCGTGGTAGTACTCCGGAAACCGGGGAAGGTGAGCTACACGGAAGCCAAATCCTACAGGCCGATAGGGTTGTTGCCAGTGATGGGTAAGATTCTTGAAAAAATGCTAATAAATCGAATAAAGTGGCACATCCTCCCGAAACTCAGTGACTGCCAATACGGGTTCATGCCCAGACGGAGCACGGAGGACTCCCTCTATGTACTCATACACCATATACGCGCAAAGCTGAAACAGAAAAAACTTGTCACACTAGTATCGTTAGACATAGAGGGAGCCTTCGACAGTGCGTGGTGGCCTGTCATTAGGACTCGTCTGGCAGAGGAAAACTGTCCCATTAACCTACGTAGAGTCGTCGATAGTTACCTTAGCGATAGGCAGGTTAAGGTTAGGTACGCCGGGGAAGAGGTTAGCCGGAAAACCACCAAGGGCTGCGTCCAAGGGTCCATCGGAGGAAACTGTTTGAACTTTTTTGGAACCTGATCCTGGACCCACTACTGAAAGGACTCGGGCAGCGCGGCGACTACTGCCAGGCTTTTGCTGACGACGTTGTACTGGTGTTTGATGGAGGAACGGCGCTGGAAGTGGAGCGACAGGCGAATGTCGCTCTCGCTTATGTTCAGGAGTGGGGGGTTAGGAACAAACTTAGGTTTGCACCGCACAAGACCAGCGCGATGCTCATTACGAACAAACTTAAGCACGACACCCCACGCCTGAGCATGGGCGGGATCGACATTGGCATGTCGGAGGAGATCAAGATCTTGGGGCTCACGATAGACAGGAAGCTCACGTTCAATAGCCATGCGGCAAATGTCTGCAAAAAGGCATTGAACGTGTACAAGAGTCTGTCGAAAGCCGCCAAGATCAGTTGGGGTCTACATCCGGAGGTAGTTCGCACCATATACACGGCAGTAGTCGAGCCGATAGTAATGTATGCAGCCAGTGCCTGGGCACCAGCAGCTAAAAAATTGGGCATACAGCGGCAATTAAATGCAGTCCAACGGGGCTTCGTGCAGAAAATCTGCAAGTCCTACAAAACCGTTTCCCTAAACTCGGCTTTAGTGCTGGCTGGCATCCTGCCACTCGACCTCAGGATACAGGAGGCAGCCGCCCTGTATGAGGCAAAGAGAGGAGTCCCCCAGCCGGCACTAGGAGACGGGGAAGTGGAAAAGATGGCTGCATTTAATGAATCCCCTCACCCGGCGGAACATATGTGCCTGGAATTCGTATGCCTGGAAGACCAACAGCAGGTGGACGCTCACAGCGATTACGCAGTCCGAGTGTTCACGGACGGCAGCAAGATTGAGGGCAAGGTCGGAGCGGCATTATCCGTATGGAATATGTCCGCCGAGACCAACACCCGTAAATTGAAACTGTCGTCCTACTGCACCGTCTACCAGGCAGAATTACTGGCCATATGGGAAGCCACGAGGGTGATTCTCAAGAGCTACCAAAGAAGCTTTGCTGTATACAGTGATTCCAGGTCTTCATTAGAGGCAATCACCAACTACGCCTCAACAAATCCTCTCGCTGGTAATATCCGTAAAAACCTAAAGTTGGCAAAGGACCAGAGCAAAACTGTTGCTTTGTTCTGGGTCAAGGCTCATGCAGGTCTCGAGGGTAACGAGAGGGCTGATATTCTGGCAAAGGACGCGGCACTTCGCACTAAGACAAGACCGGACTACGACCTCTGCCCAGCTTCCCACATAAAGAGGCAAATAAGGATGGGGACACTTGGAGAATGGGGAAATAGATACAAAACCGGCGAAACAGGCTCAATAACCAAACTGTTCTTTCCAGATGCCATAGCAGCGTTCAATACGGTCAAACATATAAAGCCGGCCGGAGTACTAACACAAGTAATGACAGGGCACGGTGGGTTCTCCGAATACTTGGCACGTTTCAAGTGTAAGGATAGCCCATCGTGCTCCTGTGAGCCCGGCAAGCCGGAAAGCATCCCGCACATCCTCTTTGAGTGTCCCATATTTGGCAAAGAAAGATACGAGGTAGAGCACAAAATAAATGTAACTTTGACACCAGACAATGTTTCTGAGTGCATCAGTAATAAAAACATAAGAGAACAATTTTTAGACTATTGTGTAACTGTAGCAAATAAGATAATAGATAAAAATAAGGATAGATAAGTTTGTATGAACATACATATTTTAAATAATATGTATAAGATCATCATTAATTAATACTGTAAAAAACTGTTAGCATAAAATAGGATTAAAAATATATGTAATAAAAACTGTAAAAAATTAAGAAACTAGATTTTGCCGCTAAATAGAAATTGTTAATTAGAGTAAACCCTTTTTAGATCAAAAACCATCCCTGTTATCCCATAAATGTAAATTTAGCAAAACTGTGTAAAATAGATTTAAATAATAAGTGTAATTAGATTTAAGACTCCCCTAGACCCCAAGAGGGTACGATAAGCCTGTAGCCCTGTAAACCTGTAGATAGAATTAAACGATAAAAACGTCTTTGATTTCGTCAAAGGAACGAGAAAAAAAAAAAAAAAAAAAAAAAAAAAAAAAACCTAACCTAACCTAACCTAACCTAACCTAACCTAACCTAACCTAACCTAACCTAACCTAACCCAGTTGCGCTTTAACCGCCTTTAAAAGCGCCACGAAAACAAGTCGATCCGCAGCAAAAAATTCACGAAAAATAGAAAAAGTGCACAATAATACCCAAGTGATACATCAAAACACGCGTCTCGTCACGAGAAACACAGTTGTGAAAACCGCGCAGTGATCAGTGCTTTTTTCGCGGAGGAAACCGCAAAAAACCAGTTTTAAAACACTAAAAGTGAATTATTTCAAGTTCTGCAGCGACGACCTACCTTTTTTTATTGTACCCGAAGAAAGGCCTTCTGAACATCTACAGGTTGGCACACTTCGGCGATTTTTTCCGTGCATGGGCTCGGAATAAAAGCCAAAAAAACAAGTACCACGTGGCCACGAGGTCACTGATCTGAAGCCGTGGGTGCCATCTGACAACACCAACAGTAGCGGAGCATCGAGGGGACCTCGGAGGCACTTTCAAAACTTTCAATTAAGGCTCTGACACCTGAAAAACAAGGATTGAAAATTTATGTCATTTATTTTGATTTTTAAAATTGAAATTACTCAGAATTGACAGCGACGACCTACGACTTTCTTGGTGCCTCCTGGAGGGCCCCTTGGAGATCTACAAAAGGACACCTCTTCCGGATTTTTCCCGTGCAGGATCACGGAGAAAACTCCAGAAAAACAAAAAGCACGTGGTCACGAGGTGGGAGACCCCGTGCAGCTGGACACCATTGAAGAACGAGGCCCCAAGGACGCAGTGGAGAGCAGCCGGGAGGCACTTTCAGATCTCAAATTGGACCTTTTTTGACGGAGATAGAGACTCACAAACTTTAGTGCGGTTTTGCAATTCACTGTAAGTGCTTTTATTCCAAATTTTCAGCGACAACACAGGTCAATTTTTTATGTAACACAAATATAGTAACACAAGCATGCACAAACACTATCCCTAAAAAGAAAACAAAAGAAACACTTACCATACCGTGGTGGTCCGAAGAGCTCGCCGTGCTGAAGAGAAAGTCCATCACCCTGAAGCGTCGAATCAAAGGCGCGGCAGCAACCCGAAGACCCAGAGTAGTGGACGAGTACCTGAAAGCAAGGGAAGAATATCTAAACGAGGTGAACAAAGCAAAAACTCAAAGCTGGAAGGACTTTTGTGGGAAACAGGATAGGGAAGGAGTTTGGGAGGGAATCTATAGGGTAATAGGAAGAACTTCCAAAAGACAGGAAGACATACCATTAGTGAAAGATGGTAAACAAATGGATCCCAAGGAATCGGCCAAAACTCTGGCGAATACCTTCTTCCCGGAGGATAACGAGGCAGAAGATAACGCTGACCATCAGCAGACTAGAGAGACGGCAAATCACGTAAACGACCCGGTCCATGATGAGCTGCATGACCCTGCGTTTACCACAGAGGAGCTTAGAGCTGCTGTGGGAAGCTTCAACCCCAGGAAAGCCCCGGGAGTGGATGGTTTTACTGCAGATATCTGCAGTCACGCAATAGAGAGTGACCCAGAGACCTTCCTCGCACTAACCAACAAATGCCTGGCTCTTTCGCACTTTCCAACCATCTGGAAAGAAGCCACAGTCGTGGCCCTGAGGAAGCCAGGTAAGGACGATTACACAAATATGAAATCCTATAGGCCTATAGGGTTACTGCCAGTTATGGGGAAGGTCCTGGAGAAAATGACCGTAGGACGGATAAAGTGGCACCTCGTCCCAAAAATGAGTACTCGTCAATATGGCTTTATGCCCAAAAAGAGCACCGAAGACTCCCTCTATGATCTAATCCATCGGATTAGAGACAAGCTCGATGAGAAGAAACTGATCACCGTTATTTCGTTGGACATAGAGGGAGCCTTCGATAGCGCATGGTGGCCCGCAATTAAAGTTAGGTTGGCTGAGGAAAAGTGTCCGATAAATGTTAGGAGGCTTATTGATAGTTACCTACAAGATAGGCGAGTCAGGGTTAGATACGCTGGAGAGGAGTACGCAAAAGGCACCAGCAAGGGATGCGTCCAGGGGTCGATAGGGGGTCCAATAATGTGGAACCTTCTGCTGGATCCACTCCTAAAAGGGCTGGAACGGCGTGGGGACTATGTACAGGCTTTTGCGGATGATGTGGTCCTGATGTTTGACGGGGACACAGCTTTGGAGGTCCAGCGACGTGCAAATGCCGCTCTCGCCTACGTTGGGGAGTGGGGTACCAGGAATAAGCTCAGATTCACACCAAGCAAGACCAACGCCATGGTCATAACCCGAAAGCTTAAGTATGATACTCCGCTCCTGAGCATGGGCGGGGTCGGCATCGGCATGTCGCAAGAATTCAGGATCCTTGGGCTTGCCCTGGACAACAAGCTGACATTTAATGCCCATGCTGCAAATGTTTGCAAAAAGGCATTAAATATATATAAGCAGCTGTCCAGAGCAGCCAAAGTCAGCTGGGGCCTCAACCCTGAAATCATCAGGGCCATATACACTGCAGCAGTAGAGCCTGTCATCATGTACGCCGCCAGCGCCTGGGCACCAGCAACTAGGAAGTTAGGCATCCAAAAACAGCTGAATACGGTTCAACGAGGTTTCGCGCAGAAGCTTACAAGAGCATACCGTACCGTCTCCCTGAACTCAGGACTGGTACTGGCCGGGATACTCCCACTCGATCTCCGCATACAGGAGGCAGCTGCCCTGTATGAGGCAAAGAGGGGAGTACCCCGACCAGAGTTAAGAGACAGGGAGGTGGAACGGCTCACACCATTTGCTCTTACAGTACATCCGGCAGAACACACGCGCCTCAGTTTCGCTAGCCTGATAGACCAGGAAGAAGTGGACGCCCACAACACTCAGGCAGTACAAATCTACACAGACGGCAGCAAGATTGAGGGCAAGGTCGGAGCGGCTTTATCCCTGTGGAGTGGTGAAGCCGAGATCAAAGCCCTCAAGCTCAAGCTGCCAGGGTACTGCACAGTCTATCAGGCAGAACTCCTGGCAATATTTAGAGCTACGCAAGAAGTCCTTAAGCGCTCCGAGAAAACTTTTGGCGTGTATAGTGACTCCCGATCAGCACTACAAACCATAGTCAACAATGGCTCCCTCCATCCCTTAGCCGTGGAGGCTCGTGAAAATTTGAGAGCGAGTAGAATCCAGAATAAGGAAGTATCCCTATTCTGGATCAAAGCCCACGCGGGATTGGAACGAAATGAGAGAGCAGATGAGTTGGCGAAAGAGGCCGCGTTGAACAATAAAAGAAGGCCTGACTATGACTCCTGTCCAGTCTCATTCATTAAGCGGCAGATTCGTCTGCAAACGCTCGATGAATGGAACAGGCGTTATAGAGAAGGCACGACAGCTGGCACTACAAAGATGTTTTTCCCGGATGCAGTACAAGCCTTCAAAACCGTCCGCAAAATGGAGCCCACCAGCATCATGACCCAGGTTCTGACGGGGCACGGCGGGTTCTCCGCATACTTGAACAAGTTCAAGTGTAAGGAGAGCCCCTCGTGCGTCTGCGAGCCTGGCGTAGACGAAACGGCAACACACGTCCTATTAGATTGCCCAGTATTTTCCCTTAAAAGATACGAAGCCGAACAAGTCCTAAACATACAGCTAAATATAGATAATTTAAGTTTAATAATGTCGAAAACAGAAATGAGGGAACATTTTATAAAATATTGCATAGAAATTGTAACAAAAGTAAGAAATAGAAATAGGTAAGGAAATTATGTGAACGCATATTTTGAATAATATGTAAGATCAGCATAAAATAAGTTAGTATAAGATAACCCCATAAGTAAAAATAAATATTGTAAAACTAAGTTAGCAAACATAATAGAGTAAGCTTTTAAAATTAGTAAAATACAAAATGTTTAAATTTAAACTTAAGTACATATAAATATGGTTTAGTACCTTTAGACCCCGAGAGGGTACGATAAGTCTGTAAGCCCACCCGTAGATAGAAATAAAGAACATAGTCTTTGAGTCATTACACGTCAAAGGAACGAGAATAAAAAAAAAAAAAAAAAAAAAAAAAAAAAAAAAAAAAACCTAACCTAACCTAACCTAACCTAACCTAACCTAACCTAACCATCAGTCGATCTCCATCCGCTGACGAAGCGGCTGCGTTTCGCGTCGCGCTCCGTCAAAGTTGCCCGGTTTGCAACTTCTTGCAGTATTGGCCACCGGTGGATTGTGGAACCGGTGGTTGCAATAACAGCAAGTGTGCTCTCCATTTTTGCAACTTGCTTGCCGTCTCGGAAAGTTGTTGCAACAACAGCAAGTTTGCCTTGCGCCATCGGCCATTGGTTGCAATAAAGGCAAGTGGTTGCGTCAACAGCAAGATCTTTCCCCGCTCGCAGCTCCTTGCCACATTCGCAACTTGCTTGCCATCTCAGCAAGTGGTTGCGAGAACGGCAAGTGTCCTCTCCACTTCCGCAACTTGCTTGCCTTCTCAGCAAGTGGTTGCAATATCAGCAAGTCTGCCTCTGCAACTTGCTTGCCACATTCGCAACTTGCTTGCCGTTTCAACAAGTGGTTGCAATACCAGCAAGTCTGCCTTGCGCCATCGGCCATCGGTGGTTGCAATAAAGGCAAGTGGTTGCGTTTACAGGAAGATCTTTTCCCGCTCGCAGCTCCTTGCCTTCTCGGCAAGCTGAAGAATGATCAGAACTCCCCCTCCCAACGCAAAGATGATGGAGGGGAAGGACGAGAATGGACCACCTGACAACCAAATGTCTAGACCACAAACAACGGATCTCACCAACAACAGTCCCGCGCTCAGCAACACCGGGGTGGCGGAACCCGCCGCAAGACTTCTCCATAGCCCCGGATCTAGCTGCGGATCTCAATCAACCATGCAGCCGCTCCGCTTGCGCTATGATGACAGCGAGCCAAGCCCTCTCCCTTCACAGGACTGCCAGGAGGAGGCAAACAGCTTAGCCAGCAGAGTACAAAAGCTCACCAACTTCGCAATCATGAAGATCCGTGAAGGCAAAAGCCTCACCAAGGCCAACAAGGATGCTATCATTGATACTCTGGGGCAGATAAGGGAAGAGTGTATTAAACATAGCTGTAAGCTCCAGGACAACTGCGGAGCCTTCTCTCTCCCGAACAATCAAACACTGGCTGAGACCATCGGTAACTCCATTGCATCCGAGGTTGGTAAGCTGCGCGAGTCATTGGAGGAATCCAGAAGGAAGCAGGAGGCTGAGATTGCCGAGCTTTTCTCTACTGCACGAGACGTCTCTAAGTTGCGGGACACGATGGACACTCTAGTAAGAAGGTTAGATTCTGATAGACCGCTTCCCACGAAGCAACCCGCTACCACAGCCTTTAAGCCTGCACTCATTGTCTCCTCTAAGGCCGACACCACCAACGTAACTGACACTATTCAGGCCTGGCAAAAGACTATCAACTTCAAGGATACCAACTTTGCCCCCGCTAACACCAGAGTCATGCCCAACAACAAAATTAAAGTCACCTTTAATAGCAACGAACATAGAGATAGGGCCATGGAGAGAGCCGGCGGGCCAGAAAGCGGTATCATAGCTGAGCCATGCACTCAGCTCAAACCCATGATCATCCTTAAGGGAATATCCAACAGAACACCTTCCGAAGAACTGTTCAGCATTATGATCGCACAGAATGACGACATAAAGCGGGTGGTACGGAGTGAGGAAGACTTGAAGTTGAGCTTCAAGAGGAACAACAGAAACCCACATCTATACAACGCAGTATTCCTCACCTCAGCTGCCTCGTGCAATACCCTTGCGCACCTACAGAAGGTGAACATTGACCACCAAACGGTCCATGCGGAGGTGTACGTACCCCTCCTGCAATGCTTCCGCTGCCTACAGTTCGGGCACACCCGGAAATGGTGCAAGAAACCGGAGGTTGCTTGCTCGTTCTGTGCCAGCACGGAGCACGAGTTTAAGCACTGCCCGAATAGGAGTGATCCCCAGCTGCTGAGGTGCTTCAACTGCACCAACCAACAATCAAAACGCTATAGTGGCCCCCACTCAGGTGGCCACACGCAGCAGAAGAAACTCGCCCACAGCGCCACCTCCAACCACTGCCCAATAGTGAAGAAAATCACCGGTGATATCCGTTTAAAGACTGACTATGGACTGTAGTGTAACTCCCCCTGTGTGTGTTGTGAATTCAAGCCTCAATCTCTTCAGCTGCGTCCAGGTTAATCTTGGACGCAGCCGCAATGCATATCATGAACTGAAGCACCATATCGCCAAGAATGATACGGATATTGTGTTTGTCACCGAGCCCTACACCGGTAAGTCTAGCGTACTACCTAACACCCCTGGCTATATCATCCATCAGTTTGCCACCTCCGATCCATCTAGCTCACCCATCAAATCGGCTGTCCTAATTAGAGAGCGTACCTTTGCTTCGATCGGGAGCAGCGAATACTCCTGCCCCAACTTCTCGGTTGTCCAGGTGCGCTGCAGCACCGGGGAGCGCCTTTTTCTAACTTCGGCTTATATCGAACCCCGCACAGATCACAACTCAATCCTTACAAAAATAGATTTACTACTCAATCAAACTACTGGGGCTACTCACCTCATTTGCGGAGATTTCAACGGATGGCATACGGCATGGGGCTCCAAGCTCAACAACAGTAGAGGCAACGCTCTCTTCGACCTCTTTGCTATACACAACCTATCTATTTGTAATGTAGGGAATACTCCCACATTCAACACTGTCACCCATGGCTCTCCGAGGGACTCCATTATTGACCTCACTCTCTTCCGAAACTCCCTAGACAACAGACATGCAACGGTCGCTGACTGGACGGTGGACCCTACCATCTGCACTGAATCCGATCACCAAGCCATCTCTTTTAATCTCAACCTTAACAACATAAACCTCACTAGGGGTAAGAAACTCTCCACATTTAGATATAACACTAACAGGGTTAGATGGGATCGCATCGGGGAGCACATCAACGCCGACATCTGCTCTCGCCTCTCGGCCCACTCCTCCGTCACCATTGCCCAACTGTCCCCTCCCCAATTAAATCAGCATATGATAAAAGTCACCTCTCACATACAGAAATCATGTGACATCTTCTTACCACGGGCAGCCCATCGGCATCGGCAGGCAGGCATCGTCGGTGGAGTGATCAACTCCAGAAACTTAAACTTGAAGTCATAAAAAGCCACCACCGACTTAGTAAGCTTGTCAGACAGAAACGGCCCCTCACCGAGGCCATTGCCGAGAGGGGGAAACTTAGGAAAGAGTACTCAGAGCTGATCTGTAAGACCTCTGCAGAGCACTTCAGGGAATTCTGTAATAGACAGAAAAAAGAAGATGTCTGGTCCATAACCAATCGTATCATTAAGACTAGGCCTCTCTCTAAGCCTCCCTCTACTCTCCGACTGGAAGACGGGTCATTCACCTCCACCCCTGAGGACACAGCACAGGCTTTGGTTGACAAATTCTTCCCGGATGACCTCCCTGACATATCAGACGGCCAGCGGGCCCTTACTCAGCTCATGCATCAGCCCATGGCAAACCCTCCTGAGACATTCATCCCCCTCACTCCGTACGAGGTCATAGGGGCTCTTAAATGCATGAACCCAAAAAAAGCCCCCGGCCCTGACCACCTGACATCCGATATCTGCCTGCATGTTGTCCGCAGCTTCCCTGATCTCTTCACTGAAATCCTCAATCGATGCCTAGAACTACGGTGTTTTCCTGACTGCTGGAAGGTAGCCATCGCTAAGATTATCCCCAAACCAGACAAACATGACTACACAACATCCTCCTCATTCAGACCCATCGGACTCATCAATGTTTTTGGCAAATTGCTTGAAAAACTCATAATTGACAGACTGACACACCACCTACATACTACCGGGAATAATATAAATTACCAATTTGGATTTAAACTTCAGACTTCGACCAACAACGCCATCCACACTGCCCTCAGCATCATTAGATCTGCCAAGGAAACAGGAGAGCAGGTCATCGCTGTCTCTCTCGACATCAAATCGGCGTTTGATAACGCATGGTGGCCGGCCATCTTCCATAGGCTGCGGGTAGTCGAATGCCCCTCCTACATATACGACACCCTACTTGACTATGTCAACAATCGGCAAGTACAGATTAGCTTTGCTGACGCATCCTTCAGCAAAACCATGAGCAAGGGATGTATCCAGGGTTCAGTCTGTGGTCCAACTCTGTGGAACCTCTTATTAGACCACCTCCTCCTGATTGATCTCCCACGGGGCTGCCACCTGCAGGCGTACGCTGACGACGTGCTGCTTGTGGTGCATGATTCAGACGTACAAAACCTCGAGCATATTACGAACACGGCGCTGCGGATCATCGCTGAGTGGGGCACCTCAGTCAAACTCTGCTTTGGTCCGGACAAGACGCAAGCCATCTCCTTTACCAACAGGTCTAGGAAATGTAACATCTCTGCTGGTGGCAAGCGCATTCCATTCTCCAATTATATTAAATTTCTCGGTGTCATTATCGACAACCGGTTAACCTTCATTAAACATGTAGATTATGTTATTAATAAGGCTAAGAATATCTATCATAAACTCTCTTTATATATCAGACCCACCTGGGGGGTCTCCTCTCTTAATGTCAGAACCATCTATCTGCAAGTAATCCAACCCATCATAGGCTATGCGGCGGGAATTTGGGGGGGGGCTATAAAATATAAGCACATCACCAATCGTCTCCTTTCACTACAGCGCCTCTTTGCAATCAAAATTATCCGGGGTTTCCGTACTCTACGGACCGCCACTGCCATTTCTGTGGCGCAACTCATCCCCCTTCCTGACAAAATTCTTGAAATCTCCGATATTGAAATTTCTAAAATCAACTTAATCTCAAAATTTCTTCCCTCTGATAACCCGGTGGAATCACCAGTCACCCCTTCCTCACTTCCACACCCCTCTCTCAGAAGAGGAATCGAATTTCTGGAAATTTCATCAACTGCGGAGTTTGACGACTTTTGTATCTCTCTACTCAACGACCATGACAACACTTTGCTTATCTATACAGATGGGAGTAAGCAGGATGACGGGGTGGGGGCGGCGTTTGTGGTAGTTGACCCAGCGGGACGGCCGATCCGAACTAGGAAATTCAAGCTCCAGGACTACTGCTCAGTTTATCAGGCGGAGCTCCTAGCTATCGGAAAGGCCGTCGAGTGGGCGTGCGCCGAGCAGTGCCCTCACACCTGCATCCTGTCTGACTCCCTCTCCGGACTTACCGAACTGACAAACCCATACACCACACATCCTCTTACTGTTCCTATCCATAACTCAGTCCGCTCCCTCGAGTCCCAACGCAGATCTATTTCCTTTGTGTGGGTGCGCAGCCACATTGGCATAGGTGGCAATGAGCTAGCGGACGTTGCCGCTAAATCTGCTACCAACCTTCATAGATCCCCCGACTACTCACATATTCCCATCAGTTTCATTAAATACCAGAACCGAAGTATATCATCAGCTAGAGCCGCTGAATACTATACTCAGAGCAGCCCACACACCCTCTCATTGCTCCCCTCCTTCCAACATCTATCCGAATTTCTTTTTGTAATAAGCCCTGATTTCTTTATCACCCAACTCCTCACCGGACATGGTTATCACAAGGCCTACCTACATCGATTCGGCATCACGGGCGATAACTACTGCCCGTGTGACAGCCAAACGGTACAAACTATTAAGCACCTTATCGAAGACTGTCCCCGTTTCTCCTCCTCACGGCTTGATCACACCATAGCTTCGGCCCTGCTGCCGAATCAGTACCAGCTATTGGATGTGATCACCAAAGAATGCACAACTAGTTCCTTCCGGGCCCACATTAGGGCCATCTTTGGCGGCCTTAAGGCGTTTAATGGCACATGATTTCCTTAAGTGGAAGGCTGGCTCTCCCCCCCCTGCTTCTCCCCCTTCTTTCTTTCTTCAACTTCTTGCAACACTGGCCACCTTCTATGGTAGTATATTGCGAAAACAGCAAGCTTTCTCCACTTTCTCAACTCACTCATTTCGACAACTTGCGCGGGCTACAAGTGCTTGCCGATCTGGATAGGGTTGGTGGTGGCGAGTTCCGCAACTTGCCTTTCTTGCAGGCTCTTACGTGCTCGCTCACGTTCCACTCTCGCAGTTGCTTGCCATCTTGGCAGGGTATTGCGAAAACAGCAATTTGCTCATTTTGACAACTTGCGAATGTCGCAAGTGATTGCCGATCTGAATAGGGTGGTGGCGAATTTCGCAACTTGCTTCCCTTGCGCGGTTCGCAATTGCAATTGCTTGGATGGTGCTACTCTCTTTGGCTGAGGAGAAAAACTGGTGGTGCGCTCGACTTGCTTATGAAAGGTGTATTTGTTGTATGCGTATTTTTATATTTTTTTTTTGTTTGACTGTGTACCTTTTTTTTGTGTATAATAATAGTTTAGTAAGATTAATAATAATAATAGTTATATATGATATAATATAATATTAGTTATAATATTAGTTAGTAAGATTTAAATATGTGTTTACTTCCCGTGTAATCGTAATCGTTTCTCTCAGACTATAATTGTATAATAAATTAAATTAGTAAGTAGGTCTAAAATATAGTATTGTGCGAGTAACTTCCTTGTTTGCTGAATCGGCAACTTGCTGTTTCAGCCGCCTATGTGTGGGCTTGCGTCTTTTCGTACTTGTATAATGTAAATACTAACTTCTCTATTACTAATTTCCTATCATTAATTCACCAATCTGTTTATGATAGAGGTACTTGTTAACTAAAATTAACTTGTTTCTTTGGGTATATATAAAAATGTAAACATAAAATAATAATAAATGTTAAGTAAGATTAGCAATAATTATATTTATTAATAGACAAAAAAAAAAAAAAAAAAAAACATAATAATTGATATAAAAAAAAAAAAAAAAAAAAATGTTACAATATTTAGTATACAATATTAGTCAGTAACATTCTAATATTTGTACATTGTTAATAATTTATAACTCAAACGCTGTCTCCTAAATATAAGAATAAGTTTTATTTAGATAATTAAGTTCCAAAACTCTGTCTTCTGGCACATTAATGTGGTGAGGGGCGGGTGTAGTATATAGCGCCCGCCCCCCACTTACACAAATATCTCCATTTTATAAATAAAAAAAAAATAAAAAAAAAAAAAACCTAACCTAACCTAACCTAACCTAACCTAACCTAACCTAACCTAACCTAACCTAACCTGGTGAGCAGGGCGTCGATTCCACAAAAAAACAAATCGAAGCGAGTTATCACCTGGTCGATTCGCGCTCAACTCGACCATGGGTTTCGCCTCACACACACATAAACGGCATCTGACATGGGTGATGCGAATTGATCATCGAATGTGAAAGTGCTTGACTCATTATAAAAGTCTTTGAATGGAAAAATCGGTATCACCGGTTTTTACTTTTTATGCGTTTTAGACGTTGTGGGTTATTGTATTTGGTTAATTTAATTGCATTTAATTATTCTTTACATAATTACACTAAATCATTATCCAACAGTGCAAATACAATATAAATAAATGATAATTTCATTAAAATATTGATTGCAACACAGTCGCTAGCAGGTAACCCTAAGAAAAACAAGCTGGTGGTGGCACCTGGTGGCGAGTAGCAGCGAGAGGAAGAAAGTTCGTTTGCCCACGCTCTATGGTTCCGGCGTTCACTAGTTTTTGACTTCCACTCTTTTAATCGGCTTCGCCACTCGGACAAACTCGGAACTTTTCACTAGGCCCGTTTATTGTACCACCAGAAAATTACAACCCTATAATTTATAAAATCTCTCTAAAATAAATTCAAAAGTTTTAAAAGTGGATTTGTTTTATACGGCTGTACATAAACTAACTGTGCATAATCGGTATGAGCATTACTGTCACGCGCAGTTAATTTTCAGCCAGTTAATGTACGATCTAAAATATTTTCTAGAGACAAACTTAGTTTTTGAATGTATTAGGCTACACTTATTTTAAGACCACATTCACCATTACCAAACACACAAAAAATTATAGTATTAGACATACAGAGTATTAATCTAAGTATAGTGTTTGCACAATGATGTACTCGTACTATGCAAAAATAAATATTAACAATACGAACATAATAGTGTTGCTAAGAGAGTATTAAAAATTCTTCTTTCAGACATTTTTTTTATGCGGATACAACAACAATAGCCCTAAACTAAGCAGAGCTTGTACTATGGGAACCAAATAGCTGATATAATACTTTTTTTGTAAATACATACATAGAATACAATATAACACCCAGACAGAGAACAAACATCTGTATTCACCATACAAATATTTGTTCTTGGTGGGGATCAAACCCACGACCTACGGTGTAGAAGGCAGAGCTACTGCCAACTGAGCTGAGAGGCCAGTCTCTGAGCTGAGAGGCCTTTGAGAATAATGTCAAAATAATTTTTTTAGTGCCTGTTATTGCACGACTTATTAATTTAATTTACAATCCCTGAATTTCAACCAGTAATACAGATTAGTGGCGTTTGCATTACCAGGCCGCACAAAATAAAACCTTAAATTGTTATGGCTGTACATTATTGGTGTCTCGCTTCACCACTGGACTCGCGCACACAACGCGCAAAGCTTCGCCTCGATTTCGTTCGCATTCTATGAAAAGACGTCTGACAGAGCGAAGTGATGTGACCGGATGTGATTATCGAATGACTGGGTGATAAGTTAGTGCTTGAATATTTTGTAAATTTAGAAAAACCGGTAACACCGATTTCTTACATTTTATATGTTTTAGATACTTTGGGTAGGTTTATTTATACAATTAAGTTACATTTAATCATTTTTAACTTATTTGCACTGAAATAATAGCCAACCGTGCAAATATAATAGAAATAAATAGAAATTTCATAAATTTGGTAGAATGATGTTTTGTACTTTAACTTATTCCGCAAAGACGTTACAAAAAAAGTTGTTTGATGTTTACAAAACAAACTTTTTTTGAGGCGGATTGTATGCTGGGGATTTCGTGTTAAAAGGAAAAATCTAAATGAACAGACCATTGGCAGTCTATATTGAGAATGAGAACTGTTCTTGAACAAACTACTCAAAGAAACCAGCAAGCAGTGATGAAGATTCTCACCACCTTAAAAAACCGATTAATTGAATGCTTTGTCTCAATGATGTTTTTATATTGTGTATTATAAAATGCAATGTACCTACAAATGCAATACATTTTCTTATCGTGTTACTAGGTTTTTCAAACCAAGTGTAGCAAAAGGATTATAAGAATATTTCGCACTTGGCTTTGCACTTGACACATGTCTTCGAACTTTGTAGGTTCTACGACAAGCTGGTTTCTTCACAATGTTTTCCATCACCGTTTGAGAGTACTGGCATAGTGCACACAATGTTTTGTACAAAAAACTCGGTACGCGACTGTATTTGGACCCATGTCCTTGGGTTTGTAAGGTGGGGTCGCCACCAGTGCTCTCCAAAATATAAATTATGTTCAAAATTAGATAACATAATAAAGGTACGCATAAGTATGTGGTGTGGTACCTACCTACTTACCTAAGTAAGACCTACTTAGGTAAGTAGGTAGGTGGAAAGCTTGTAAAGCACCTACCAAGAATCAAATTGGTAGGATATACCTATCACTGAGCAACGACCTCTATATTGTGTTCAGGTAAACCTATAAATACCTTGGTGCAGTTGGCTGCGCTAAATATAGGTATTTAGGTACATTTCGTAAATTTCAAGTAAGTATTGCATCGTTGCATTATTTGTGCATAATAAAAAAAATATCAAATACGACTAGAACGCAAGATATTTTGAGAATTTTGAGTTGATTTGGGCGTATCGCTCACAAAATATAAGCTTTTAATATGGCAGTAGGAATCGAAATTTTCAAGTGATAACGAGCGCGAATTATGATTGTGAATACCAATTTTCTATGAAAAATTGTCAAAATCTCGCCTAGCAATAGTTTGCATTCACTGACACACTCGCGCCGGTGGCGCTAGCGACGAAAGAAAGGCAATCTTTGGATTTTGCTGTTACCGTGGTGAATTTTGATGATTTAGAATGATAATTAAATTAGGCTACTTTATTTTTTGTGAAATAAGCCTAAAATACGGCTGTAATGCATTATATAAAAAATACGGAATAGTTTTGAGCGTATCACCCACAAAATGACAATTTTAATTTGACAGTAAAAGTCGAGGTTCCAATTTCGAAGTGAGCGCGTATTTGTGTTTGTGAATGCGAAATCCTATGGAAAAACTTCAAAATCTCACCTAGCTCTCATTTTCTATCACCCACACACGCGCGTTGCTGGCGCAGGTGATGATTGAACGTATTACGGAATGCCAAATTGAAAACTCACATCGATTTACGCGATCGCTTGAGCGTTTTGTGTTTGCAGAATTGACGCCCAGAACTAACAAGGAGTACACCCACCGCCTACCTCCTAGAAACCTGCGACCAAACTACCAGGCGAGCAGAACTAACAAGGAGTACACCCACCGCCTACCTCCTAGAAACCTGCGACCAAACTACCAGGCGAGCAGAACTAACAAGGAGTACACCCACCGCCTACCTCCTAGAAACCTGCGACCAAACTACCAGGCGAGCAGAACTAACAAGGAGTACACCCACCGCCTACCTCCTAGAAACCTGCGACCAAACTACCAGGCGAGCAGAACTAACAAGGAGTACACCCACCGCCTACCTCCTAGAAACCTGCGACCAAACTACCAGGCGAGCAGAACTAACAAGGAGTACACCCACCGCCTACCTCCTAGAAACCTGCGACCAAACTACCAGGCGAGCAGAACTATCAAGGAGTACACCCACCGCCTACCTCCTAGAAACCTGCGACCAAACTACCAGGCGAGCAGAACTATCAAGGAGTACACCCACCGCCTACCTCCTAGAAACCTGCGACCAAACTACCAGGCGAGCAGAACTAACAAGGAGTACACCCACCGCCTACCTCCTAGAAACCTGCGACCAAACTACCAGGCGAGCAGAACTATCAAGGAGTACACCCACCGCCTACCTCCTAGAAACCTGCGACCAAACTACCAGGCGAGCAGAACTATCAAGGAGTACACCCACCGCCTACCTCCTAGAAACCTGCGACCAAACTACCAGGCGAGCAGAACTAACAAGGAGTACACCCACCGCCTACCTCCTAGAAACCTGCGACCAAACTACCAGGCGAGCAGAACTATCAAGGAGTACACCCACCGCCTACCTCCTAGAAACCTGCGACCAAACTACCAGGCGAGCAGAACTATCAAGGAGTACACCCACCGCCTACCTCCTAGAAACCTGCGACCAAACTACCAGGCGAGCAGAACTAACAAGGAGTACACCCACCGCCTACCTCCTAGAAACCTGCGACCAAACTACCAGGCGAGCAGAACTATCAAGGAGTACACCCACCGCCTACCTCCTAGAAACCTGCGACCAAACTACCAGGCGAGCAGAACTAACAAGGAGTACACCCACCGCCTACCTCCTAGAAACCTGCTACCAAACTACCAGGCGAGCAGAACTATCAAGGAGTACACCCACCGCCTACCTCCTAGAAACCTGCGACCAAACTACCAGGCGAGCAGAACTAACAAGGAGTACACCCACCGCCTACCTCCTAGAAACCTGCGACCAAACTACCAGGCGAGCAGAACTATCAAGGAGTACACCCACCGCCTACCTCCTAGAAACCTGCGACCAAACTACCAGGCGAGCAGAACTAACAAGGAGTACACCCACCGCCTACCTCCTAGAAACCTGCGACCAAACTACCAGGCGAGCAGAACTAACAAGGAGTACACCCACCGCCTACCTCCTAGAAACCTGCGACCAAACTACCAGGCGAGCAGAACTAACAAGGAGTACACCCACCGCCTACCTCCTAGAAACCTGCGACCAAACTACCAGGCGAGCAGAACTAACAAGGAGTACACCCACCGCCTACCTCCTAGAAACCTGCGACCAAACTACCAGGCGAGCAGAACTAACAAGGAGTACACCCACCGCCTACCTCCTAGAAACCTGCGACCAAACTACCAGGCGAGCAGAACTAACAAGGAGTACACCCACCGCCTACCTCCTAGAAACCTGCGACCAAACTACCAGGCGAGCAGAACTAACAAGGAGTACACCCACCGCCTACCTCCTAGAAACCTGCGACCAAACTACCAGGCGAGCAGAACTATCAAGGAGTACACCCACCGCCTACCTCCTAGAAACCTGCGACCAAACTACCAGGCGAGCAGAACTAACAAGGAGTACAACCACCGCCTACCTCCTAGAAACCTGCGACCAAACTACCAGGCGAGCAGAACTATCAAGGAGTACACCCACCGCCTACCTCCTAGAAACCTGCGACCAAACTACCAGGCGAGCAGAACTAACAAGGAGTACACCCACCGCCTACCTCCTAGAAACCTGCGACCAAACTACCAGGCGAGCAGAACTATCAAGGAGTACACCCACCGCCTACCTCCTAGAAACCTGCGACCAAACTACCAGGCGAGCAGAACTAACAAGGAGTACACCCACCGCTTACCTCCTAGAAACCTGCGACCAAACTACCAGGCGAGCAGAACTATCAAGGAGTACACCCACCGCCTACCTCCTAGAAACCTGCGACCAAACTACCAGGCGAGCAGAACTATCAAGGAGTACACCCACCGCCTACCTCCTAGAAACCTGCGACCAAACTACCAGGCGAGCAGAACTAACAAGGAGTACACCCACCGCCTACCTCCTAGAAACCTGCGACCAAACTACCAGGCGAGCAGAACTATCAAGGAGTACACCCACCGCCTACCTCCTAGAAACCTGCGACCAAACTACCAGGCGAGCAGAACTAACAAGGAGTACACACAACGCCTACCTCCTAGAAACCTGCGACCAAACTACCAGGCGAGCAAAACTATCAAGGAGTACACCCACCGCCTACCTCCTAGAAACCTGCGACCAAACTACCAGGCGAGCAGAACTATCAAGGAGTACACCCACCGCCTACCTCCTAGAAACCTGCGACCAAACTACCAGGCGAGCAGAACTATCAAGGAGTACACCCACCGCCTACCTCCTAGAAACCTGCGACCAAACTACCAGGCGAGCAGAACTATCAAGGAGTACACCCACCGCCTACCTCCTAGAAACCTGCGACCAAACTACCAGGCGAGCAGAACTAACAAGGAGTACACCCACCGCCTACCTCCTAGAAACCTGCGACCAAACTACCAGGCGAGCAGAACTATCAAGGAGTACACCCACCGCCTACCTCCTAGAAACCTGCGACCAAACTACCAGGCGAGCAGAACTATCAAGGAGTACACCCACCGCCTACCTCCTAGAAACCTGCGACCAAACTACCAGGCGAGCAGAACTAACAAGGAGTACACCCACCGCCTACCTCCTAGAAACCTGCGACCAAACTACCAGGCGAGCAGAACTAACAAGGAGTACACCCACCGCCTACCTCCTAGAAACCTGCGACCAAACTACCAGGTGAGCAGAACTAACAAGGAGTACACCCACCGCCTACCTCCTAGAAACCTGCGACCAAACTACCAGGCGAGCAGAACTATCAAGGAGTACACCCACCGCCTACCTCCTAGAAACCTGCGACCAAACTACCAGGTGAGCAGAACTAACAAGGAGTACACCCACCGCCTACCTCCTAGAAACCTGCGACCAAACTACCAGGCGAGCAGAACTATCAAGGAGTACACCCACCGCCTACCTCCTAGAAACCTGCGACCAAACTACCAGGCGAGCAGAACTATCAAGGAGTACACCCACCGCCTACCTCCTAGAAACCTGCGACCAAACTACCAGGCGAGCAGAACTATCAAGGAGTACACCCACCGCCTACCTCCTAGAAACCTGCGACCAAACTACCAGGCGAGCAGAACTAACAAGGAGTACACCCACCGCCTACCTCCTAGAAACCTGCGACCAAACTACCAGGCGAGCAGAACTATCAAGGAGTACACCCACCGCCTACCTCCTAGAAACCTGCGACCAAACTACCAGGCGAGCAGAACTATCAAGGAGTACACCCACCGCCTACCTCCTAGAAACCTGCGACCAAACTACCAGGCGAGCAGAACTAACAAGGAGTACACCCACCGCCTACCTCCTAGAAACCTGCGACCAAACTACCAGGCGAGCAGAACTAACAAGGAGTACACTCACCGCCTACCTTCTAGAAACCTGCGACCAAACTACCAGGCGAGCAGAACTAACAAGGAGTACACTCACCGCAGCATGGTCTACCTTCTAGAAACCTGCGACCAAACTACCAGGCGAGCAGAACTAACAAGGAGTACACTCACCGCCTACCTTCTAGAAACCTGCGACCAAACTACCAGGCGAGCAGAACTAACAAGGAGTACACTCACCGCCTACCTTCTAGAAACCTGCGACCAAACTACCAGGCGAGCAGAACTAACAAGGAGTACACTCACCGCAGCATGGTCTACCTTCTAGAAACCTGCGACCAAATTACCAGGCGAGCAGAATCAACAACGAGTACACTCACCGCAGCATGGTCTACCTTCTAGAAACCTGCGACCAAACTACCAGGCGAGCAGAACTAACAAGGAGTACACTCACCGCAGCATGGTCTACCTTCTAGAAACCTGTGAACAAACTACCAGGCGAGCAGAACTAACAAGGAGTACACTCACCGCCTACCTTCTAGAAACCTGCGACCAAACTACCAGGCGAGCAGAACTAACAAGGAGTACACTCACCGCCTACCTTCTAGAAACCTGCGACCAAACTACCAGGCGAGCAGAACAAACAAGGAGTACACTCACCGCAGCATGGTCTACCTTCTAGAAACCTGCGACCAAACTACCAGGCGAGCAGAACTAACAAGGAGTACACCCACCGCCTACCTCCTAGAAACCTGCGACCAAACTACCAGGCGAGCAGAACTAACAAGGAGTACACTCACCGCAGCATGGTCTACCTTCTAGAAACCTGCGACCAAACTACCAGGCGAGCAGAACTAACAAGGAGTACACTCACCGCAGCATGGTCTACCTTCTAGAAACCTGCGACCAAACTACCAGGCGAGCAGAACTAACAAGGAGTACACTCACCGCCTACCTTCTAGAAACCTGCGACCAAACTACCAGGCGAGCAGAACTAACAAGGAGTACACTCACCGCCTACCTTCTAGAAACCTGCGACCAAACTACCAGGCGAGCAGAACTAACAAGGAGTACACTCACCGCAGCATGGTCTACCTTCTAGAAACCTGCGACCAAATTACCAGGCGAGCAGAATCAACAAGGAGTACACTCACCGCAGCATGGTCTACCTTCTAGAAACCTGCGACCAAACTACCAGGCGAGCAGAACTAACAAGGAGTACACTCACCGCAGCATGGTCTACCTTCTAGAAACCTGTGAACAAACTACCAGGCGAGCAGAACTAACAAGGAGTACACCCACCGCCTACCTCCTAGAAACCTGCGACCAAACTACCAGGCGAGCAGAACTAACAAGGAGTACACCCACCGCCTACCTCCTAGAAACCTGCGACCAAACTACCAGGCGAGCAGAACTATCAAGGAGTACACCCACCGCCTACCTCCTAGAAACCTGCGACCAAACTACCAGGCGAGCAGAACTAACAAGGAGTACACCCACCGCCTACCTCCTAGAAACCTGCGACCAAACTACCAGGCGAGCAGAACTAACAAGGAGTACACCCACCGCCTACCTCCTAGAAACCTGCGACCAAACTACCAGGCGAGCAGAACTAACAAGGAGTACACCCACCGCCTACCTCCTAGAAACCTGCGACCAAACTACCAGGCGAGCAGAACTAACAAGGAGTACACCCACCGCCTACCTCCTAGAAACCTGCGACCAAACTACCAGGCGAGCAGAACTAACAAGGAGTACACCCACCGCCTACCTCCTAGAAACCTGCGACCAAACTACCAGGCGAGCAGAACTAACAAGGAGTACACCCACCGCCTACCTCCTAGAAACCTGCGACCAAACTACCAGGCGAGCAGAACTAACAAGGAGTACACCCACCGCCTACCTCCTAGAAACCTGCGACCAAACTACCAGGCGAGCAGAACTAACAAGGAGTACACCCACCGCCTACCTCCTAGAAACCTGCGACCAAACTACCAGGCGAGCAGAACTAACAAGGAGTACACCCACCGCCTACCTCCTAGAAACCTGCGACCAAACTACCAGGCGAGCAGAACTATCAAGGAGTACACCCACCGCCTACCTCCTAGAAACCTGCGACCAAACTACCAGGCGAGCAGAACTATCAAGGAGTACACCCACCGCCTACCTCCTAGAAACCTGCGACCAAACTACCAGGCGAGCAGAACTAACAAGGAGTACACCCACCGCCTACCTCCTAGAAACCTGCGACCAAACTACCAGGCGAGCAGAACTATCAAGGAGTACACCCACCGCCTACCTCCTAGAAACCTGCGACCAAACTACCAGGCGAGCAGAACTATCAAGGAGTACACCCACCGCCTACCTCCTAGAAACCTGCGACCAAACTACCAGGCGAGCAGAACTAACAAGGAGTACACCCACCGCCTACCTCCTAGAAACCTGCGACCAAACTATCAAGGAGTACACCCACCGCCTACCTCCTAGAAACCTGCGACCAAACTATCAAGGAGTACACCCACCGCCTACCTCCTAGAAACCTGCGACCAAACTACCAGGCGAGCAGAACTATCAAGGAGTACACCCACCGCCTACCTCCTAGAAACCTGCGACCAAACTACCAGGCGAGCAGAACTATCAAGGAGTACACCCACCGCCTACCTCCTAGAAACCTGCGACCAAACTACCAGGCGAGCAGAACTATCAAGGAGTACACCCACCGCCTACCTCCTAGAAACCTGCGACCAAACTACCAGGCGAGCAGAACTATCAAGGAGTACACCCACCGCCTACCTCCTAGAAACCTGCGACCAAACTACCAGGCGAGCAGAACTATCAAGGAGTACACCCACCGCCTACCTCCTAGAAACCTGCGACCAAACTACCAGGCGAGCAGAACTATCAAGGAGTACACCCACCGCCTACCTCCTAGAAACCTGCGACCAAACTACCAGGCGAGCAGAACTATCAAGGAGTACACCCACCGCCTACCTCCTAGAAACCTGCGACCAAACTACCAGGCGAGCAGAACTATCAAGGAGTACACCCACCGCCTACCTCCTAGAAACCTGCGACCAAACTACCAGGCGAGCAGAACTATCAAGGAGTACACCCACCGCCTACCTCCTAGAAACCTGCGACCAAACTACCAGGCGAGCAGAACTATCAAGGAGTACACCCACCGCCTACCTCCTAGAAACCTGCGACCAAACTACCAGGCGAGCAGAACTAACAAGGAGTACACCCACCGCCTACCTCCTAGAAACCTGCGACCAAACTACCAGGCGAGCAGAACTATCAAGGAGTACACCCACCGCCTACCTCCTAGAAACCTGCGACCAAACTACCAGGCGAGCAGAACTATCAAAGAGTACACCCACCGCCTACCTCCTAGAAACCTGCGACCAAACTACCAGGCGAGCAGAACTATCAAGGAGTACACCCACCGCCTACCTCCTAGAAACCTGCGACCAAACTACCAGGCGAGCAGAACTATCAAGGAGTACACCCACCGCCTACCTCCTAGAAACCTGCGACCAAACTACCAGGCGAGCAGAACTAACAAGGAGTACACCCACCGCCTACCTCCTAGAAACCTGCGACCAAACTACCAGGCGAGCAGAACTATCAAGGAGTACACCCACCGCCTACCTCCTAGAAACCTGCGACCAAACTACCAGGCGAGCAGAACTATCAAGGAGTACACCCACCGCCTACCTCCTAGAAACCTGCGACCAAACTACCAGGCGAGCAGAACTATCAAGGAGTACACCCACCGCCTACCTCCTAGAAACCTGCGACCAAACTACCAGGCGAGCAGAACTATCAAGGAGTACACCCACCGCCTACCTCCTAGAAACCTGCGACCAAACTACCAGGCGAGCAGAACTATCAAGGAGTACACCCACCGCCTACCTCCTAGAAACCTGCGACCAAACTACCAGGCGAGCAAAACTATCAAGGAGTACACCCACCGCCTACCTCCTAGAAACCTGCGACCAAACTACCAGGCGAGCAGAACTATCAAGGAGTACACCCACCGCCTACCTCCTAGAAACCTGCGACCAAACTACCAGGCGAGCAGAACTATCAAGGAGTACACCCACCGCCTACCTCCTAGAAACCTGCGACCAAACTACCAGGCGAGCAGAACTATCAAGGAGTACACCCACCGCCTACCTCCTAGAAACCTGCGACCAAACTACCAGGCGAGCAGAACTAACAAGGAGTACACCCACCGCCTACCTCCTAGAAACCTGCGACCAAACTACCAGGCGAGCAGAACTATCAAGGAGTACACCCACCGCCTACCTCCTAGAAACCTGCGACCAAACTACCAGGCGAGCAGAACTATCAAGGAGTACACCCACCGCCTACCTCCTAGAAACCTGCGACCAAACTACCAGGCGAGCAGAACTAACAAGGAGTACACCCACCGCCTACCTCCTAGAAACCTGCGACCAAACTACCAGGCGAGCAGAACTAACAAGGAGTACACCCACCGCCTACCTCCTAGAAACCTGCGACCAAACTACCAGGTGAGCAGAACTAACAAGGAGTACACCCACCGCCTACCTCCTAGAAACCTGCGACCAAACTACCAGGCGAGCAGAACTATCAAGGAGTACACCCACCGCCTACCTCCTAGAAACCTGCGACCAAACTACCAGGTGAGCAGAACTAACAAGGAGTACACCCACCGCCTACCTCCTAGAAACCTGCGACCAAACTACCAGGCGAGCAGAACTATCAAGGAGTACACCCACCGCCTACCTCCTAGAAACCTGCGACCAAACTACCAGGCGAGCAGAACTATCAAGGAGTACACCCACCGCCTACCTCCTAGAAACCTGCGACCAAACTACCAGGCGAGCAGAACTATCAAGGAGTACACCCACCGCCTACCTCCTAGAAACCTGCGACCAAACTACCAGGCGAGCAGAACTAACAAGGAGTACACCCACCGCCTACCTCCTAGAAACCTGCGACCAAACTACCAGGCGAGCAGAACTATCAAGGAGTACACCCACCGCCTACCTCCTAGAAACCTGCGACCAAACTACCAGGCGAGCAGAACTATCAAGGAGTACACCCACCGCCTACCTCCTAGAAACCTGCGACCAAACTACCAGGCGAGCAGAACTAACAAGGAGTACACCCACCGCCTACCTCCTAGAAACCTGCGACCAAACTACCAGGCGAGCAGAACTAATAAGGAGTACACTCACCGCAGCATGGTCTACCTTCTAGAAACCTGCGACCAAACTACCAGGCGAGCAGAACTAACAAGGAGTACACTCACCGCAGCATGGTCTACCTTCTAGAAACCTGCGACCAAACTACCAGGCGAGCAGAACTAACAAGGAGTACACTCACCGCCTACCTTCTAGAAACCTGCGACCAAACTACCAGGCGAGCAGAACTAACAAGGAGTACACTCACCGCCTACCTTCTAGAAACCTGCGACCAAACTACCAGGCGAGCAGAACTAACAAGGAGTACACTCACCGCAGCATGGTCTACCTTCTAGAAACCTGCGACCAAATTACCAGGCGAGCAGAATCAACAAGGAGTACACTCACCGCAGCATGGTCTACCTTCTAGAAACCTGCGACCAAACTACCAGGCGAGCAGAACTAACAAGGAGTACACTCACCGCAGCATGGTCTACCTTCTAGAAACCTGTGAACAAACTACCAGGCGAGCAGAACTAACAAGGAGTACACTCACCGCCTACCTTCTAGAAACCTGCGACCAAACTACCAGGCGAGCAGAACTAACAAGGAGTACACTCACCGCCTACCTTCTAGAAACCTGCGACCAAACTACCAGGCGAGCAGAACAAACAAGGAGTACACTCACCGCAGCATGGTCTACCTTCTAGAAACCTGCGACCAAACTACCAGGCGAGCAGAACTAACAAGGAGTACACCCACCGCCTACCTCCTAGAAACCTGCGACCAAACTACCAGGCGAGCAGAACTAACAAGGAGTACACTCACCGCAGCATGGTCTACCTTCTAGAAACCTGCGACCAAACTACCAGGCGAGCAGAACTAACAAGGAGTACACTCACCGCAGCATGGTCTACCTTCTAGAAACCTGCGACCAAACTACCAGGCGAGCAGAACTAACAAGGAGTACACTCACCGCCTACCTTCTAGAAACCTGCGACCAAACTACCAGGCGAGCAGAACTAACAAGGAGTACACTCACCGCCTACCTTCTAGAAACCTGCGACCAAACTACCAGGCGAGCAGAACTAACAAGGAGTACACTCACCGCAGCATGGTCTACCTTCTAGAAACCTGCGACCAAATTACCAGGCGAGCAGAATCAACAAGGAGTACACTCACCGCAGCATGGTCTACCTTCTAGAAACCTGCGACCAAACTACCAGGCGAGCAGAACTAACAAGGAGTACACTCACCGCAGCATGGTCTACCTTCTAGAAACCTGTGAACAAACTACCAGGCGAGCAGAACTAACAAGGAGTACACTCACCGCCTACCTTCTAGAAACCTGCGACCAAACTACCAGGCGAGCAGAACTAACAAGGAGTACACTCACCGCCTACCTTCTAGAAACCTGCGACCAAACTACCAGGCGAGCAGAACAAACAAGGAGTACACTCACCGCAGCATGGTCTACCTTCTAGAAACCTGCGACCAAACTACCAGGCGAGCAGAACTAACAAGGAGTACACTCACCGCAGCATGGTCTACCTTCTAGAAACCTGCGACCAAACTACCAGGCGAGCAGAACTAACAAGGAGTACACTCACCGCAGCATGGTCTACCTTCTAGAAACCTGCGACCAAACCGCAGCATGCCTCGATACCTTTTCAACTTAGCAAAATATAAATTTTTTTAGGTAATATACATAGGTATACTGTACCTAAATTATAAGTTGTTGTAATGTGACTGAACCTAAATTGTAATGTGTAAATAGTGACGCGTACTAAATAAATAAATAAAAGACTATATATATTCCATTGTAAGTCTTGTTATTGTACCTTATATTTATTTGTTTCAAGAAATTTAGAACATTCAGCAACCATCAAGCTGTCAAGTGCAGTGAAGCTCTGTGTTGCCAACACGACTAACGGACGAATACAATATCTGCTAAAGAATCGACTTTTTGGAACAAATAAAAAAGCGGCCAAGTGCGAGTTGAACTCGCCCATGAAGGGTTCCGTAGCAGTAAGTAATATAATATAGAAGTTCTAGTAGTTCGTCGAAAGGTACATTGCGGTTTATAGTAATGTACATCATATATATATTTTTTAGTTTTATCATTCTCTTATTTTAGAAGATAGAGGGGGGGGGGGGGGGCATTTTTTTACCACTTTGGAAGTGTCTCTCGCAAAAACTATTAAGTTTAGAAAAAACGATATAAGAAACCTCAACATCATTTTTGAAGACCTATTCATAGATACCCCACACGTATGGGTTGGATGAAAAAAAGTCTTTTGAATTTCAGTTTTAAGCATGGGGACGCCCAAAAATTATTGTTTTTTTTCTATGTTTGTGAGAAAATCTTAATGCGGTTCACAGAATACATCTACTTACTAAGTTTCATCAGTGTAGCTCCTATAGTTTCGGAGAAAAGTGGCTGTGACATACGGACGGACAGACAGACAGGCAGACATGACGAATCTATAAGGGTTCGTTTTTCCCATTTGGCTACGGAACCCTAAAAACGTATTTTCAAATCGATATCTAGTACTGAATCAAATCAATGAAAAAAAGTTTTTGAAGTGAAAACTTCATAACATTCGTTGTGATTTGAAAGTCTGTGACTGAGTCAGTAAAAAGAGACGGACAAAAAGATTGATTTTTGGATTTTTTTTATTTGTGAATCGATTTTTAGGGTTCCGTAGCCAAATGGCAAAAACGGAACCCTTATAGATTCGTCATGTCTGTCTGTCTGTCTGTCTGTCCGTCCGTATGTCATGGCCATTTTTCTCCGAAACTGTAAGAGCTAGACAACTTGGCGAGTCTTTGCGCGAGAGACACTTCCAAAGTGGTTAAAAGTTGGTCCCCCCCCTCTAACTTCTAAAATAAGAGAATGATAAAACTAAAAAAATATATGTTGTACATTACTATGCAAACTTTCAACGATATTTGGTTTGAACGAGATCTAGTCAGTAGTTTTTTTTTTATACGTCATAAATCGCAAACCGCAATTTACCTTTCGACGAACTACAAGAACGTTTATATTATGTTACTTGTTGCTACGGAACCCTTCATGGGCGAGTCCAACTCGCACTTGGCCACTTTTTCATATTTCCATTTGAATCAATTCAGGAATGGATCTCTTTCAGAGTTTTTTTTTTGGTTCCTTTTGTCCCTCTTTGGGACAGGCAAAGGGAGCTGAGCACATACAGCCTCTTTTCACAGAGAATATTTGAAATTTGTAGTATGTGACGACAATCAGGAGAGTTGCTAAAGTTTGATTTTGTATTTCATCTTCTAAATCTTACACTTTTGTAAAGTTTTAAGGGTAATTAATTACCATTATATTAATACTCTATAATTATCACCTTGAAAATCATTCACTGTACATAAAAATAACACTTACCGTCAATAAAACACAAAAACACTTCACTTTTCAATAGCAACTATTTCACGGATGAATCATTTGAATGGTTCTCAGTAGTAGGTAGCACAGTTTTTTTAAAGTAATCAGAGGCGTCTCTAGCCCATGTAGCGCCCGTGTGCAAACATTACCCAAGCGCCCCCTAGTAAGCGCGCGTTCAAAATGGAATAGATACAAAGTACAAGTAACAGCACATCAAGTTACCACAAACTGACTAATTTCCCCAATGGGTAATAAACTTGTTTTGAGATTTTTAAGAAGAAATTTTTCAGTTTGGTTACCACGATGTGCTGTTGAATGTATTTAGAATTATACAAGGTGTTCTGGTGTTTTCTATAACAAGCCAAAACGTATCCATGATTATGATATTGACATGACTATCTTCTTCTTTCTTCTAAATAAATAAAACTCTTACGTTACTGACTGACTGACTGACAATCAACGCACAGCCTAAGTTAGTCCTAGAAGCATGAAACTTGGAGGGTGTGTTCCTTTTTATAGCGTAGAGGTGCATTAAGAAAGGAAATCGGAAAATTCTTTCCTTAAGAGGAGAAAAAGGGGGAAAATGGTTTTAAGAAAAATCAACGCACAGCCTAAGCCGTTAGTTCTAGAAGCATGAAACTTGAAGGGTGTGTTTATTTTATAGCTTAGAAATGCATTTAGAAAGAAGATTCGAAAATGATTTCCCTAAGAGGAAGGGGGGCGCCAAAGGCCACGGCGCTCGGCGCCCCCCTTTTGAGCGCCACGGCGCTCGCCCGCTTTGATGTTATTCATAAAATATTAGTAGAGCTCAAGATGCTATTCAAAATCTATGCAGAGCGTAGCGCTTTTTACGATGGTCATTGAAAGTGCGGCGCCTGGCCAACGCGCCCGCCGAATGGGGCCCCGTGGTGGCCATAGGGTGGTCGCAGCGTCCTAGGGGGCGCCGAGCGCTGCGCTCGGCGCCCCCTAGGACGCTGCGCCCGTGTGCACCGCACACCCTGCACAATAGGTAAAGACGCCGCTGAAAGTAATATTAAACATGGTAAATTATCACGTTTCAAGTTCTAATGATACTGGTGTTTATTGTTTCGTGTGGATTTCATGACAGTCTCTTCAGAGCCCCTTTTTTTTAAATGTATGGTAAGATCTTCTAAAAAATAAAGTTGGCAACCCTGCTTGACGCACTTTATGTGTGCTAACTAATAATACTAGTAAAATAAGCAATTATGAAAAATCAAAGTGGTTTGTCTGTGTATTCACTAATTTTGCTGCATGAATTAAATATGATTCAATCAATAGATGTACGTCTTACCTACATTTCACCATTGTGTAGGTAGCTTCACTGATCGCCTGATTTAGTTATAACTTACGTAGACATCAAATTCTTTTCTCTGATTTTATTCAACCCAAACCAATGGATTAGTAGGTACCTAAGCGTATCAGAAAATGTGTTATCAGTCTTACCTACTTACATACATCAAAAAGATTTTTAAATCTGGAAAGTCAAGAAATAGTTACTACTTACTACTGAAAGATCCACTAACAGAGAAGACCGAGGATGTAGAATTCAAACCACTTTATAGCCTTTTCTTCAGTTTTATTAACAACTTGAGTACTTTATGGATCTAGATACATTAAGCTAAGCTTGTACATGCGTGTGAACTTAGCAGATCATTGTCCAGCAGATCAAAAAAAAAAGTGAGTTCTATTCGCATGCAGCATAGTTCTACAGTTCCTGATACTTTTCAGGAATAGTTCTGGCCTGAAAACCTGAAAAAAACCAATTGAAAAAATGCTCTGCCAACTTCCCGTAGCAGATCATTTTTCACCAATAAAATAAAAAAAAATATTTTCATGTGCCTAAAGCTCTGCTCTACAGTTCCTGATACTTTTCAGAAATAGTTCTGGCCTGAAAACCTGAAAAAAGTGATTTGAACAAAAAATATTAATATTTTTTTTATGGTTTTAAACAGTTTGCAAGAGCTAGAACTCTTTCGTCTCTCATAGATCCATACTAGAGCTACTACCTAGGACTTGAATCAAGTCTGGAACTCACGCAAAAAAACCAGCAGAGCAGGGTTGAAAGTTTAAAATATTTTTTTTATAGTGTTAAGGGGTTCGTAAAAACTAGCACTCTCGCGTTTATCATAGGTCCTTATAAGACCTATTACCTACAAATTGAATCAAGTCTAGAACTCACGCAAAAAAACCAGCAGAGCAGGGTTGAAAATTTAAAATATTTTTTTTATAGTGTTAAGGGGTTCGTAAAAACTAGCACTCTCGCGTTTATCATAGGTCGTTATAAGACCTATTACCTACAAATTGAATCAAGTCTGGAACTCACGCAAAAAAACCAGCAGAGCAGGGTTGAAAGTTTAAAATATTTTTTTTATAGTGTTAAGGGGTTTGTAGAAAAAAGCACTCTCGCGTTTATCATAGTTCCTTATAAGCCCTATAACCAACTAATTGAATCAAGTCTGGAACTCACGCAAAACGTTCAGCAGAGCAGGGTTGAAAGTTTAAAATATTTTTTTTATAGTGTTAAGGGGTTCGTAAAAACTAGCACTCTCGCGTTTATCATAGGTCCTTATAAGCCCTATAACCTACAAATTGAATCACGTCTGGAACTCACGCAAAACGTTCAGCAGAGCAGGGTTGAAAGTTTAAAATATTTTTTTTATAGTGTTAAGGGGTTCGTAGAAACTAGCACTCTCGCGTTTATCATAGGTCCTTATAAGCCCTATAACCTACAAATTGAATTACGTCTGGAACTCACGCAAACCGTTCAGCAGAGCAGGGTTGAAAGTTTAAAATATTTTTTTTATAGTGTTAAGGGGTTTGTAAAAACTAGCACTCTCGCGTTTATCATAGGTCCATATAAGCCCTATAACCCACAAATTGAATCAAATCTGGAACTCACGCAAAACGACCAGCAGAGCAGGGTTGAAAGTTTAAAATATTTTTTTTATAGTGTTAAGGGGTTCGTAGAAAATAGCACTCTCGCGTTTATCATAGGTCCTTATAAGCCCTATAACCTACAAATTGAATCAAGTCTGGAACTCACGCAAAACGTTCAGCAGAGCAGGGTTGAAAGTTTAAAATATTTTTTTTATAGTGTTAAGGGGTTCGTAAAAACTAGCACTCTCGCGTTTATCATAGATCCTAATAAGCCCTATAACCTACAAATTGAATTAAGTCTGGAACTCACGCAAAACGTTCAGCAGAGCAGGGTTGAAAGTTAAAAATATTTTTTTTATAGTGTTAAGGGGTTCGTAGAAACTAGCACTCTCGCGTTTATCATAGGTCCTTAAAAGCCCTATAACCCACAAATTGAATCAAATCTGGAACTCACGCAAAACGACCAGCAGAGCAGGGTTGAAAGTTTAAAATATTTTTTTTATATTGTTAAGGGGTTCGTAGAAACTAGCACTCTCGCGTTTATCATAGGTCCTTATAAGCCCTATAACTAACAAATTGAATTACGTCTGAAACTCACGCAAAACGTTCAGCAGAGCAGGGTTGAAAGTTTAAAATTTTTTTTTTATAGTGTTAAGGGGTTCGTACAAACTAGCACTCTCGCGTTTATCATAAATCCTAATAAGCCCTATAACCTACAAATTGAATTAAGTCTGGAACTCACGCAAAACGTTCAGCAGAGCAGGGTTGAAAGTTAAAAATATTTTTTTTATAGTGTTAAGGGGTTCGTAAAAACTAGCACTCTCGCGTTTATCATAGATCCTAATAAGCCCTATAACCTACAAATTGAATTAAGTCTGGAACTCACGCAAAACGTTCAGCAGAGCAGGGTTGAAAGTTAAAAATATTTTTTTTATAGTGTTAAGGGGTTCGTAGAAACTAGCACTCTCGCGTTTATCATAGGTCCTTAAAAGCCCTATAACCCACAAATTGAATCAAATCTGGAACTCACGCAAAACGACCAGCAGAGCAGGGTTGAAAGTTTAAAATATTTTTTTTATAGTGTTAAGGGGTTCGTAGAAACTAGCACTCTCGCGTTTATCATAGGTCCTTAAAAGCCCTATAACTTACAAATTGAAACACGTCTAAAACTCACGCAAAACGTTCAGCAGAGCAGGGTTGAAAGTTTAAAATATTTTTTTTATATTGTTAAGGGGTTCGTAGAAACTAGCACTCTCGCGTTTATCATAGGTCCTTATAAGCCCTATAACTAACAAATTGAATTACGTCTGAAACTCACGCAAAACGTTCAGCAGAGCAGGGTTGAAAGTTTAAAAATTTTTTTTTATAGTGTTAAGGGGTTCGTACAAACTAGCACTCTCGAGTTTATCATAGGTCCTTATAAGCCCTATAACCTACAAATTAAATTAAGTCTGGAACTCACGCAAAAAAACCAGCAGATCAGGGTTGAAAGTTTAAAATATTTTTTTTATAGTGTTAAGGGGTTCGTAAAAACTAGCACTTTCGCGTTTATGATAGGTCCTCATAAGACCTATAACCTAATATTTGAATCAAGTCTGGAACTCACGCAAAAAAACCAGCAGAGCAGGGTTGAAAGTTTAAAATATTTTTTTTATAGTGTTAAGGGGTTCGTAGAAGCTAGCACTCTCGCGTTAATCATAGGTCCTTATAAGCCCTATAACCTACAAATTGAATCACGTCTGGAACTCACGCAAAACTTTCAGCAGAGCAGGGTTGAAAGTTTAAAATATTTTTTTTATAGTGTTAAGGGATTCGTAGAAACTAGCACTCTCGCGTTTATCATAGGTCCTTAAAAGCCCTATAACTTACAAATTGAATTACGTCTGGAACTCACGCAAAACGTTCAGCAGAGCAGGGTTGAAAGTTTAAAATATTTTTTTTATAGTGTTAAGGGGTTCGTAGAAACTAGCACTCTCGAGTTTATCATAGGTCCTTATAAGCCCTATAACCTACAAATTAAATTAAGTCTGGAACTCACGCAAAAAAACCAGCAGAGCAGGGTTGAAAGTTTAAAATATTTTTTTAATAGTGTTAAGGGGTTCGTAAAAACTAGCACTCTCGCGTTTATGATAGGTCCTTATAAGACCTATAACCTAATATTTGAATCAAGTCTGGAACTCACGCAAAAAAACCAGCAGAGCAGGGTTGAAAGTTTAAAATATTTTTTTTATAGTGTTAAGGGGTTCGTAGAAGCTAGCACTCTCACGTTTATCATAGGTCCTTATAAGCCCTATAACCTACAAATTGAATCACGTCTGGAACTCACGCAAAACTTTCAGCAGAGCAGGGTTGAAAAATTAAAATATTTTTTTTATAGTGTTAAGGGGTTCGTAGAAGCTAGCACTCTCGCGTTAATCATAGGTCCTTATAAGCCCTATAACCTACAAATTGAATCACGTCTGGAACTCACGCAAAACTTTCAGCAGAGCAGGGTTGAAAGTTTAAAATATTTTTTTTATAGTGTTAAGGGATTCGTAGAAACTAGCACTCTCGCGTTTATCATAGGTCCTTAAAAGCCCTATAACATACAAATTGAATTACGTCTGGAACTCACGCAAAACGTTCAGCAGAGCAGGGTTGAAAGTTTAAAATATTTTTTTTATAGTGTTAAGGGGTTCGTAGAAACTAGCACTCTCGAGTTTATCATAGGTCCTTATAAGCCCTATAACCTACAAATTAAATTAAGTCTGGAACTCACGCAAAAAAACCAGCAGAGCAGGGTTGAAAGTTTAAAATATTTTTTTTATAGTGTTAAGGGGTTCGTAAAAACTAGCACTCTCGCGTTTATGATAGGTCCTTATAAGACCTATAACCTAATATTTGAATCAAGTCTGGAACTCACGCAAAAAAACCAGCAGAGCAGGGTTGAAAGTTTAAAATATTTTTTTTATAGTGTTAAGGGGTTCGTAGAAGCTAGCACTCTCACGTTTATCATAGGTCCTTATAAGCCCTATAACCTACAAATTGAATCACGTCTGGAACTCACGCAAAACTTTCAGCAGAGCAGGGTTGAAAAATTAAAATATTTTTTTTATAGTGTTAAGGGATTCGTAAAAACTAGCACTCTCGCGTTTATCATAGGTCCTTATAAGCCCTATAACCCACAAATTGAATCAAGTCTGGAACTCACGCAAAACGTTCAGCAGAGCAGGGTTGAAAGTTTAAAATATTTTTTTTATAGTGTTAAGGGGTTCGTAAAAACTAGCACTCTCGCGTTTATCATAGGTCCTTATAAGCCCTATAACCTACAAATTGAATCACTTCTGGAACTCACGCAAAACGTTCAGCAGAGCAGGGTTGAAAGTTTAAAATATTTTTTTTATAGTGTTAAGGGGTTCGTAAAAACTAGCACTCTCGCGTTTATCATAGGTCCTTATAAGCCCTATAACCTACAAATTGAATTAAGTCTGGAACTCGCGCAAAAAAACCAGCAGAGCAGGGTTGAAAGTTTAAAATATTTTTTTTATATTGTTTAGGGGTTCGTAAAAACTAGCACTCTCGCGTTTATCATAGGTCCTTATAAGACCTATTACCTTATTTTTGAATCAAGTCTGGAACTCACGCAAAACGTTCAGCAGAGCAGGGTTGAAAGTTTAAAATATTTTTTTTATAGTGTTAAGGGGTTCGTAGAAGCTAGCACTCTCGCGTTTATCATAGGTCCTTATAAGCCCTATAACCTACAAATTGAATCACGTCTGGAACTCACGCAAAACTTTCAGCAGAGCAGGGTTGAAAAATTAAAATATTTTTTTTATAGTGTTAAGGGATTCGTAAAAACTAGCACTCTCGCGTTTATCATAGGTCCTTATAAGCCCTATAACCCACAAATTGAATCAAGTCTGGAACTCACGCAAAACGTTCAGCAGAGCAGGGTTGAAAGTTTAAAATATTTTTTTTTATAGTGTTAAGGGGTTCGTAAAAACAAGCACTCTCGCGTTTATCATAGGTCCTTAAAAGCCCTATAACCCACAAATTGAATCAAATCTGGAACTCACGCAAAACGACCAGCAGAGCAGGGTTGAAAGTTTAAAATATTTTTTTTTATAGTGTTAAGGGGTTCGTAGAAAATAGCACTCTCGCGTTTATCATAGGTCCTTATAAGCCCTATAACCTACAAATTGAATCAAGTCTGGAACTCACGCAAAAAAACCAGCAGAGCAGGGTTGAAAGTTTAAAATATTTTTTTTATAGTGTTAAGGGGTTCGTAAAAACTAGCAGTCTCGCGTTTATGATAGGTCCTTATAAGACCTATAACCTAATATTTGAATCAAGTCTGGAACTCACGCAAAAAAACCAGCAGAGCAGGGTTGAAAGTTGAAAATATTTTTTTTTATAGTGTTAAGGGGTTCGTAAAAACTAGCACTCTCGCGTTTATCATAGGTCCTTATAAGCCCTATAACCTACAAATTGAATCAAATCTGGAACTCACGCAAAAAAACCAGCAGAGCAGGGTTGAAAGTTTAAAATATTTTTTTTATAGTGTTAAGGGGTTCGTAAAAACTAGCACTCTCGCGTTTATCATAGGTCCTTATAAGACCATTTACCTAATTTTTGAATCAAGTCTGGAACTCACGCAACACGTTCAGCAGAGCAGGGTTGAAAGTTTTAAATATTTTTTTTATAGTGTTAAGGGGTTCGTAGAAACTAGCACTCTCGCGTTTATCATAGGTCCTTATAAGACCTATTACCTAATTTTTGAATCAAGTCTGGAACTCACGCAAAACGTTCAGCAGAGCAGGGTTGAAAGTTTAAAATATTTTTTTTATAGTGTTAAGGGGTTCGTAGAAACTAGCACTCTCGAGTTTATCATAGGTCCTTATAAGCCCTATAACCTACAAATTAAATTAAGTCTGGAACTCACGCAAAAAAACCAGCAGAGCAGGGTTGAAAGTTTAAAATATTTTTTTTATAGTGTTAAGGGGTTCGTAAAAACTAGCACTCTCGCGTTTATGATAGGTCCTCATAAGACCTATAACCTAATATTTGAATCAAGTCTGGAACTCACGCAAAAAAACCAGCAGAGCAGGGTTGAAAGTTTAAAATATTTTTTTTATAGTGTTAAGGGGTTCGTAGAAGCTAGCACTCTCACGTTTATCATAGGTCCTTATAAGCCCTATAACCTACAAATTGAATCACGTCTGGAACTCACGCAAAACTTTCAGCAGAGCAGGGTTGAAAAATTAAAATATTTTTTTTATAGTGTTAAGGGATTCGTAAAAACTAGCACTCTCGCGTTTATCATAGGTCCTTATAAGCCCTATAACCCACAAATTGAATCAAGTCTGGAACTCACGCAAAACGTTCAGCAGAGCAGGGTTGAAAGTTTAAAATATTTTTTTTATAGTGTTAAGGGGTTCGTAAAAACTAGCACTCTCGCGTTTATCATAGGTCCTTATAAGCCCTATAACCTACAAATTGAATCACTTCTGGAACTCACGCAAAACGTTCAGCAGAGCAGGGTTGAAAGTTTAAAATATTTTTTTTATAGTGTTAAGGGGTTCGTAAAAACTAGCACTCTCGCGTTTATCATAGGTCCTTATAAGCCCTATAACCTACAAATTGAATTAAGTCTGGAACTCGCGCAAAAAAACCAGCAGAGCAGGGTTGAAAGTTTAAAATATTTTTTTTATATTGTTTAGGGGTTCGTAAAAACTAGCACTCTCGCGTTTATCATAGGTCCTTATAAGACCTATTACCTTATTTTTGAATCAAGTCTGGAACTCACGCAAAACGTTCAGCAGAGCAGGGTTGAAAGTTTAAAATATTTTTTTTATAGTGTTAAGGGGTTCGTAGAAGCTAGCACTCTCGCGTTTATCATAGGTCCTTATAAGCCCTATAACCTACAAATTGAATCACGTCTGGAACTCACGCAAAACTTTCAGCAGAGCAGGGTTGAAAAATTAAAATATTTTTTTTATAGTGTTAAGGGATTCGTAAAAACTAGCACTCTCGCGTTTATCATAGGTCCTTATAAGCCCTATAACCCACAAATTGAATCAAGTCTGGAACTCACGCAAAACGTTCAGCAGAGCAGGGTTGAAAGTTTAAAATATTTTTTTTTATAGTGTTAAGGGGTTCGTAAAAACAAGCACTCTCGCGTTTATCATAGGTCCTTAAAAGCCCTATAACCCACAAATTGAATCAAATCTGGAACTCACGCAAAACGACCAGCAGAGCAGGGTTGAAAGTTTAAAATATTTTTTTTTATAGTGTTAAGGGGTTCGTAGAAAATAGCACTCTCGCGTTTATCATAGGTCCTTATAAGCCCTATAACCTACAAATTGAATCAAGTCTGGAACTCACGCAAAAAAACCAGCAGAGCAGGGTTGAAAGTTTAAAATATTTTTTTTATAGTGTTAAGGGGTTCGTAAAAACTAGCAGTCTCGCGTTTATGATAGGTCCTTATAAGACCTATAACCTAATATTTGAATCAAGTCTGGAACTCACGCAAAAAAACCAGCAGAGCAGGGTTGAAAGTTGAAAATATTTTTTTTTATAGTGTTAAGGGGTTCGTAAAAACTAGCACTCTCGCGTTTATCATAGGTCCTTATAAGACCTATTACCTTTTTTTTTGAATCAAGTCTGGAACTCACGCAAAACGTTCAGCAGAGCAGGGTTGAAAGTTTAAAATATTTTTTTTATAGTGTTAAGGGGTTCGTAGAAGCTAGCACTCTCGCGTTTATCATAGGTCCTTATAAGCCCTATAACCTACAAATTGAATCACGTCTGGAACTCACGCAAAACGTTCAGCAGAGCAGGGTTGAAAGTTTAAAATATTTTTTTTATAGTGTTAAGGGATTCGTAGAAACTAGCACTCTCGCGTTTATCATAGGTCCTTATAAGCCCTATAACCTACAAATTGAATTAAGTCTGGAACTCGCGCAAAAAAACCAGCAGAGCAGGGTTGAAAGTTTAAAATATTTTTTTTATATTGTTTAGGGGTTCGTAAAAACTAGCACTCTCGCGTTTATCATAGGTCCTTATAAGACCTATTACCTTTTTTTTTGAATCAAGTCTGGAACTCACGCAAAACGTTCAGCAGAGCAGGGTTGAAAGTTTAAAATATTTTTTTTATAGTGTTAAGGGGTTCGTAGAAGCTAGCACTCTCGCGTTTATCATAGGTCCTTATAAGCCCTATAACCTACAAATTGAATCAAGTCTGGAACTCACGCAAAACGTTCAGCAGAGCAGGGTTGAAAGTTTAAAATATTTTTTTTATAGTGTTAAGGGGTTCGTAAAAACTAGCACTCTCGCGTTTATCATAGGTCCTTATAAGCCCTATAACTTACAAATTGAATTACGTCTGGAACTCACGCAAAACGTTCAGCAGAGCAGGGTTGAAAGTTTAAAATATTTTTTTTATAGTGTTAAGGGGTTCGTAGAAACTAGCACTCTCGAGTTTATCATAGGTCCTTATAAGCCCTATAACCTACAAATTGAATTAAGTCTGAAACTCACGCAAAAAAACCAGCAGAGCAGGGTTGAAAGTTTAAAATATTTTTTTTATAGTGTTAAGGGGTTCGTAGAAACTAGCACTCTCACGTTTATCATAGGTCCTTATAAGCCCTTGTAAAAATATTTTAAACTTTCAACCCTGCTCTGCTGAACGTTTTGCATGAGTCCCAGACTTGATTCAATTTGTAGGTTATAGGGCTTAAGGACCTATGATAAACGCGAGAGTGCTAGTTTCTACGAACCCCTTTACATTATAAAAAAAATATTTTAAACTTTCAACCCTGCTCTGCTGAACGTTTTGCGTGAGTTCCAGACGTGAATCAATTTGTAGGTTATAGGGCTTATAAGGACCTATGATAAACGCGAGAGTGCTAGTTTCTACAAACCCCTTAACACTATAAAAAAAATATTTTAAACTTTCAACCCTGCTCTGCTGAACGTTTTGCGTGAGTTCCAGACGTGATTCAATTTGTAGGTTATAGGGCTTATAAGGACCTATGATAAACGCGAGAGTGCTAGTTTTTACGAACCCCTTAACACTATAAAAAAAATATTTTAAACTTTCAACCCTGCTCTGCTGAACGGTTTGCGTGAGTTCCAGACGAAATTCAATTTGTAAGTTATAGGGCTTATAAGGACCTATGATAAACGCGAGAGTGCTAGTTTCTACGAACCCCTTAACAATAAAAAAAAATTATTTTAAACTTTCAACCCTGCTCTGCTGAACGTTTTGCGTGAGTTCCAGACGTGATTCAATTTGTAGGTTATAGGGCTTATAAGGACCTATGATAAAAGCGAGAGTGCTAGTTTTTACGAACCCCTTAACACTATAAAAAAATCGGTTGTCTGTAAAGTCGGTTTACTGACGATAGTTGAACGTGATAACGTCATAAGAAAATGCTGATGGAATGGTTGCATTTCTCAAAAGAAAATTTTAGTTTTACTGAATTGAATTGAATGTGAATGAAACTGAATAATACTGAATGAAACTGAATGAAACTGAATGAAACTGAATGGAACTGAATGAAACTGAATGAAAATCCGGACCCGGACCCGGACCCAGACTGAACCCTTACCCTTACCCTCATTTACCCTTACCCTCATTTACCCTTACCCATTACCCGACCCGGGCTCGGGCTCAGGTAAATGGAACGACGAAACGACGTAACGACGCATGAGTCATGTTTTTTCGTGCGTGCAGCCGGCTCCATCGATTTATAAGACGTTATCACGTCAAAAAAATATTTTAAACTTTCAACCCTGCTCTGCTGAACGGTTTGCGTGAGTTCCAGACGTAATTCAATTCGTAAGTTATAGGGCTTATAAGGACCTATGACAAACGCGAGAGTACAAGTTTCTACGAACCCCTTAACAATATAAAAGAAATATTTTAAACTTTCAACCCTGCTCTGCTGAACGTTTTGCGTGAGTTCCAGACGTGATTCAATTTGTAGGTTATAGGGCTTATAAGGACCTATGATAAACGCGAGAGTGCTAGTTTATACGAACCCCTTAACACTACAAAAAAATATTTTTAACTTTCAACCCTGCTCTGCTGAACGGTTTGCGTGAGTTCCAGACGTAATTCAATTTGTAAGTTATAGGGCTTATAAGGACCTATGATAAACTTGAGAGTGCTAGTTTCTACGAACCCCTTAACAATATAAAAAAAATATTTTAATTTTTCAAGCCTGCTCTGCTGAACGTTTTGCGTGAGTTCCAGACGTGATTCAATTTGTAGGTTATAGGGCTTATAAGGACCTATGATAAACGCGAGAGTGCTAGTTTCTACGAACCCCTTAACACTATAAAAAAAATATTTTAAACTTTCAACCCTGCTCTGCTGGTTTTTTTGCGTGAGTTCCAGACTTAATTCAATTTGTAGGTTATAGGGCTTATAAAGACCTATGTTAAACTCGAGAGTACTAGTGTCTACGAACCCCTTAACAATATAAAAAAAATATTTTAAACTTTCAACCCTGCTCTGCTGAACGTTTTGCGTGAGTTCCAGACGTGTTTCAATTTGTAAGTTATAGGGCTTTTAAGGACCTATGATAAACGCGAGAGTGCTAGTTTCTACGAACCCCTTAACACTATAAAAAAAATATTTTAAACTTTCAACCCTGCTCTGCTGGTCGTTTTGCGTGAGTTCCAGATTTGATTCAATTTGTGGGTTATAGGGCTTTTAAGGACCTATGATAAACGCGAGAGTGCTAGTTTCTACGAACCCCTTAACACTATAAAAAAAATATTTTTAACTTTCAACCCTGCTCTGCTGAACGTTTTGCGTGAGTTCCAGACTTAATTCAATTTGTAGGTTATAGGGCTTATTAGGATCTATGATAAACGCGAGAGTGCTAGTTTTTACGAACCCCTTAACACTATAAAAAAAATATTTTAAACTTTCAACCCTGCTCTGCTGAACGTTTTGCGTGAGTTCCAGACTTGATTCAATTTGTAGGTTATAGGGCTTATAAGGGCCTATGATAAACGCGAGAGTGCTATTTTCTACGAACCCCTTAACACTATAAAAAAAATATTTTAAACTTTCAACCCTGCTCTGCTGGTCGTTTTGCGTGAGTTCCAGATTTGATTCAATTAGTGGGTTATAGGGCTTTTAAGGACCTATGATAAACGCGAGAGTGCTAGTTTTTACGAACCCCTTAACACTATAAAAAAAAATATTTTAAACTTTCAACCCTGCTCTGCTGAACGTTTTGCGTGAGTTCCAGACTTGATTCAATTTGTGGGTTATAGGGCTTATAAGGACCTATGATAAACATGAGAGTGCTAGTTTTTACAAACCCTTTAACACTATAAAAAAAATATTTTAAACTTTCAACCCTGCTCTGCTGAACGGTTTGCGTGAGTTCCAGACGTAATTCAATTTGTAGGTTATAGGGCTTATAAGGACCTATGATAAACGCGAGAGTGCTAGTTTCTACGAACCCCTTAACACTATAAAAAAAATATTTTAAACTTTCAACCCTGCTCTGCTGAACGTTTTGCGTGAGTTCCAGACGTGATTCAATTTGTAGGTTATAGGGCTTATAAGGACCTATGATAAACGCGAGAGCGCTAGTTTTTACGAACCCCTTAACACTATAAAAAAAATATTTTAAACTTTCAACCCTGCTCTGCTGAACGTTTTGCGTGAGTTCCAGACTTGATTCAATTTGTAGGTTATAGGGCTTATAAGGACCTATGATAAACGCGAGAGTGCTTTTTTCTACAAACCCCTTAACACTATAAAAAAAATATTTTAAACTTTCAACCCTGCTCTGCTGGTTTTTTTGCGTGAGTTCCAGACTTGATTCAATTTGTAGGTAATAGGTCTTATAAGAACCTATGATAAACGCGAGAGTGCTAGTTTTTACGAACCCCTTAACACTATAAAAAAAATATTTTAAATTTTCAACCCTGCTCTGCTGGTTTTTTTGCGTGAGTTCTAGACTTGATTCAATTTGTAGGTAATAGGTCTTATAAGGACCTATGATAAACGCGAGAGTGCTAGTTTTTACGAACCCCTTAACACTATAAAAAAAATATTTTAAACTTTCAACCCTGCTCTGCTGGTTTTTTTGCGTGAGTTCCAGACTTGATTCAAGTCCTAGGTAGTAGCTCTAGTATGGATCTATGAGAGACGAAAGAGTTCTAGCTCTTGCAAACTGTTTAAAACCATAAAAAAAATATTAATATTTTTTGTTCAAATCACTTTTTTCAGGTTTTCAGGCCAGAACTATTTCTGAAAAGTATCAGGAACTGTAGAGCAGAGCTTTAGGCACATGAAAATATTTTTTTTTATTTTATTGGTGAAAAATGATCTGCTACGGGAAGTTGGCAGAGCATTTTTTCAATTGGTTTTTTTCAGGTTTTCAGGCCAGAACTATTCCTGAAAAGTATCAGGAACTGTAGAACTATGCTGCATGCGAATAGAACTCACTTTTTTTTTTGATCTGCTGGACAATGATCTGCTAAGTTCACACGCATAGCTTGTACATGGCTATCGCCGAGACGAACTAAGTGGACTTGTCTTGTCGACGGTTCAAAACCGAATGCCTGCTTGAATAACCACTCGCTTGCTTGCAAACCCCAACCTTCCCCACCCTTGTTTTTACAGCTTGAAGCTTGAGGCTTGAAGGTTGGAGTTCAAGCAACTGATGGAAATCCAACTACAGTATTGATTTAGCGATGCGCATTTTCGAATGAAAACTGCGTTCGAAAGATCTCTCGTTACTAATTTTTCTGTTCGAACATGAAATTAGTATATGAATGACTTCCGCTTTCGAATGATTCGAGAGATCTTTCGAAAGACGAATGGGGCGGGGCTAAGTTTGATTGATTCATTTTCGCTCACGTAATGTTTGTTCGTTACAGTACCGTTCAAGGGCTAGAGATGTGACATGTGACTTTCATAGCAAAAAGTTATTTTGATAATAATCCTTTTTTTTTGTTTTTAATTACATAATAATAATAATAAATATAATAGCAACGATTAAAATTTAGTTTGAAAAGATAAAAAATGACTATGTTGAAAACGCTGGCTGTGGCGGTGGTCTGTCTATGGCTCTAGCTCTCTATCTTTCAGTTTTTTGGAACTGACTGTTCATGTGCCATGGAAGGGATTATAAGTAGGTCATCATAAGCCTGAAGAAGTCTACTGCTGGACATAAGCCTTCCCTTTATATTTCGATGAAGAACGATTCTGAGCTTTTTCCATCCACTGACTTCCCGCAATCTTAATAATGGCATCGGTCTATCGAGTACTACTATACTATAGAGGCTTTTCGCGAAGTTTTATTCCCCAACGGTTATTGGTTTTTCGAACTATATGACCTGCCCATTGCCACTTCAACTTACTAATTCTTAAGCAAAAAAAATATTATTTATGCCTAAGTATTATCATTGTTAATCCTTTGGTGGATAACTTGATGGATTCAATAATACTCGTTTTGATCCAATAATAAGACGCTTCCCGTCCCTATCATAGTTCTATCGTTTGTTTCGTTCGACTAAGCGGCAGGCATTCATTCATTCGTTCGATGTTGTTGTCTGTTTATTCATTTCATTCACCACTCGAACGCTTGATTGATATCAGGGTGTCGATTCTAAAAACACAAATCACTCAAGCGATCGCGTAAATCGATGTGAGTTGTCAATTTTTGTTTGAAAAACTTAAAAATGGAACGCGGGTTCAGCGATCAGTCGACGATCACTCAATCGAACGGTGTTGCTGGAATTGACGCCCTGTACAGTGGGATACACCTCAAGTTACCTAAAAACAAAGAAAAATGACGCTTACTGCAAGGACATAAGAGCTAGCAGTGTATAGTCTGATGCGTATCCTTGTGTACCTGTTAGTGAATGATAATGATAATTATATATGTGTCTTTCTTGATTCGTTTCATTAGTCGTTCGTTATTACACATACTGTCTTCTTTCGTTCGTTACAGTCAGGCTAGCTCATAGAACACCACTTTTTACCCTTCGGGCTAGCTAGATTAGTATATTAGTATCAGCGTTTTTCGAATAGTTCGAGAGATATGAGTTTTCGAAACATTAGTATTAGTATCTCTCGGATTCGCCCATCGTTATATTGATTTATTGATCTCTGAATAATTGTGTATTTTCGTAACGGTAACAACACAAATAATATTTTTATGAACCTAATCATCTTAATATTAATTAATAATACCTTCTATTAACAATTTAGTAACAAAGTCCACACTTCCTGTCAATTAAGGTACCAAAAGGTTTCAAATAACATTTAAAACTCATGGAATAATAACAGAAGCTTACACTACATATTTAAACTAGATAATACAATAATTACATTAGTATTGTATCTGTGTGAACCAAGGGCAAATCGCAGAGATAATTTTTTCACTTTATGTAAAGCATTCTTTCTCATTCCATAATAAAAAACATTTTATCAATCATAAAATGTTAACTCCGCGGGCAAACCCGCGCGCCCGGCGCTAACTTGCTAGAAACACAATATTGAAACGATTCGCAAGTTGTCAAGACTCAATCCAACAGCGCGCCATGTGCGCGTGCTTTTTGCAACGTCGCATCCGCGCGTCACTCGAGTCTAGCTCGAGTCTCGATGGGTACCTAACCTTGGTAAACATTCATAATAGATGGCGCTGTTCGTTAATTCGAACAAGCGCCATCTATTATGAATGTTTACCAATCGTAAACTCGTAACACAACAGCAACCAATTTTCTCGGTGGTTCTATAAATTTCTGTCAGATGGCGCGATTCAGGTCACTCACACATGTAAAGATTTTTCGTTTTTTATTCGGTCTAATTCTCCTAGAAATACTGTTTTTTTATAAAATTTGGGCCACACGCGAACACAATACATTATAAAGTCTCATTATAGTTGCTTTTATTCTGCAGAAACTGTTTATTTACGGAGATTTCCACACCTGAAAAATGTATGGCGAGGTCTATCTAGGCAATCACCTTAAGCCGCCTCATTGTAGAACCATGGACAAATTATATAAATAGACTTACAATCTCGAACAAAAATTCGTGCTTCGATAATTAATTACCTGTGAAGGCGTGAGATGGCGTTACGTGTTTCGAATCGATGTTATTAAATGCTGCATAAATTTGTTTGAACCATTTCTTTACCACCACTTTTAGAAGTACGAATAAATACGCTAGATGGCGCTATTTCCAAATGTAGCAAAGCGTCAGTCTGTCATGAAGCGCGTGGCGTTGCCAGCTCATATTGTAACCTGCCCGCGCGATGTTGCCGCTCTGCCGTGTTTAGAAGCTCAAGCCATGATTTTTTGAGTTTACATTCAATTCAACAAATTGCCAGAAACGTTAATGCACGCACGGTGCGGGTGGCGGGGTACAGGGGGTGAAGACGCTTGAAGCAGACGGGACATTCGGTTGTTGTGTGTGTGAATCGCTCGGACTTCAAACTAGTTAAATACCTACCTACCTAAAAACTGGCATAATGCTTAGATATTTGATAGGTTAGTTTAAGAAGGGTACTAAGTGAAGATGGGAAGTACTAAGTACCTAGGTAGGTTGTAGGTTGGGTTAACAAAATCAAGGTGCAGTACTAGATCAAAAAGGCTGCCGAAATTTCGAAAAAAAAACACAGCCAACATTTCGACAAAAAAAACGTATGAACCATTAATTTCAACAAAATATTGTTTTTGTTAATTATTGTAAAGCTACCGCTCATCATCAGGTGGAAATATTGATAAAAAGACTTGAAAAATTTCAACAAAATATTTTTTTTCTTTATTTATCCGGAGCTCAAAAAACAGAGTACCACTCAACGTCCGGTGGAAATATTGATAAAAGGACTTAGGATTATTTCAACAAAATAGTTTTTTCTTTATTTATCTGGAAAAAGCTCAAAAAACAGAGTACCGCTCAACGTCAGGTGGAAATATTGATAAAAAAACGTCACTAAATTTCAATGCGCGCTCACCTCACTTGGATATAATATGTAGCCGTGGTTACATGCGCGCTCGAGTAGTTTTTTTTTAAATAATCGTAATAAATCGAAATCTTACCGATAAAATTATCGATAACGGATCAGTTCTCTCCATCCCTAGCTGTTTGTTTATGGTTTGCTCAGCAAGCAAAGCATACCTACCTAGCCTGTGAAACAAAGCAAGCAAACCTTTCTTTCTTTCGCTGTCCATTTGTTACATTTATTACAAGTTTAGTTACATTTATTAGTAAACTACTGCTAGGGTACTATTTCATGCGATTTTTTTGCTCAGAGTAAATCGTCATTAGTTCGCAAATAATAATAACTACTGTTTAGCTCCATCTAGTAGTAAAATGATGCGTTAATTTACAAGCTTTCATTTTTATCACAGCGCCATCTGTCATTATACATGAAAAACAGGTAAAATAGTCGATGGGAAATAAAACTAAGAAATTTATTATTATGATCATTATTACACATTCTAAAAATACTAGATAGTTTTTGATGGTTTTCAAAGAAGAAATTAGTTAAATTTCTCGGTTTCACCGGCTGCTAGCAAGGTTTCCAGGCTATGAGTCAGCACCATCTAGGCATAATACGGGATTTTGAGCTTTTTAAGAGTTACGGTTTTTTGTTCAAGATTGTCAGTCTATTTATATAATTTGTCCATGGTAGAACGAACGTTGGACTGCATTCTCCATCTCCACTGAATAGAATGTTCAAGTTTTACAATGGGATCCGGTCAAACTTTGATATTGTTAGTGGTTCTTTGGCCTCCGCAAAGAAAAGCATCTTTCGAGATGCTGTTCTAGTTTAATTTCAACTCTATTTTTTGTTAGATCATTTACCTTTATATATTTTATTCTTTTTTCATTTATATTATGTATAATATGTTTATTTTTTATTGTATACACTTAATGTTAAATTTAAAACTCTTATACCTTCTAATTCCACTTTTAAAATACACTCGTGAGCAAAAAAATCGACTCAGGAGGCACGCTCGCGGTTAAAAAGCTATAGCAAAAAATCTGAAGCTTTTATTCTATTCCTGATTTTAACACTTCAAAGCTGTTAGTTTTAGCTTCAAAATGATATGAAATACTGTAATGTTTATTGCTCACACAACCCAATAACATGTTGTGATCAGTAACCACCCTTTTTACGCTTGTTTACAAAAGTGCTAATTAAGGGCTGTTGACCCATATAAAAAGTTATCTACCTGACCCACCCTTATCAGAGGATTGCCGTTTTCGTTCGCGTACGGACCACCAGTTTAAGCCGCCCGCTGCGAGTCTCCGAAATTTTGTGACAAAATTATCGTCGACCGCGCCCGTAGCTCCGCGCTACGGAGGGGAACATTTCGCGCTAGTGAACACCGGGGTTGAGTGTCGTCATGTGCATAGTGTGTGGGTGTAGTGCAGTGCCGATACCGACCTCATAGGTCACGCGTTGTGAAAGTGTAAGTGAAGTGAGAGACTATGGACCCGAGGCCGGGCCCATCCCGGGCCCCCCCGCGGTCCCCCTCACCCCCGCCCCCACATATGCAAGTTGAACTCCCCGTCACTCCGGACGGGCCAAGCAGAGTACCGGACCATTTCTTTGAAGGGTTGTCTCCGAGAGGGCTATACGAGCGTGATTTGCTCACACTCGCCCGGCTTATGCAAGCCGGGGCCTTCTCGGAGGGAATGCTAAGATGGATGGCCATGTACCTGCGCCTCGCAGAAGCCGAGATGGAGGGCACGGAATTGTCTCTCGAGGACAAAACGGCCCTGGAATTCGCTCAGAACGCCATCATCACCCTGCCCCCCCCAACCCACCTCTGCCTGCGTCGGAGACCCGCCCCCCCCCCGGCATCGCCGAAGGGAGCCGAGGAAACGCACAGAAAGAGGCGCCGCACCCGCTCGCTATCCAACAGCCCCGGAAAGGGGAAGTACTTGAGGACCGCCAGCCCGCCGCCTATGACAAGTAAGCCACCTAAGCCTTCACTAGCGCTCTTACCCAAACAGCAGAGACCGGCCGCGGTCGTAGATGCTGTGTGTGTTGATGATGCCAAAGAGGCAAAAGAGAAACCGACGTTTGCCAAAGCCGCACGTCCCGCTAAAAAGGGAGGAGACGCGCAAACCGCCGCCCCCCCCACCCGCCCCCCGCCCCCGCAGAAGCCCCAGGCGCCCTCGCAGAGGCCTCAGGCGCCCCCGCAGAGGCCCCAAGCGCCCCAGCAAAGAACCCAGGAGCCATCCAGACCCGCGGCACCGCCGGCCAGCGCCCCCGCGCAGGGAAGGGCCCCCCCTCCCCCGCCACAGCAGCCCCCCCCCCAGTCTCAAAAGAGAGAGGGACCAAAATACCCGCCACTGGTCGTAGAGAGGCTGGAGAACTGGTCCACCCATTTCAGAGTGCTGGGAGGCAGACTCGGAAGGCCGCCAAACGGGCGCCCTTACGGCCAGGGCATCCGCTTCAACCCAGAGGATGAAAAGGAGTACCGGCTTATTCAGTCGTACTTGACGGAGCTGGAAAAGTCCGAACAGATAAGCTGGTTCTCCTACTCACTGCCCGCTGAAAGAAGCCTCAAGGTCGCTATCCGCGGCCTCCCATCAGGCACCGACGTGTCAGAAATCCAAGCCGCTCTGGAGGAGAAGGGGTTCTCCCCAGAGTACATCAAAAACATCCAGGGGCGACAAGGCCGGCCGGGCAGCGTCTTCTACGCCCTGATGAAAAAGACGCCAAACCTGATACCGGCGATATATGACAAACGCCACCATCGAGAAGGACCTTGGGTACGAGAAGCTGGATGCCTTCGTCCGAAGGCTGACCACGAAGATGTTTGAGGCAGCAGATGCGTCGGTCCATGACCACCTCAGGGGCATTGCCCCGCTGCACGCCAGGCCCCCAGACGAGCCTGGAAAGAGGAAAATGAAGGCCTTCTCCAGAGATCTGGTGCCACAAGAAGCCGCACACACGGGGACACCAACACCGGTGGCCACTGCCTCGACCGCTGATCGGTTCGCTGGGCCTCCCCTGAGCAATCAGGGGTCTCACCCGGCAGGGCCTGATCGCGTCGGCAACTAAAGTGGCACCGGGATAGGTGTCCCCTACTTACAGAGGCCAACCAGAAACAGACTCACTCGTCGTCACGAGTGAAGAAAAGCCAGGGAAAGAGGGCAAAGCCCTGACACCCTAACCCCATTTCCCCCCAAGGAAATGAGAAGAAAACCATTGCTGCACCCTTATCAGTTAGCCGTCAAACGTCAATCGATACACATCTCCGTTATAAACAAACAAGAATTCTACCTGAAAATGGACACAACAAGTGATGAAGCTGCTCAAGCAGTCACCCTATTGCGACAAGGCCAGAGTCAGCGTGAAGTGGCACGTGCGCTGAACATGAGCCAGTCTGCAGTTTCTAGAGTTTACCGTCGTTACCAAGAGACTGGTAGCTTTAATCGAAGACAAGGTTCCGGAAGAAAAAGATGCACATCGGACAGAGATGACCGATTCATTGTCAGCACATCGCTGAGAAATCGGGCCCTCACTGGCGTTCAAGTCCAACAAGAGCTCAGAGATACGCGAGGAGTGGCTGTGAGTGGCTGGACAGTTAGAAGACGGCTTAAGGCAGCTAACCTTAAGCCAAAAAGGCCAGCTACTGGCCCCAAATTAACCGCAGCCCACCGAGCAGCCCGCCTACGATTTGCCTGAGAACACGTTAATTGGACTGACGAAGTATGGAGCTCTGTTCTCTTCTCAGACGAAAACAGAGTGTGCTTACATGGTAGCGATAGAAGAGGACGCGTCTACAGAAGACCTGGAGAAAGATTCGCGCAGTGCTGCATCAAAGAAAGTGTGGCTTTCGGAGGAGGTTCCTGGATGGTGTGGGCGGGCATTTCAATGGAGGCAAAAACTGAGTTGGTTTTCATTGAAACTGGCGGTCGAGTGGGAGGAATGACTGCAAACCGATACATTGAAGAAATTTTAGGGGTTCATGTCGTTCCCTACGCCGGTTTCATCGGTGAAAGCTTCGTCCTAATGCAAGACAATGCCCGTCCACATACTGCAAGTTCCGTCCGGCAATATTTACAGGAGGTCGAAATTGCCGCCATGGACTGGCCAGCGCGTAGCCCGGACTTAAATCCTATCGAGCATTTGTGGGATGAACTTAAAAGAAAAGTTCGGGCTAGAAATCCTGCACCAGCCACGAAATCGGACCTCAAAACAGCGCTCATTGAAGAATGGAATAGCATCGAACAGGATCGAGTAAAGAAACTTATTCGATCCATGAAGAAGCGATTGGAAGCTGTTATTAGGGCCAGAGGGGGCAACACTAAATATTGATTTGTTAATTTAAATTAAATTAATGTTTTGACAAATTTGAGCTGGCATTTTCTTCACTGTTAATTATCACCCTTTTTCATTGCTTAAAACTCTTTCTCATTCAATATTTTTTCTATACCAATAAACGTTTTTAAATAACAACGTAGACCACTCATTTTAAAGCTAAAACTAACAGGTTTGAAGTGTTAAAATCAGAAATAGAATGAAAGCTTCAGATTTTTTGCTAGAGCTTTTTAACCGCGAGCGTGCGTCCTGAGTCGATTTTTTTGCTCACGAGTATAGTTTCGCACGTTTCCAATATTATGCATGTTGTGTTCACTGTCTTTAGTAACTGCGCCGAATTTTATTGTAGTATAATATTTACTTAGATGTAAGTCATGCATGCGCATGTTGCAATTTGTGAACCTTATAATAAAAAATAATAATAATCCTTTCATCAACCGGTGTCATACCAAAACAGCTCTCTCTATCCTTGTCCCATTTAGATTTACCGAAAAATACTTATATACTGTTGCAAAAAGCTGCAATTTTAAACACGTGCAGAATCGTCAGAAAGTTTCTGCAAACGGAGCTTCCCCATGAAGCTCAACCTTCCACTGAGGTGCACTTGGCTTAGGCCCGTGTACCTTAGTTAACCCCGGCTTTTTTCTGAAGTCGAGTAGTTTAAAACTAGAACCACAATAATAATAATAATGTACGAAATACACAAGAAATCGTTGAGCTATCTACAGACCGTTATGAACGATCTGGAGATAGCTCAACTGATACACTTCACTTGGTTAAATTTATAACATTGTATACTTTTGACTGCCGGGTTACAAAACTAATTTACATAAAGTAAATCCGTTATTGGCCGTAAGACTAGCATTAAGAGCATAATTTGTACTACTTTAAGGGCTGTGGATTTTGTTTAATAAATAAAATAAAAAATAGAGCATTTAAACTGTTGTATACATATTTTCAGTTTTAACCTAATTCCAGTATCCGATGGTTGCGCGCGCCGCCCCCCCCCCCCCTACCCCCCTACCCGCCCCCCCCCCACCCCCGCCCCGCACCGGGCCCGCACTCGGCGCCGCGGCTCCGCGCGGTGAGGTCGCACGCACTCGCGCTCCGCTGAGCGACGCGGACTCTTGTACCGCGGCTTCACTTGACGCCCCGACCGCGACCGTTAAGTATGTGTGAATTGGGAGTAAGGGTACGCCGCGCCGCGGTACACTGAGGTAGGTGGACGTGGCGGACGTACCTACCACGAGAATATCAATTACGCAACAAATGCAGCAACCGGCGGCGACCCCTGGCACGAGCCCTGGCGCTGGCGCTGGCGCTGGAGGGGAACAGGACAACCGGTTGTTAATATTAGTTAGGGTGGTAACACACGCACGGTTGCTAGCCGTCTGTTTTCCCCCCACGGGAGCCGAGCGTCAGATTGCCGGTCGACGTGATACAATAAAAATCTGCCAAGCGCGAGCACGATGGGTTCCGTATCATTATCTATAAAATTGGTAAAAAAGAAGTCTGTGGTATGGTAGCCCCTCTTCAATATATTTATTTAAAAGTTAAAAATATAACTGTATATTCTGCCAACTGGCAAAAAAACACGTTTGTTATAAGAGAGTCTCATAAAATATTTATTTTGTTCAGATGTTTAGTATTTTTGTTATAGCGGTAGCGGCAACAGACATACAATATCGTTGAGAAAATGTCAACTGTCTAACTATCACGTCTCATGTGCATGTGATACGACCTAGGGGCTAATTCTCGGGCCGATCTCGATCATTTTGAAATTTTATTATATTGCTTCTTTTGACAACCCCGCACTTTTTGTACGTTTTCCGTATATCGTAGCTGTCGAGGCTTTTACGAAGAGGTCGTTTATGAATTACTCAAGGAAATTATCCATTCTCCCTTCGAAAAGAAGCAATAAAGCAAAATGATCGAGATCGGCCCGAGAATTAGCCCCCTGGTGACTGGTGAGGTGACAAACAGTCACACGGACGGACGGACAGCGGACTATTAGTAATAAATAGGTCCCGTTTTACCCTTTGGGTTTGGATCCCTTAATCAAATACCGCACAGCGGTAACTGAACATTATTATATTTGTGATTTATTGTTAGTACTTATCAAGTTATGATTGAACGCCGTAGAGTAACGATCAGTGGCCCGTCAATAATAATTATGTTTACGGCCGTTTGACCCAACTGGTACAAAAGTAGAGCAGTCTCCCATCAAGGAGTGAACGACGGAACTAGTTACGTGAGCACACTCATACCCCTCGCCGCCTCGCCTCGCTTACCGACGAGGAGCATGCATGCAGCATGCAGGGCACGCTCGTGCCATCGCGTGCCGTGCGGGCCGGACACACCGCAACCAATGGCGTGCCCCCTCGTGCCATGGCGTGCCGTGCGGGCCGGACACACCGCAACCAATGGCGTGCCCCCTCGTGCCATGGCGTGCCGTGCGGGCCGGACACACCGCAACCAATGGCGTGCCCCCTCGTGCCATGGCGTGCCGTGCGGGCCGGACACACCGCAACCAATGGCGTGCCCCCTCGTGCCGTGCCGTAGCCCTCCCCTCGCTCGGTCCTCAACGCCGCCGCGCCGCCGCCGCTTGTGTCTACTCGTACATCTAGCGCGGGTTCAAAGCGATGTATTACCTACATCATTACTAGATCGCTGCGGACAATGACACCTCTATATTTATGTACTATTCATTAAGGCTTAGCCGAAAGCACATGCACATAGTGAACATTTTTTATAACAAATCACTTAACTTTAAAATTATGGGTTTCTAGAGTATTTGAATGGAACCGACTTTGTATGAGGTCGACGTTTTACGACACGACATTTTAATACACAAATTTAGTGTCTTTGGGTTTGAAGGAATAGAACTTGGTATATTACGGTCTTATCTTAGTGACAGAGTTCAAATTGTCAAATTGTAAAGTTAAATAATATAAGTGAAATGCGGAAGATAGTAACATAGGCGTACCACAAGGCTCCATATTGGGACCACTACTATTATTGATCTACATCAATGACCTGAATTATTTCTTTAACAACATAGCAAGTAATTTGATTAAAACTTTGATATTCAAGTAAATAACTGTGATAAATATTTAGGAAAATCAACTACAAATAAAATAAGATTCGGAGAATTGACAAATACCGAATTAATACAAATAATCTATAACATTAAAAGTAAGCCATGTAAAGACATTTATGACATGAACACCAAAACAATAAAGGAATTAATTTTATGTAATAAATTATTCTTCTTTGACATTATTTTGAATTTTTTTAATGAATGTATTATACAAGGTATATTCCCAAATAGTTTGAAAACAGGTAAAATAGTACCTTTATACAAGAAAGGAGAAGTCAATGATATATGCATCTTACCTGTCCTATCTAAAATTTTAGAAAGCGCTATTAAATCAAGAATGGTTACTTATTTTGAATCTTACAAACTATTCACAGAATGTCAATTTGGTTTCAGGAAAAATAAGTCAACTGAAATGGCCATTAGAAAAACAGTATAGGTACTTTATATTAGAAACTATGGACTCATTGCAAAAGGTCTCCAGTATTTTTTGCGGGGATGAGGGGGGGTGAACTATATAATGAAACAACGTGTTGACAGGTCGAGCGTCGTATATTGACTAATTGCATTCTCTTACATAGATACCGATATAGTTAGTAGTACATCACCACAATCTACATCAATGACCTGGGCAACTGCCTACCAGACTGGGCAATGATAACTTTGTTCGCGGATGACACGCACATAGGAATCAAAAATAAAAACTTAGACATTGTTGATGAACAAAAAAATATCGTGTTACAAAAATTAAAAGTTTGGTTTGAAACAAATGGGATTATACTAAATGCTGACAAAAGTTCTGTTTTGAATTACTTACTCTTGTAAAAGAAAAAGTAAAAATGACACTATTGAAGAAGTAAAATTTTTGGGATGTACTTTAGACTCCACCTTATGTTTTGATAGCCATATAGACAAAATATGCAAGAGATTAGCCAGTGCAAATTATGCACTGTTTAAACTGAAACCCACAGTTGATAGGAAAACTCTCATATCTGTCTACTATGCCTACTGCCATTCAACTATGTATTATGCTTTAACAGTATGGGGAAATGCTACCCAAATTGAAAAAGTTCTCATTTGTCAAAAGAGATCTATTAGAATAATGTATGGCCTACCTAAATGTATTAACTTCAATCAGATCTTATTTTAAAAAATCTAAAATATTAACAGTTGTATCTCTCTTCATAATTAACTCGCTCATAGAAGTACATTTACAAAAACATAATTTGCCCATGAAAATGGATAAACACCATTATAACACTCGGAATAAAGAAAAGTTGCATGTCCCAAGAACCAGACTTGTTAGGGCGCTTGTACACGCTAAGAAAAAACGCCGGGTCTACCCAAGAATTCGTGTCGTAACTAGAAAATAACTGTGTACACTGCTCGCAGCGGTGCACGAAAAAAATCTTATCTGCGCAAGACACGACGCGGCGAACGTTGTTGCGTTTTCGTGTGTGGAAAAGACAAAATTCTTGTCGTCTACACGAAGAATTTGTCTTGTCTGCCGCAGGAACGGCAAATTTTCTTAGCGTGTACAAGCGCCCTTAAAGGCCTGCGCACACCTAGTTCGCTGGCGGTAGCGATCAGTGAAACGCTGTCAAATATTCGCTGTCAAATCTCAAATTTGACAGCGATATTTGACAGCGTTTCACTGATCGCTACCGCCAGCGAACTAGGTGTGTTCGGGCCATAAGACGTATAAACAAGGTCTCTGTTTAAAACTTGCTATGTACAATAAATTACATTTAGAAGTGACAAAACGGTCTATAAACGAATTAAAAAACAAACTTAGAACATTTTTCGAATGTCACCCGTTTTACAATCTAAATGAATATTTGCGCTGCTCATTCTCTGATTTGCAAACGTAAAGTAATAGGAATACCTACTTATAATATGTTAGTGTGTATTGAAATAATATGATAATTTGTGAAAATTTACTTACCAATATTTTTATGAAACAACGGGATATTTACCATGATTAAATTTTTTTGATGAGTTGACTTTTGACTTTCAGTTCAACCGTGATCATGGTGCATGCAACTGTGCCGAAATATCGGAAGTCATCAAAAAATTTTAATCACGGTAAATATCCCGTTGTTTCATAAAAATAGTGTTAAAAACCATGATAGTTTCAAAAGTTATATTGACTTACCAATGTTATATTAGATACTGTAACGCAATGGTTCAATAAATAAATATCAAATAATTATCAAAAGATCACTTTGTTCGCGGATGACACGCACACGCACATATGTATTATAGGAACACTCTCATATCTGTCTAGTAGATGTGCCTAACTGCCTACTGCCATTCAGCTATGAATGCACCTACCTACGACTAGCATCATTCAAGAGAATTTTTTCAATTTGAAAAAGCTACCCATATTAAAAAGGTTCTCATTTGTCAAAAGACATCCATTAGAATAATAATACATAGGTATCTACCTAAATTAGTGGTATGTAAGTTCATCAACATTACAAGTCACGTGATCACGTGCCGACTGCCGACTCTCCCAGGCTTTTTTATCATCAAGGTAGTCATTCTTCTTCTTCTTTTAAGTATGGCTTTTCAGTGGCAACCATGGTAGTCATTAATCTTGTAGTAAGCTTTTTTTGACAGGTCTTAAATTTACTCTCAGACAGCTTTACAATGTCAATAGGCAGTTTGTTATAAAACTTGCTGCTTAAGAGGGAATCACACCGGCGACTCTCCATACAAACGTAGTCCCCTATTTCCTCCTTGGAGGAAATAGGGGAGGGAGAGTAACCATTTTTTCTCATAAAATCCAGATCTGCTATATACGTGCTTGTATGTTTTCCTTTTTTCAGAAACTTATTGATAAAGAAAATATCACCTCCAATTTATATTTCATATAAATCATATGAGGGTCATATTTTCTTGGTTACTCTAGAGGCATTATCCAGGGAGGAAATAGGGGACTACCTACGTTTGTATGGAGAGTCGCCTGTGTGATGCCCTCGTAAGCCCATAAAAGACTTGCCAACCTTAGCTAACCTAGTTTTAATGCTAATTATCTATAACGCTGTGCGCGTGCTCAATAAATAAATATCAAATATCAAACCGAAGAAGAGAACCCACTTATTTTGAGGCGATGTAGGTCCGCTCGTTGGTGAGGCGCGCGAGGCGTGGCTCTGTATTGCACGTGCACGGGGCAACGTGACGTGACAAGGAGCCGGGATCACGTGCGTCACGGGGCGTGTGCGGGGGGGTGTGCGGGGGGGGGGGCTGCTTGCTGCGCTCGCTGGTAGAGTGGAGGCGCGGGCGCGCACAGTCTGCAGCGGAGCGGCGCACACAGCGCTATACTCGTACTCCCGGAGCTCCCTGCGACCCCCCCTTACCCCCTCGCGCGCACTCCGCACCGCTGGTGAGTGAGCCCCCCCCACTCCCAAGCCTACTCCTAGGGAAGGCGAGCGTCAGTCAGTGCCTGCCAGGTGCATCTTCAAGTTGCCGACTATCATCTGAAAGCTACGCGTAAGTCGATGCGCATGAACCACCACAATTAACCACACAATACTTGGATAGTATTAAAAAAAAGACGTGTGGCACTCGGAGACTGCCGCGGTAAAGCTATTGCATAGCATTTTTTATCAGAACGGAACAAAGTCTTTTGAGCACTGACTTGAACTTTGTTACGTATGGCAACTCCAAAACTGTTACTTTTTTTTTTATTTTTTTTTATTTAGGTTCTCAAAACTGGACGTTACACTATGGGTACAGTAATATTATGGTACGTGGCTAGAAAAGACATAGGCGAGTGTACGGCCTTCTAGATGAGAACACAGCATGCATAAAATGAATAATATACCTGCTACACTAGAACTATTTAAACAACAGAAATTACATAATTTAGTATAGAAAAGAATTATATAAGTAAAGCAAATATTTATTTAAAAAAAAACAATGGATTTGTTAAATAAATACATACAAAATCAAAAGAGAAAAAGATACTAAAACTTAAACAAAATAAAAAAAAACGGATGAAAAATTTACACGTCATTGAAAAAATAAAAAAAAAGTATCACCGCTGTGCCGGTCGGAGAAATTCCGTACCTATCGAAAAAAACCTAACACGGGGGGTGTTAGGTTTTTTTCGATAGGTACGGAATTTCTGGATTCGGTCCCCACGCTCAAGGCGATAGAAGCTATGTAATAGCTTAAAATATATCTTGATAATAAAACGTATGCAAAAATGTACCAAATGTAATTTTTTTTTTTTTTTTTTTTTTTTTTTATTATAAGGTCCACAAATTGCAACATGCGCATGACTTACATCTAAATAATATACTGACAATAAAATTCGGCGCAGTTACTAAAAACAGTGAACACAACATGTATATTTGAAACGTGCGAAACTATTTTAAAAGTGGAATTAGAAGGTTTATGAGTTTTAAATTTAACATTAAATGTATACAATAAAAAATATAATATATAAATGAAATAAGAAAAAAATATATACAGGGTGTCCCATAAGTCAACGTCCAGCCGAAAACGGGTGATGCGCCAAGTCATGACAGTTATCAGAAAAATATAAAAAAATATATTTGTTATGTAATTTTCGAGTTATGAGTATTTTCAAAAAACAGGAAAAACTGACACCCTGTGATGATCTTTTAAGTCCTGTGACTACAAATATTAACTTTTCATGAAACTTTTTTCTGCAACGTAAGCATGAATAACCCTTCTGTAAATTACAATTCAAAATTAAGCCATAACTGCCTCAGTTTTTAATGAAATCGTGGAGTTTTGGCCAACATTTCATTTCAGATAATTACATCACCCAACTTTAACCATCTGTATCGCAAAAAAAATGAACTACACTATCGTGGCAAGTAACTTTAAAAAATGGCGCAATTATCCAGGATTCCAAAATAGTATAATACTTGCTAGAGTACTCCTTAGTTTTGGAAATAAAAAATGTTTTTTCAACTAAACCGGATTTCCAATCAATTTTATTTCATTAGATAAAATGTTTGTACCCTTTAAATCATGGGTTTAAAATGCCTACGCTGCATTTTTAAGTGACTCACAATTCACAGGTACAAGTAAATACCATTTCGACGATGTAAATAAACAGTTAGAGCCACCATCTTGTCGAAAGAGTAATAACCATGGGTTTTCAAGTAATTTGTTAGTTTTAGGTGAAAGTTTGAAATAAAATTCAATAAAAATATAATAGAGAGATATAATAATAAAAAATAATAGTTTGAAATATAATAGAGAGATGGACGCGGCAAGAAGGACCTGCAGGACATTTTCAAGGTGTTCTTAGAAACCGACCCGGATGATGTGCCCACCTACGTAGCACGAGACCTCCACAAGCTGCCCCCCGTGACCTTTGACCATGTCGATGTTACGAGGTTGCTTAAGGACATCATGCTGCTAAGGACCGATGTCACAGATCTTAAGTCCAAGTTGAACAATTCGGAGAAAATTGTCACCGAATTGAGGACGCAAGTCGAAGAATTGCGCAATAGTAAAAATACTGAAGCAGTGATTTCGCCCGCGTCAGCACGTAACGTATGTGTGCAGCGTGGTGTCACCCGATGCCAAACGTCACCCGTCAGCAGCGCGACATGTGACACCGATGTGCAGGTTATTGACCGCCCGATCGCCCCGGCCGCGCCAACACCGCAGCCTTTGAAGAAAACATCTCTTCCTCCTCCGCCAGCTCGTCAACCGGCGAAGAAGAAAAGTTATGCGCAAGCGTCCGGCCAGCCTCAACCATCTCCAGTGCCTTGCGCTGTTTTGAGGCAGAAGGCACAAACGAAGATCCCCGTTGGTACATCAAAGGTCGATAAAGATGGTTTTACTCTGGTGGAGAAAAGACCAAAACCGTCACGTAATAAACGTGGTACCGCCAGCGTCATAGCATCAGAAGTCACCCTGCGTGCTGTGGACCCGACCATCCTCCTTTACCTCTCGAGATTGGACCCGAATACTTCAGGTGATGAGGTCTTTCGCTATGTAAAGGAGAGGATTCGTTTCTGGATTAAGGACCCGCCACCAATACAGCTACATCTGCAGCGGCTAGAGCCATCGGGAGGGAGAGACACGGCCTTCAAATCGTACGTGCTCCAGGTGCCTGCGAAGCATGGGGACATGTTTCTCAATTCGGATTTCTGGCCGCCAGGAGTCGTCTATCGTCGCTTTAGGGGTGCGCTCACGAAAAAAGCCCCTAAGATTTAAGATTGAATAAGTAATTTTATTTTATTTTATGTATGTTAGTCTCTAAGGTATTTATTAACTATGGACCTAAGGTGTTTCATTTTTGTAATGTACATTTTATAGTTGTCTGAAATAAAATATATTATTATTATAATAGGATTATTAGATTCATGTAGGACTGCACTTCAAGTATTAAATGGAACGCCTCAGAGCGAGGTAACGTCACATGAGTCATGTTTTTTCGTGCGTGCAGCCGGCTCCATCGTAATAAAAGATGTTGTCACGTCAATAACCATGTAATAAGACCGGCGACGGGCGAAGGCAAACTTTAGATTAAAATCACGATTGAAGTAATCCTATGATTGAATTTTATTTCAAACTTTCACCTAAAACTAACAAATTACTTGAAAACCCATGGTTATTACTTTTTCGACAAGATGATGGCTCTTACTGTTTATTTACATCGTCGAAATGGTATTTACTTGTACCTGTGAATTGTGAGTCACTTAAAAACGCAGCGTAGGCATTTTAAACCCATGATTTAAAGGGTACAAACATTTTATCTAATGAAATAAAATTGATTGGGAATCCGGTTTAGTTGAAAAAACATTTTTTATTTCCAAAACTAAGAAGTACTCTAGCAAGCATTATACCATTTTGGAATCCTGGATAAATGCGCCATTTTTTAAAGTTACTTGCCATGATAGTGCAGTACATTTTTTTTGCGATACAGACGGTTAAAGTTGGGTGATGTAATTATCTGAAATGAAATGTTGGCCAAAACTCCACGATTTCATTAAAAACTGAGGCAGTTATGGCTTAATTTTGAATTGTAATTTACAGAAGGGTTATTCATGCTTACGTTGCAGAAAAAAGTTTCATGAAAAATTAATATTTGTAGTCACAGGACTTAAAAGATCATCACAGGGTGTCAGTTTTTCTTGATTTTTTGAAATACTCATAACTCGAAAATTACATGACAAATATTTTTTTTTATATTTTTTTGATAGCTGTCATGACTTGGCCTATCGTCCGTTTTCGGCTGGACGTTGACTTATGGGACACCCTGTATAAAGGTAAATGACCTAACAAAAAATAGAGTTGTAATATTCGGACGTTACCCAGACTACCTTCGTAGAACATCGGGGTTTGTCGGCTTCACGTCCGGAGGGCTTATTCGCACTTTACGACATCCGTTTGAGGGAGTCTCGCTATTACACACGTAGGTACACAGTTGTCTTAAACTGGTGAAAACGGCCTGGTCTGATGATGGAGCCAAGGTCTGTCCAACGGAACTCTTCAATCAATTGGCCGATTGAGTTAAAACTTGTCTACCATACAAAGTTAGCGAGGGATAGTCATAAGCAAAACCAAACAGTGAATCTGGACAGAAATACTTTCTCAAAGCAGATAAATGTCTATAACTTTTCGCATTTGGATCGCATCACGAGAGCATCAGTTCGAGGCGAACTACTACTTAAGGCCTGCGCACACCTAGTTCGCTGGCGGTAGCGATTAGTGAAACGCTGTCAAATATCGCTGTCAGATTTGAGATTTGACAGCGATATTTGACAGCGTTTCACTAATCGCTACCGCCAGCGAACTAGGTGTGCGCAGGCCTTTAGATAGTTGGGGTTTTAACAGATTGATGATGTATTTCCGTTGCTATTTTATAGGTACCTAACAGTAGGTACGGGAGTACTGAAAACTAGAATAGCATCATAACATAGAGAGTTGTGATATTCCTTTTAAAAATAAATAATTCATTCAATTAATATTTAAGGGGGCGATTTTCGATACCACAGGAATATTTATTTGACGTTTTTATAGATAGGTAAGGCAAGGAACGCATCGAGCGCGAGCCCCCCTCGCACTTGGCCGGTTGTAGGAAGCAATATTTTAAAAATGTTATTTATCTATACCTATATTATCTATAAGTACTTTAAAACTAATATCATAAAGCATTATGTGTATGTTTGTAATGGATAAAGTCAAAAACTGCAGTGCCGATTTCACTATTGGTGAGCTACATTCACCCTGAGTAACATAGGCTATAATTTATGTGTTTAAAATAAATGGCACCCGTGCGTTCACTAGCTTATTGAATCGCATGCCTTGCAGCTACTCGTACGTGGAACATTACAATGCATGCTACCTACATATACTATACGAGTACTTATAACAGGAACACGATACCGAGCGTGTCATCACCTTCATCAATATGAATCAGTTGTAGCCTTTCAATTGGCAATTGTAGTAATAGTGCGGGAGCCAACGGTTAGATGCCTATCCACTTCATACAAAGATAAGACTCATGCCATCACGAGCGCTAAGTGGTAATTATTGCGAATCCATTAGGACAAAAGCGGCCAAGTGCGAGTCGGACTCGCTCATGAAGGGCTCCGAAGCAACTAGTAACAGAATATCTATAATAAATATATAAAACTCTTACGTTACTGACTGACTGACTGACTGACTGACTGACTGACAATCAACGCACAGCCTAAACCGTTAGTCCTAGAAGCATGAAACTTGGAGGGTATGTTCCTCTTATAGCGTAGAGGTGTACTAAGAAAGGAAATTGGAAAATTATTTCCCGAAGAGGAGAAAAAGGGGATAAATATTTTAAAGAAAAATCAACACACAGCCTAAACCATTAGTCCTAGAAGCATGAAACTTGGAAGATGTGTTCCTCTTATAGAGCAAAGGTGCACTAAGAAAGAAAATAGGAAAAAAATTCCCTAAAAGAAGAAAAAAGGGAAAAATAGTTTGAAGAAAAATCACAAAAAATGCTTTACAAAATACACAAAAAAACAGTTAAAAAAATTCAGCTACCGCAGCATCTGTCACCAAATTTGAATACACACAAAAGTTTACAATCATAAAACCCAACGTGACCACTAAGACAAAATCGCGGAAAACACCTATCATACCGAAACTAAACACCGCTTCAAAAACGACCACAACAACACTCGCCTTCACATTCAAACCTACCCTAAAGTACATGCTCAAAACTATGGTAACCAACAGTTGGTCATGTCAAATAAAAAAAACAGATTCGATTATACACCAACGACGAATACGATAGCCCAAATTAGCCACTTCAACAAATTCACGAAAGTTCTTTACAAAATACGCAAAAAAAACATTAAAAAATTTCCAGCTACCGCAGCATCTGTCACCTGGTTTGAATACACAAAAATTTTCAAAAAAACTATGATAACCACTAAGACAAAATTGCGGGAATCATCTATCATACTTAAACTAAACACCGCTGAAAAAAATCGCCTACAACAGCACTCGCCTTCAAATTCAAATACACTCTAAAGTACAAGCTCGAAACTATGGTAACTAGCATTTGTTCATATCAAACTAAAAAAACCAGATTCGATTATACACCAACGAATACGATAGCCCAAATTACCCCATAAAAGAAAATCACGAAAAAGAGCTTTACAAAATATGATAAAAAAAAACATTATACAAAATACGCAAAAAAAAACATTAAAAAATTTCCAGCTACCGCAGCATCTGTCACCAGGTTTGAATACATAAAAAAAATTCAAAAAAACCGATGATTACCACTAAGACAAAATTGCGGGAATCATCTATCATACTTAAACTAAACACAGCTGAAAAAAATCGGCTACAACAGCACTCGCCTTCAAATTCAAATACACTCACCGCAGCATGGTCTACCTTCTAGAAACCTGCGACAAAACTACCAGGCGAGCAGAACTAACAAGGAGTGCACTCACCGCAGCATGGTCTACCTTCTAGAAACCTGCGACCAAACTACCAGGCGAGCAGAACTAACAAGGAGTACACTCACCGCAGCATGGTCTACCTCCTAGAAACCTGCGACCAAACTACCAGGCGAGCAGAACTAACAAGGAGTACACCCACCGCCTACCTTCTAGAAACATGCGACCAAACTACCAGGCGAGCAGAACTAACAAGGAGTACACTCACCGCAGCATGGTCTACCTTCTAGAAACCTGCGACCAAACTACCAGGCGAGCAGAACTAACAAGGAGTACACTCACCGCAGCATGGTCTACCTTCTAGAAACCTGCGACCAAACTACCAGGCGAGCAGAACTAACAAGGAGTACACCCACCGCCTACCTTCTAGAAACCTGCGACCAAACTACCAGGCGAGCAGAACTAACAAGGAGTACACAAACCGCCTACCTTCTAGAAACCGGCGACCAAACTACCAGGCGAGCAGAACTAACAAGGAGTACACCCACCGCAGCATGGTCTACCTCCTAGAAACCTGCGACCAAACTACCAGGCGAGCAGAACTAACAAGGAGTACACCCACCGCCTACCTTCTAGAAACCTGCGACCAAACTACCAGGCGAGCAGAACTAACAAGGAGTACACTCACCGCAGCATGGTCTACCTTCTAGAAACCTGCGACCAAACTACCAGGCGAGCAGAACTAACAAGGAGTACACCCACCGCCTACCTTCTAGAAACCTGCGACCAAACTACCAGGCGAGCGGAACTAACAAGGAGTACACTCACCGCAGCATGGTCTACCTTCTAGAAACCTGCGACCAAACTACCAGGCGAGCAGAACTAACAAGGAGTACACTCACCGCAGCATGGTCTACCTTCTAGAAACCTGCGACCAAACTACCAGGCGAGCAGAACTAACAAGGAGTGCACTCACCGCAGCATGGTCTACCTTCTAGAAACCTGCGACCAAACTACCAGGCGAGCAGAACTAACAAGGAGTACACTCACCGCCTACCTTCTAGAAACCTGCGACCAAACTACCAGGCGAGCAGAACTAACAAGGAGTACACCCACCGCCTACCTTCTAGAAACCTGCGACCAAACTACCAGGCGAGCAGAACTAACAAGGAGTACACAAACCGCCTACCTTCTAGAAACCTGCGACCAAACTACCAGGCGAGCAGAACTAACAAGGAGTACACCCACCGCCTACCTTCTAGAAACCTGCGACCAAACTACCAGGCGAGCATTTACTATCTACTATCTAAATCGGATATTTTTTTTTCATTCGTGACGCCATGGAGCCACGAACTTCGGTAAAAGATTACAAAAATCATCTATACTCTGGTCCCAGGAAAAGTCGCTAGCGAAGTCTGGGACAAATAAAACGATGTCATGAAGATATAAAAACGTAAGTATGTGCTTACCTACGTACGCAAGTAATTATTGCTGTCGTATTTTACACAAACTTATCGCAGATTATTAAACTTACGGCTAACTATCAAAAACTCTCAATGACTTGTTGCAGGCGAACAGAAGTGTGGTGCAAAAAGATGAAAACAGACGATTCCAATCCACCACCCACAACGGGGAGTAGATCCTAATCGGCGGTGATAGAGAAAACCCTGTACACACACTTGCTTTTCATCTAATAATAATAAAATAAAAATAAAAATAAAAAGCCTTTTATTTCTTGCCAGTTACAAAAATAAATTTTTAGTTTCTGCTTATTCTAAATTTCCTTAATCTATAGTTAGTACGTAAGTATAAATGTAGTAAGTAGGTATTTGTTTGTTTTTATTCTTCCCTTACTCCACATTAGCAAGAACCCTTTCACAGGTGAAGGCCTCCTCCAAAGATAGCCATGCGTCGCGGTTTTTAGCTGTTTGGAGCCACTGCGGGCCCGCCGTCTTCATTATATCGTCTTCCCACCGTGTGTAGGGTCTTCCTTTTCCCCGCTTCCCTGGTGGGCCCTTCCATGAAGTCACTCTTTTGGTCCATCTATTGTCTTGAAGACGTGCAACGTGTCCAGCCCATCTCCATTTTTGCTTTTGAGCATAGCATAGTGTATTTTTCACTTTGGTAATTTTACTTATTTTTGCGTGTCGTATTTTGTGTAGTTTCTTTATGTTTAGCATACTTCGTTCTATTCCTCGTTGGCAGGTAGTGATTTTATTTTTAATTTTAGATGTAAATTTCCAGGTCTGGCAAGCGTATGTCAAACAAGGTAAGAGAACCGATGTCATCACCTTCGTTTTTACATGTATCGGCATGTTGCTCTTGAATATATCTTTTAGGCTCCAGTATTTGTTCCACGTAAGTTGTATTCTTCGTTCTATTTCCAGGTCGTTGTGTTTTTTGTGAAATCCAATTTGTTTGCCTAAGTATATATAATGGTCGGTATATAAAAGAGGCTCGTTTCCAACCACAATCGGTCTTTTAATGTGGTTGGTCATTGCCATTGTTTTGGTGAGATTCATTTCTAGGCCTACCCGCTTGCTTGCCATGTCGAGTTGTTCAATCATTTGTTGCAGTTGGGAACATGTTTCCGACAACAATACCAGGTCATCTGCGAAACGTAGGTGATTGAGTCGATTGCCTTGTATTTGTAATCCATGTCCTTTCCAGTCTAATTGGCTTATAATTGATTCCAACACAGCTATAAATATGATTGGGGATAGCGGGTCGCCTTGTCTTACGCCTCTTTTAACGGGAAAGCTCGGCCCAGTTGATTCCAGTTTGACTCTACTGGTACTGCAGTTGTATATGCTTTTGATTACTCGTATGTAGTCGTTTTCCACTTCTTGATCTTTTAGCGTTTTCCATATGCTAGCATGTGATACTGTGTCAAAGGCTTTTTGGTAGTCGATATAGGCTATGTATAGTGGTCTTTGCTGTTCCTGGAATTTTTCGATGATTAATTCTAATGTGTGTATATGGTCGACCGTAGAGTAGCCCTTTCTGAAGCCCGCTTGTTCAACAGGTTGATGTACTTCTAGCGTGGTACTAATTCTCTGGTTAATTATTGTGGAGAATAGCTTGTATAGGCTTGGTAGTAAGCTTATTGGTCTGTAGTTGCCTATGTCTTTTGGGTCACCTTTCTTATAGACTAGGATAATATTAGATTCTGACCATTGTGAGGGTGTGGTTGCTCTTTGTATTATGAGGTTGAATAGATATGCTAGCGGTCTAGCCAGTATTGTATTGGCCGTTTTGATGGCTTCATTGGTGATATTATCAGAGCCTGGGCATTTATCAGATTTTAATTTTGAAATTACTTTAATGATTTCTATTTCATCAATAGTTTTTATACTACTCTCAGGGCTTGCGGTTGTGGTCAAGTCGCTGTCATAAATGGGATTTGTTAGCGTTTTTGCGCTATATAAGCTTCTGTAGAATTCAGTTGCAATATCAATTATGTCGCCTCGACAGTGAAGTGTTTTTCCGGACCGGTTAAGACCTTCAATCCATGTTTTACTGGTCCTTAGTTCTTTGTAAGCTTTTTTCGTGCTTCCTGCGTTTCGTAGATGTTTTTCTATAGTGTCAGACCTATATTTTGCGTAGTCCGCTTTTATATATTTGCTTATTAGTTTGTATAAAGCGGATAATTCGTTTTTCATAGATCGTGTTTTGTTTTTAGCTCTTTGTATCTCTTGTCTTCTCTTTATAAGTGCTGTTGTCCTCGTTTGTAATATGTTGTGGGTTTTAGAAGTGCGATTTGAAGTTTGGGCACGTTGTAAACTAAGTTTAATGGCATTTATTAGTTTATCGTGGTAAGTTTGTACTGATATGGTTTCGTCCAGTTCTAGTGTGTTACTAAGGTGAGTAATTAGACTTTCTTTATAAGTATGTATTTCTTTGTCGGTTTTCAGAGAGCAGGTTTGATTGCTCATATATCCGGCTCTACTCTTTTTGGACATATTAAGCCTTATTGTTGCTCTTATTGGTCTGTGGTCTGAAGGGTAAGTTAAGTTTAAGACTTCTATATTTTGGAACATATCTGGTCGGTTAGATAAGACATAGTCTATTTCATTTTTGTGTTGTTTGTTTGGAGACAACCAGGTCCATCTTCTTTTTAGTTTTTTCTTAAAATATGTGTTCAAAATTGCCAGTTTGTTCTCAAACGCGAAGTCTATTAGTCTCTGTCCTCTTTCGTTTCTTAAGCCGTATCCGTTTGGTTTCATTATAAGGAACTCATCGGGTCTAGGTTGCCCTATTTTTGCATTAAAGTCTCCCATTAGTATGAAGTCTTTATGTGCTGCTTGTATGGCCTTGTCTACCGTTTTGTAGAAAATATTGAGCTCCTCATCTTTAGCTGATTCTGTAGGAGCATATACTTGGATGATGGTTAAGTAGCTTCCTTGTAAGTTTAGGTTTAGTAGCGCAACTCTTTCTGTGAGGCCTGTAAAACTTTCCACATTTCTTTTGTGTCGCTTATTTATAATGAAGCCCACACCATACTGGCCTGGTGTTGACCCTATGTGACACAGTATAAAATCGTCATATTCTTCGATTTTGTTGCCCATACGTCTCATTTCAGATATGCCAATAACATCGTATTTTACATTATTTATTGCTTCATTTAATTCGATTAGGCGTTCATATGATGATAATGATCTAGCATTGTAGGTGGCTATATAAAGTTGAGTGTTTGTGTTTGAATCTTCTGTTTTTAGGTTTATTGATTTCTTTGGAGGGTTTTGGTCGTACTCTTCCACGGTGACCAGCCGGATTGGAAGATGTGGTTTGTGTGTTTTATTCTGTTCGTTGTTGATTACGTGGGAGGGGGGGTGCTTTGATTGCTATGTGTTTTTTTCTTTGTTTTCCTGCAGTGTTTTCGTGCTGCTCGTATTTTTGGATACTAAAAAATTCAGCATACCGGGTTTGAGAACTCCTTCTGAGATACTTGATGATCTTTGCATCTTTGTTTGAGCGGGCAAAGCTTTGTTCTTTTTGTTGGCGTGTGAGTTGTGGTCCGCACTGTGGGTTTGGGAGTTATTTTTAGGAGATATTGGTAGAGTTCTTTTTTTGCTACCTGCAGTGGTATCAGGTTTGTATGTGTCAGGAAGTATGATCATCCTGTCGTACTTTATGACAGCCTTGTTGCCCTTCTCCCTTTCTATATTTACCTGCTCTTGCAGTTGCTTTCTTATTTCTAGTATATTTTGTGGGAAGTCTTCTTTTAAATAGTATGGGCTGCCATTTAGCATACTTTTTTGTTTAAAAATATCAATTTTTCTTCCAAGAGTTGTAAACGTCACTGTGACCGGGTGGGGCCTATCTCCTTTTTTACCCAATCTTCTGGCTGCCTGTATATCTCTGCAGTCTAGCTTTATAGAAAAATGCTTGTCTATGAAGTCAATGATATTGTTCTCTAAATTTGAGTACGACTTCTCGTTTTCCTCCATGCCAAAAAAGACAATGTTTCTTTGTCTCGCTTCTTTTTCTAGAAAGTACAACCTTTTTTCTTGGTTATCTACTCTTCCACTTAAATTATCGTACTTATCTTCCAATATTCTAAATTTATCTTCCAATATTTTAGTAACATTCTCTGTTACCTTTTCTGTCACACTTTCACCGGTTTTTAGGATTGTATCTTTTTGCTCGTCCAGATCCCTCTGTATTTGACGAATTGCCGCCATAAGTTCTTCCATCGCGTAGTATCACGTATATTTTTCAATTTTTATTTAACTCTGTAGGCAACGCCCTCTAGCGGTGTATGGTCTAAATTACTCTCAACAAGCCGGCGTCCACGGTTGTATCCAAGATGTAGAAAAAAAATAAAAAAATAAAAAATTTTGCAAAAAGTTTTTTTAAATTCGGAGATTCGAACCAGGTAGTCAAGGCCGCTTCTTACTGGAAATCGGGTGTCTTACCACTGTGCCAGTTTAGTTCATATATGACCTGACGAATTAAAGGGCCAGCTTGTTGTGTGAATTTTTAGTGTCTGAACAAACGTTAGTTCAAAAATATATTTTTTTTTGCAACCACCGTCACTTGAGAGAAAATAATAACAATGTGAAAATTACTTTTTATCAAGGTTTGCAATGAATGAGCATAATATTCACGTATTAAAAAGACTTCCGTAGATGTTTAGTGGTGCCCGTTTATATAACTTCACTTTGTTCACGCTCAATGTTGTATTTGTTTGGGAATTTTGCACTTTTGTTATTGCACTGATTCTTATTTTGTTATGGTCAGATTTCACGAGATAACACTCTCACTGCCTAATTAGACGATGATACACACGTTGAACACTGTTTCACAAGGATCTGATACGATTTTACAATTTAAAAGATTTTTTCGTTGAAGAGACGATGTTGTTTGCACGACTGCAGCGCCCTCCTCCCTACATATAAGCTCGCTTTTCATCTACATATAAGTAAAAAAAATAAGTTTGTAATGAATAAACACAAAACCTAGTGGTGCCGATTTCAAAAATTCTTTCACCATTGTAAAGCTTCATTCACCCTGAGTAACATAGGCTATATTTATGTGTTTTGAAAATAAATGTCCACCCGTGCGAAGCCGGGACAGGCCGCTAGTTCTATATATTTCGATACATATTTTGTTTTTTTATTATGTAGTCAATACATATTGTTTAGCCCAGCGGATGCAAGTGTATGTCAATAAAAGCTTTGTGGTTGAGAAATAAATAAGTTACATAATAATAATATCTAAAAAATAAAATATTGACTTACAGAGTATGTACATCATTTTTACGTGAAATTATGACAAACAATAGGTATATAAGGTCTATTATAAAAAATATAGGTAACCTAATTTCGAAACCCGATCAAAGCTGGATATTCTGCAGAAGGAATATTACAAGTAGAATAAATCATTTCGCAAAATGAAAAATTTGAGCAAAAAAAGTCATAGGTAGACAGGAATTGAACTCGGTACCTTAGCTCTGCAGCCGAGAGGCCTAGCCACTGGTCTAATTTAAGCGATGTCAGTATGTTGAAATTAGCTTATAGTTTGAAAACAACAAAATGCTTGTCTGTGTGCGTAATTAGTCTGCTTCAATCCCTGCGATTTTGATTTTTCCAACTATAAGTACTTTTCAGACCAAAATAAACACGAATTATAGCTAGGGACATAATAAATAATTCGCTATAAACGGACCACAAACTACTACAAAATAAAATACACGTTTTCATTTAAAAAATAAATAAAATGATGAAATTAGAACATCTACGCCATCTCTTGACACTGATGCGCCTAGCGGACCACGAGGCTCCACCTTAATAGTATCACTTATTTGAAAACGATGTTCAAAAGATACTGGATCGCTGCTTCAGGTTAGAATCATTTATTTATTCCTACCCATTTTTTGATGGCAACAGAATTCCACAATCACCGGCAGTACCTCGTGAAACACAACACATTACCTCCAATCTTATTAATCTTCCACGAAGCCGCCAGTACAGATTTGCTCTGCACGATTCTTCCGTCCTTGGTGGTGAGGTCATTGGCCGGGTTGCCGTCCAACACACCACAGAGACCTTCCGTGTTGTTCCATAGCAGGACGGATCCTTCGATTTGGACTACGTTCTGTGGATATTGGATTTTTTTTTCTTTAGTAAAAGGAGTTTTGTCACACCGATGAAATAGATCCTTTTTTTACAACTATATAGCTATAAATATATAGGCCAATGCTTGGCCATCATTAATGGCCCACCTGATACCGATAATTTCTAACAAATACCAGCGTGTTTTTGTTAGATTTCGGTCTAAATAGACGATCTATTTAATTAGTGTTTTCACTCCTATCTTTTGAACTGGCCTATCATCATGCTTACTCATAGATCAGAACCTCTAGGTCGAATTTTTCTTCGTTCCCGAGTTTTGTATGGAGTCACGAGGGTTCTAAGCACCGTTTCATTATCGTGACACATAATTTCACGTAAAATGAATGTGTGGGTCAGCCTATCTATAAACAATTTGACAGCCATAGCCATAACGTAACGAGCATTCCCTCTTATCTCCATGAACTATTGAGTTGGCTTGCATTGCCCTAGTTAGTCAATGATGTGTGATTAGTGCAATCATCGCTCGACGGGCTCGGCTGTTGTTTTATTCTGTTCGAAGTGACCGCGTCTCGGCTAGCTAGCAACCCCTAGCCTAGCAGCTTACCCCAAGCTCAGCTTACTGTTGGCTTCATGTAGAAACACATTCCTGAGCAATGATCCAAATCATTAAACTTGACCTTTCATTGATAGCGCCACCGCGCTAGGATTCATACTTTTTCTGAAAAAAATAAGTGTAATAAATGAAGTGGTAAAAGGCATTGCCACCGTTAGGGCACCACATAGGTCGCACGATGAGTTCGCAACTGTTCGCCGCGGTGTGGCCGCCCCGTATCCGTTGGCAGTTGGCAGGCACATCCAGGACCAGACAGATGTCCTCTTACACTTTTGATTTATTGTTGGTACACTTATCATTCAATATAAATACTGTGCGTATAATCTGGCTGTTGTTTTTTATTTTCCAGCAGTATACATGAATAGGAGCGTGTTCACCAGCTGCCTTCATCCGGTGCGAGCTTGGATCTCTCTGTCTCCTCTGTCTCTTTCTCCCATATCCCATGGAGTCATAACTCCCACTATGCCTACGCTGCCTGTTAGGATCTTCGTTGCGTTTGGATCCAATATACCACTCGTAACGCTCGGGATTCCTATCATTTTGATAATGCACTAAAAATGCCAAATTCAGCTAATCTAAGTGCTGCTGGAGGTGCTTCGCACTCGCACCATGACCGATCCCCTTGTTTCCGTCCCAATAAGTCATCTATCTTTTTTTTTTATTTATATTTATTGGAGAACCAACAGCTTTATAACAAAAGAATACACAACAAATTAGATTTAGAGAGCCAATTAGAGGTTCTCACGGGTAGGCATATTACACAGTGAGTTTGTTTTTTTTTTTTTTTTATTTAGGTTCTCAAAACTGGACGTTACACTATGGGTAGGTACAGTAATAATATGGCACGTGGCTAGAAAAGACATAGGCGAGTGTACGGCCTTCTAGATGAGAACACAGCATGCATAAAATGAATAATATACCTGCTACACTAGACTACTATATGTACTATCATATATGTATGTGACTAGTATAATATGTAACTGTGATACAAACTAGATAGTGTAAACTAAAGGAATCTTATTATTATACCTAATTCTATTTGGTGGAAAAACGCATTAAGTGAACAAGGATAACAATTAAAAATAAAAAAAGGGGTGAAGGTCATTAATCATCTGCATTAAAGAATTCTCTGGTCAGCCGCGATCTCGCTGAGGAGGCGCTTGTGAAGAAGAGATCAAGGTCAATGCTCTTGCTTAGCTTATTGAAGTTGTTACTTGCTCGCCACAAATAAGAGTTTTGTCTGTAATTGGTAGACACTATAGGAACATGCAGTGGGACATTGAATCTAGTTAGTTTGTACGGAACATTGAGTTTAATCATGCTTGTAAGGTCGGGGCAGTCAATTACGTTATGGGTAATTTTTAGAAGGTATACCAGATCGGCTATTTCTCGTCTCTTAGAGAGAGGTAGAAGGTGAAACTGTTTACAAAGTGCAACATAGTTATCAGATGAATATGGAATCCGCAAACGATAGCAGAGATATTTCATGAACTTGATCTGGATTCTTTCGATTCTAGAGATGTAAACATCGTAGCGGGGATTCCATATTTGTGATGCATATTCGAGGTGACTCCTAATAAATGTACAGTAGAGGATTTTGAAAGTTTTCGCTCTTTTGAAGTCACTAGAGGCACGCATTATGAACCAAACGTTGACGATCTATGACTAGCGATATTATTCCTCAATACGTGTTGCTCAATACGTGGCGCCGGCGACTCGCACGACGACTACGAGCCGCATCAGCACCGCGACCTGCCGAACCCGACCAAGTGAGTGATCGCGCCCCCCCCCCAACCCTCCCGCTTCCCCCGCGGTCCCGTGCGTCCTTCTGATCCCGCGGAATGTCGCTCTGATGCGCAGCAACTGGGAGACGCTGGTGCACCTGGTGAAGTGCAGTCTCGGCACCGGCATCCTGGCGATGCCGCAGGCGTTCGCGCGCGCCGGGCTGGTGACGGGCGTGCTGGGCACCGTGCTGGCGGGCGTGCTGGTGACGCACTGCCTGCACGTGCTGGTGCGCGCGCAGCACGAGGCGTGCCGGCGCCGCCGCGTGCCGCTGCTCTCGGCCGCCATGGCGGAGGCGCTGGCGGCGGGCCCACGCGCTCTGCGGGGCGCCGCGTCCGCGCTCACCGTCGACGTCTTCCTCGTCGTGTACCAGCTCGGCATCTGCTGCGTCTACATCGTCTTCATCGCCAGCAACCTTAAGAAGGTACGTCGCCGAGCGGTCCTCCCGGGCCCGCGCGCGTCGCTCGAGCGGCCCGGCGCCGGCGTGAGATGATGCGTCATTCCGCAGGTGGTGGACCCGGTGTGCGAGCTGGCAGTCGAGGCGCACATGGGCATCCTGCTGGCACCGCTGGTGGCGTTCAATCTGATCCCGTCGCTGAAGCTGCTGGCGCCGTTCAGCGCGCTGGCGAACGTGCTGACGCTGGTGGGGCTGGGCGTGGTGGTGTACTACCTGGTGGGCACGGCGGGCCCGGCGGCGGCGAGCGGGGAGCCTCTGCAGCTGTGGGGCGAGGCCGCCACCTTCCCGCTGTTCTTCGGCACGATCCTGTTCGCGCTCACCGCGGTCGGCGTGGTGAGTGCGCGGCGGGCGGCGAGGGGTGAGGGGGTGAGGGGGCGAGGGGGTGAGGGGGTGAGTGGTAGGACGCGCGTGCTCACGGCTCTCTCGGCGCAGGTGCTGGCGCTGGAGAACAACATGGCGACGCCGGGCGCGTTCGGGGCGCCGTGCGGCGTGCTGAACGCGGGCATGGCGCTCATCGTGCTGCTGTACGTGTGCGTGGGCGCGCTGGGCTACGCGTACTGCGGCGCCGCCTGCCAGGACTCCGTCACGCTCGACCTGCCCCAAGCACCGTCAGTACATACACCCCATCCCCATCCCCACCTCACCCTCCTTCACATCACCGCTATAGTTTGACCGAAATCGCTGTGCCACTCCCTAAGAAAATGCGGCGAGGTGGGGGCCGAGGAAGAAGAGCAAGATTACACATGAGATCGATATTGTCAGATAGATCTTACGGTAACGAAAATGGCATATTATTCTTTTATCTAGCGACTAGTGGAATCCCGCGCGACTTCGTTCGTGTTGAGTTTTGTCCATGCAAACTTCAACCCTTGCTGCACCCCTTTTGGGATTGAATTTACAAAAATCCCTTGTAAGGCTCGTATGCAGAAGCAATGCTGGAGCCTGAGTGGACCCTCAAGCATATAGATGTTTGACACTTTTCAATATAGAACTGTCAAACAATATTCGGCCACTTTAAATATAGCGATCTTGCCATCCCAAGATAACGCTCGTCCCATCTTTGGATATGCATCTCTTGAGCGTCTGACGTTAACAGTCCAGTTCCCCCCCTCTCACCGCGCGCTACCTCAGGCGCGGTACAGTGGTCTCGGTCAAACTATACCTACATAATCAAGTCGGTTAAAAATATATCATATCTGTTCAATGTTTATAATACCTCATTTTATTTTATTTTATTTTATTTTATTTTATTTTATTTTTATTTTATTTTATTTTCAAGGAAAACAAACAGCTTTACAAAGAAACATAATGGTAGGCAACATAGTACAATAAAAGCCAAACAGTTTTCGCTAATAGAACACTTTAGATAATACAATGTAAAAAGTAGGTAGGTATAGTATTATCTTATCTGCGGTAAAAGTAAAAGTAAAATTCACTTATATAAGGAGTTTATACCAATAGAGAAAAATAAGTAGGTAAGCCATATAAATCTATAAACTAAAGAAAGTAGTGCTATGGTGTCCGGTAGGCAAATAAATTCTATAATTAAATACAATTATTAATTAAGAGTTCAAGTATGTACCTAAATAATATGACCACACATAATTATACGAACTAATAGAAAATTGTAAAAATAATATACATATAATATACATATACATACCCACACTATTTTTACGTTAATGACGAGAAGAAGAAGTCCCTACTGATCATGATTTTAAATATATTTTGTGAGCTGTTGAAGAGGTCTACATTTGTCGAATAGTCGGTATTAAAGATATGTGCAGTGCGCAATAGGTAGGAATTCTTCCGGTAATTCGTAGAACACGAAGGAACATGAAGTTTTAGGTGGTTTCTGCGGGAAGTGCGTCGTGATGGAATTGCAAGTTTGATTTCAAATAGGAGTTGCGGAGAGTCAATTATATTGAGTGTAATGCTATGTAAGAGTGTGAGATCAGCAGCTTCTCTTCTCTTCTCTAGAGGTAACAGGTGATGGTGTCTACAACTGTCGATGTAGTCAGGAATAAAGTTTTTGTGCTTGAAGTTAATAAATTTAAGAAATTTCTTTTGGGGCTTTTCCAACATTAAAACATATTTATCGTAACGAGGGTTCCAAACTTGGGAAGCATACTCCAGGTGACTTCTTACTAGTGAACAAAATAATATTTTAAGGGTTTTAAGTGTTTTAAAATCTTTAGTGACCCTGAAAAGAAACCCAAGAATCCTCAATGCTTTAGAAGTGATATTTTCGATATGCTGGTCGAACAAAAGTTTAGAGTCGAGAGTAACTCCCAAATCGAGCACGGAGTTAGTTCTAGTAAGAGACTGACCATTTATATTGTAGTTGAATGTGATAGAATTAGGCGACCTGCTAAAAGTTATGCAAAAGCATTTCTGGACATTAAGGTCAAGTTTATTGAGCAAGCAGTAAGAATGAAGATTGTTTAAGTCCATTTGCAGAAGCTGTTGGTCGATCTGAGAAGTAATCCTTCTGTATATCTTCATATCGTCAGCGAATAAGAGGAATTGGGAATGATTGAAGCAAGATACAATATCATTAATAAAGAGGATGAAAAGGAATGGGCCCAGTATGGAACCCTGGGGAACCCCTGAAGAAATTAAAGAAGAGTAGGACTTGAATCCATTCAGTACCACAGTTTGGCAGCGACCATTTACGTACGAAGTAAACCACCGGAGCAGATCTCCTCGTATGCCAGCTGCATAAAGTTTGGCCAAAAGAATGGAATGGTCGATACGATCAAATGCCTTACTATAGTCCGTATATATTGCATCCATCTGACTCCCCGACTCCATCCCAGCCGTAACAGCATCAACAAAAGTTACGAGGTTAGTTGTAGTAGATCGACCCCTCAAAAAGCCGTGTTGCTGGGGGATGAAGGAGTGCTTAAAGACTGGGTAGAGTTGTTCATGGATAGCCTTCTCGAAGAGCTTAGCTAACACACACAATTTAGAAATGGGTCTGTAGTTACAAATATCGCGCTTTGAACCCTTTTTATGTATAGGTGTAATCGTGGCTGTTTTCCAAACTGTAGGCATAACTCCCTCGGTCATAGATCTGTTAAATAGTAAGCTAACAGGATAAACTAAAGAACTAGCACAGTTTTTAAAAATCATCGGATGTAAGCCATCGGGACCGGCAGACTTTTTGCAGTCGAGCGTTTTAAAAAAACAGAGTATTCGCGAGGGAATAACTTCAATAGTAGATAGATCGTTTGAACATAAAGGGAAATCCGCGGGCATCAGTGACGGCGACGACCTGGGCAAAGGTGGTGAGGCCGAAGGTGGTAAGTAGTTAGAGTTGAAGAAGTCTGCGAAAGCATTGCAAATGCCAGTGCCTGAGTTAATAGTAACATTCCGGTAAGACATAGAAGAAGGGTAAGCGTTGTGTTGTTTATTTGATTGAATATACGACCAAAATGCCCTCGGATTATTTCTAATAGAAGATTCCACTCTCGCAATATATTTCAAATAACATTCGTGTTCCACCCTCTTTGCTCGGTCGCGCAAGATTTTAAAGGAATTTATGTCTGCTTTATTTTGATAAATTTTAATTTTCTTATGATATTTGTTTTTTTCCTTTAAGATCTGAATTAGTGCTAGGGAGTACCAATTAGGGAAGATGTTTGGTCGAACCTTCATCAGTGGGATGTATCTATCCCTAAGCTCACACACAGTCTTATTAAAAAGCTCGACCGCTTCATCCACCGTGCCATCAAGGAGTAGTGAATCCCAATCGTAGGTATCAAGGTCATTACAGAGAGCTGCATAATCGCCCCTGCCATAGCTATATACAGGTCTAGGACGGGGAGCAAGATCACTCACTTCTACAAATAGAGGCCTGCATAGAAGCGCCTGGTGGTGAGTTTTGTCTTCAGTTACTAAAGGGTCAAGACAGTGGGCAACCGTCATCTCATCATTGCACAAAACGAGGTCAAGAATACGGCCTAAATCATTTAATATATGGTTAAATTGGCCTAGATTGTTTAAGTTCAACAGGTCTATTAGCTCAGACTGATTAGAGTCGCTAGTGTTATACACAGGCTTTAAGTAGGGATAGTCGGTATTAGAAGACCATTTTATATCACTAAGGTTAAAATCACCCAGTATTAGAAGTTTATCAAGCGGGTTCTGAGTCGAAACTGACAGCACCTTGTCACAAAAGTTCGATAACTGCGATGAGAAAGACAAGCCACGATTTTGTTCACAAAGGTAAATACAGCATAAATTTAAAGTTAGCGGTTCAATAATGCTGTTGCCAGCAAAATGAATAGTAACCCAAACATCTTCCGCTGTGGAATGCCACTCGGGGCGAGCGAGCGTTGCCAGCTCGCGCCGCACAGCGATAAGGACTCCGCCGCCGCGCGACTGGCCCGTCGATACGTAGTCGCGGTCCCGCCGCCACACACTAAACATGTCACTAAACAATTCTTCAGTTCGTATACCGTCATGTAACCAAGTCTCAGTTAATACCACAATATCATAGCCACAAAGCTGCATATTTCTCTTGAACTCAAGTGTTTTCGTTCGCAATCCCCTAACGTTTTGATAATAGATATTAAAAACCATATTCACAATCCAGCCAAACCTTAGTTTGACCGGAAAGTGATCCGATTTGTAATATCTTTCTAGTAAATGAATGTGAGATGCTAGGGGGTTGCGAACAGAAAACATGAGTAGGTATGAATACAGCAGTGAAGTACTTGTGTCGTGGCACCATGAGTGAATCACTAGATAGAAGGCTAGAAAAATAACAAATGGTATTATGATTAATGTGAATGTTTAGTGAACTTGGTGGTGAATACGATGACGGCGACTTATTATAGCGTAAAGACTTCAATTTGCAGCTGTGCGATAACAAAATTAGTATGTCGGTTATGATGCGCATTACATGAATGAAATAGATTGTACAAGTAGGTATGTAAGTGTAGTACATAAGTAAATAATATAGTGTGTAAAAAGTAAAAATAAGTTTGGTATAAAGTTTTGGCACTGAGCATGTATGAGTAACTTTAGCGAGCAAATAATATAGAATGTGTAATGAATTATAAAAATAAACCGGTTTTATGCAATACATTGCTTTAACTGATTTATATGGCTTTGACACGTTAATAGAACATAATGATAGGTATAAGACTAACACAAATAAGTATACGGTGCACACACAATGAAGGCATGTAAACAACATAGTCCAAATAAGTAGTCACTTGATTTTGACGAGGTCCTCCTCACTGACTATGTGAATGATAGGTGACGTATCATTTTTTCTCACAAGGATCCTACAATTCTGGACCCAGGTATGCTGGTAATTTCGATCAAGCGCCACTTTCTTAGTTTTGGTTAGAAGTTGCTTATTGTCCCGGGTGAGATGATCGTTTACATAGATTCTGGTTGGCACTCCTGTGAAGCCTAGCTTCTCAGCGGCCAGAGTCTTCATGGCACGGCCCGATGCAACAAAGTTTTCTTTAGTGTATCTACACAGGAATCCTACAATTATGGGCTTGATCTCGGCTGTCGAGCGCGCTCTCGTGATGAAATTTATTTGGGAGGGTAGAATAGGATAGCCTACCACTTCACCAATTTTACCGACAAGTTGAAAAAGGTTTTCAGCTTTCTTCAAGGGAACTCCTCTTATTTCGACGTTGTTGATACGATCCATCTGGTCCCTGGCAGCTAGTTCAGCCGTGAGCTGGGCTAGTTTCGCTTGAAGTTCCTGGCATGCATCAGAGCTGTTAGGTTTATCTTCCAGAGCCAAAACTCTTTTCTCCACATCTACTACCTTAGTTGTGATGTCTTTAACTTCTTGTACCAGGGTAGGGAGCTGCTCCAGGCGACTATTGATACCTTGAATTCCTTCACGCATCTGACGAATTTCTAAAAGTACGAGCTCGAGGGTGGGGCTCGGCACCGGCGGTTCTTGGTGTCCCGCTGGAGGAGCTGGAGAGGCAGGGCCCGCAGACAAGGGTTGATTTGGTTTGCAGGTTGCACAAAGCAGATTAGCTTGACGGGCGGCGCCCATTTTCCTATAGTTTTTTTCGGTTATGTGCGCACAAGCAAAGCAGTAAATATCCGCACAATTTGAGCATTTAACACCATCGGAAGAATCTTCATTACAGGCACGACAATTAAACATTGTAAATATCTAATATGACAATAGTAATAGTGTCACAAATCCGCGTAGTAAGCACAAGTCACACACAAATGGGTAACGTAGCGGCTAGAGAGGTTATAGGCGCGTGCTTACGGCGAGCGGGTGCGGAGCGGACTGACTGACTGACTATTTTGACTGCTGTTTATTTATTATTTTTCACTGGCTATTCATTATTATAATGTAGAGTTTGCGGGCGAGTTTTGTTGCAGACTGGCGGTCAGCGTGATAGTGATGTTCGTGGTGGCCATCTTCATCAGCTACGGGCTGCATTGCTTCGTGCCCGTGGAGGTGGTGTGGCGCTACGTGCGCGCGCGCCTGCCCGAGCACGCGGCGCCGGCGCACCTCGCCCGCGCGCGCCTGCTGCTGTGTACCCCCCGCCCCCCCGCCCCCGCACCTCGCCCGCGCGCGCCTGCTGCTGTGTACCCCCCGCCCCCCCCCCCCCGCCCCCCCGCACCTCGCCCGCGCGCGCCTGCTGCTGCGCGTGGCGCTGTGCCTGCTCACGTGTGAGTGTACCCCCCGCCCCCCCCACCCCCGCACCTCGCCCGCGCGCGCCTGCTGCTGCGCGTGGCGCTGTGCCTGCTCACGTGTGAGTGTACCCCCCGCCCCCCCCGCCCCCGCACCTCGCCCGCGCGCGCCTGCTGCTGCGCGTGGCGCTGTGCCTGCTCACGTGTGAGTGTACCCCCCGCCCCCCCCACCCCCGCACCTCGCCCGCGCGCGCCTGCTGCTGCGCGTGGCGCTGTGCCTGCTCACGTGTGAGTGTACCCCCCGCCCCCCCCACCCCCGCACCTCGCCCGCGCGCGCCTGCTGCTGCGCGTGGCGCTGTGCCTGCTCACGTGTGAGTGTACCCCCCGCCCCCCCCCACCCCCGCACCTCGCCCGCGCGCGCCTGCTGCTGCGCGTGGCGCTGTGCCTGCTCACGTGTGAGTGTACCCCCCGCCCCCCCCCGCCCCCGCACCTCGCCCGCGCGCGCCTGCTGCTGCGCGTGGCGCTGTGCCTGCTCACGTGTGAGTGTACCCCCCGCCCCCCCTCCCGCCCCCCCGCACCTCGCCCGCGCGCGCCTGCTGCTGCGCGTGGCGCTGTGCCTGCTCACGTGTGAGTGTACCCCCCGCCCCCCCCACCCCCGCACCTCGCCCGCGCGCGCCTGCTGCTGCGCGTGGCGCTGTGCCTGCTCACGTGTGAGTGTACCCCCCGCCCCCCCCGCCCCCGCACCTCGCCCGCGCGCGCCTGCTGCTGCGCGTGGCGCTGTGCCTGCTCACGTGTGAGTGTACCCCCCGCCCCCCCCACCCCCGCACCTCGCCCGCGCGCGCCTGCTGCTGCGCGTGGCGCTGTGCCTGCTCACGTGTGAGTGTACCCCCCGCCCCCCCCCACCCCCGCACCTCGCCCGCGCGCGCCTGCTGCTGCGCGTGGCGCTGTGCCTGCTCACGTGTGAGTGTACCCCCCGCCCCCCCCGCCCCCGCACCTCGCCCGCGCGCGCCTGCTGCTGCGCGTGGCGCTGTGCCTGCTCACGTGTGAGTGTACCCCCCGCCCCCCCCCCGCCCCCCCGCACCTCGCCCGCGCGCGCCTGCTGCTGCGCGTGGCGCTGTGCCTGCTCACGTGTGAGTGTACCCCCCGCCCCCCCCACCCCCGCACCTCGCCCGCGCGCGCCTGCTGCTGCGCGTGGCGCTGTGCCTGCTCACGTGTGAGTGTACCCCCCGCCCCCGCACCTCGCCCGCGCGCGCCTGCTGCTGCGCGTGGCGCTGTGCCTGCTCACGTGTGAGTGTACCCCCCGCCCCCCCCCCCGCCCCCCCGCACCTCGCCCGCGCGCGCCTGCTGCTGCGCGTGGCGCTGTGCCTGCTCACGTGTGAGTGTACCCCCCGCCCCCCCCCCCGCCCCCCCGCACCTCGCCCGCGCGCGCCTGCTGCTGCGCGTGGCGCTGTGCCTGCTCACGTGTGAGTGTACCCCCCGCCCCCCCCCCGCCCCCCCGCACCTCGCCCGCGCGCGCCTGCTGCTGCGCGTGGCGCTGTGCCTGCTCACGTGTGAGTGTACCCCCCGGCCCCCCCCCCGCCCCCCCGCACCTCGCCCGCGCGCGCCTGCTGCTGCGCGTGGCGCTGTGCCTGCTCACGTGTGAGTGTACCCCCCGCCCCCCCCACCCCCGCACCTCGCCCGCGCGCGCCTGCTGCTGCGCGTGGCGCTGTGCCTGCTCACGTGTGAGTGTACCCCCCGCCCCCCCCCCCGCCCCCCCGCACCTCGCCCGCGCGCGCCTGCTGCTGCGCGTGGCGCTGTGCCTGCTCACGTGTGAGTGTACCCCCCGCCCCCCCCCCCGCCCCCCCGCACCTCGCCCGCGCGCGCCTGCTGCTGCGCGTGGCGCTGTGCCTGCTCACGTGTGAGTGTACCCCCCGGCCCCCCCCCCGCCCCCCCGCACCTCGCCCGCGCGCGCCTGCTGCTGCGCGTGGCGCTGTGCCTGCTCACGTGTGAGTGTACCCCCCGCCCCCCCCACCCCCGCACCTCGCCCGCGCGCGCCTGCTGCTGCGCGTGGCGCTGTGCCTGCTCACGTGTGAGTGTACCCCCCGCCCCCCCCCCGCCCCCCCGCACCTCGCCCGCGCGCGCCTGCTGCTGCGCGTGGCGCTGTGCCTGCTCACGTGTGAGTGTACCCCCCGCCCCCCCCACCCCCGCACCTCGCCCGCGCGCGCCTGCTGCTGCGCGTGGCGCTGTGCCTGCTCACGTGTGAGTGTACCCCCCGCCCCCCCCCCCGCCCCCCCGCACCTCGCCCGCGCGCGCCTGCTGCTGCGCGTGGCGCTGTGCCTGCTCACGTGTGAGTGTACCCCCCGCCCCCCCCCCCGCCCCCCCGCACCTCGCCCGCGCGCGCCTGCTGCTGCGCGTGGCGCTGTGCCTGCTCACGTGTGAGTGTACCCCCCGCCCCCGCACCTCGCCCGCGCGCGCCTGCTGCTGCGCGTGGCGCTGTGCCTGCTCACGTGTGAGTGTACCCCCCGCCCCCCCCCCGCCCCCCCGCACCTCGCCCGCGCGCGCCTGCTGCTGCGCGTGGCGCTGTGCCTGCTCACGTGTGAGTGTACCCCCCGCCCCCGCACCTCGCCCGCGCGCGCCTGCTGCTGCGCGTGGCGCTGTGCCTGCTCACGTGTGAGTGTACCCCCCGCCCCCCCCCCGCCCCCCCGCACCTCGCCCGCGCGCGCCTGCTGCTGCGCGTGGCGCTGTGCCTGCTCACGTGTGAGTGTACCCCCCGCCCCCGCACCTCGCCCGCGCGCGCCTGCTGCTGCGCGTGGCGCTGTGCCTGCTCACGTGTGAGTGTACCCCCCGCCCCCCCCCCGCCCCCCCGCACCTCGCCCGCGCGTGCCTGCTGCTGCGCGTGGCGCTGTGCCTGCTCACGTGTGAGTGTACCCCCCGCCCCCCCCCCCGCCCCCCCGCACCTCGCCCGCGCGCGCCTGCTGCTGCGCGTGGCGCTGTGCCTGCTCACGTGTGAGTGTACCCCCCGCCCCCCCCCCGCCCCCCCGCACCTCGCCCGCGCGCGCCTGCTGCTGCGCGTGGCGCTGTGCCTGCTCACGTGTGAGTGTACCCCCCGCCCCCCCCACCCCCGCACCTCGCCCGCGCGCGCCTGCTGCTGCGCGTGGCGCTGTGCCTGCTCACGTGTGAGTGTACCCCCCGCCCCCCCCCCGCCCCCCCGCACCTCGCCCGCGCGCGCCTGCTGCTGCGCGTGGCGCTGTGCCTGCTCACGTGTGAGTGTACCCCCCGCCCCCCCCCCCGCCCCCCCGCACCTCGCCCGCGCGCGCCTGCTGCTGCGCGTGGCGCTGTGCCTGCTCACGTGTGAGTGTACCCCCCGCCCCCCCCACCCCCGCACCTCGCCCGCGCGCGCCTGCTGCTGCGCGTGGCGCTGTGCCTGCTCACGTGTGAGTGTACCATTCCCGCACTAGTGCTTTTTCTTTCCCAACTGTCAAAATAATGTCTAAAAAGAAAAACCAACCATGAAGTTTTTACTAAATAAATTATAGTTTAAAAAACTAAAAAAAACGCTTTTATAAATAATTGAACTAAAAAGTTAAAAATAAAACTGTAATAATCAATTGAAAAAATTATATTATTGTACAAAAAGCGTGGGGGGCTTGATTTTGATATTTGTAAATATTTTATCAATAGTTTATTATATCTGAAGTTATTATAAGAAGCACCCCACGCTTTTTGTACAATAATATAATTTTTTCAATTGATTATTACAGTTTTATTTTTAACTTTTTAGTTCAATTATTTATCAAAGCGTTTTTTTTAGTTTTTTAAACTATAATTTATTTTTTACTTTTTAGTGTTTTTTTTCATATTTTTTAATTTTTTTAAAGCGTCTTTTTAGTTTTTTAAACTTTTTTTTTTTTATTTTTTTTTTTTATATTTTTTTTTTTTTTCATATTATTGCATTGTCATCGACCTTTGACAGGTGTGCAAAGTTTGAATCAAATCTGATCGTTCAAAGTAGGTTTTTATTTTATTTTTTTTATTTCTTTTCATTTTTTTTTATTTTTTTTTTCATATTATTGCATTGTCATCGACCTTTGACAGGTGTGCAAAGTTTGAATCAAATCTGATCGTTCAAAGTAGGACAAAATCGAGCTCAAAGGGGTCGGTTACATGCATACATACATACATACATACATACATACATACATACATACATACAGGTGAAACTAATAAAAGCGTTATAAAAAATTCATCGAAGTTTTTATGATTCATGCAAATACGTATTATTTCTAAAAAGAAGCAACTAATTTGTTTCATTAACAGATTTAATGATTTGATTGAATGAGTTATGTTAGGTTTCATTTCATTTCATCTCATTAAATTTCATTTTCAATTCATATCAATAAAAAAAATCTACTGAAGACTTGGCTGTATGGGTATAGTTCCCTTTGCCTTCCAGAATGGGTGAAGAAAAAAAAAAATCTCTGCTTATATTTTACGGTTGGCGCTTGGCGCCATTTTTCAGAAATTTTCTTTGCGAGTTAATTTGTTTGTTGCACAAAATAGCCTAGCAAAAGACCCTAGTTTTTTTTAATGAACACCACCGGAACTCAGTATAATTGCACAAAATGCTTCGGAGAACATTTTACCGGAAAAGTCAAAAAGTCGCTACATGCATACATACGACGAACTTATTGCGTGGAGAGAAGAGAAAAAAGCAAATGGTATTTTTATTATTTTATTAAATTGCTTAAGTTTTTCGCAACTGTATTAAAAATAGTCGTTCAGTACACGTGCGGAACCGTCATTGCAACTTCAACGTCATTGAACTCTTTGCAATGACAGCCTTCCCGTACTTGTAATGAAATATACTATTACAAAAACTTTTGTACTTTGTTAGGGGTCCAGTTAATGTACGGCCGGTTAATGTACACACTGTTAAAACGATGCTACTTTTTTTTCCACTGAGAAATTGTTAAGGCCCATGTACACTGTAGCAGATAAATATTTCGATTATTACTTTTTTCTAGCGATGGATAATTAATTGCTCTGAAGAGGATAACGCCTTTGATTTTTTAAATGAAAACCTTTTCCTCGCTTTGTGCATAATTTTGATGTCCAAGAGTAACCTAACCAATCCTAGTCGGATCTATCTATTTATGTAAATCACCATTGAATAAAAATCCAATTCAAACTACTCGTGGACCAATTTCACCGAACCTGGGACCCTGTGTTATCTAACAAGCTCGTGAGGCTACTAATGCTATTATAATTTAAATGACTTTTTTAACCATACATTTGCCTGCGTCATAATAATAATGTAATTGACTTCAATAGAACACTGACAACAGTAGCTTTTAATATATCTATTTTTTCAGACTTCGGCCCCCTTCCACTCCAAATATTGCTCTGCCCTGTACATTAGGACCTAGGTATTATGTATTCACCATTTTTAGGGTTCCGTAGCCAAATGGCAAAAACGGAACCCTTATAGATTCGTAATGTCTGTCTGTCTGTCCATTTTACTCCAAAACCGTAAGAGCTACACTGATGAAACTTGGAGAGTAGATGTATTCTGTGAACCGCATTAAGATTGTTTACACAAAAATAGAAAAAAACTATAAATTTTGGGGGTCCATACTTGAAACTGAAACTCAAAAAAAAATTTTTCATCGAACCCATACGTGTGGGTTATCTATGAATAAGTAACCCACTTCAAAAATAATGTTGAGGTTTCTAACATCGTTTTTAGGGTTCCGTAGCCAAATGGCAAAAACGGAACCCTTATAGATTCGTCATGTCTGTCTGTCTGTCTGTCTGTCTGTCTGTCTGTCCGACCGTGTCACAGCCATTTTTCTCCGAAACCATAAGAGCTACACTGATGAAACTTGGCGAGTAGATGTATTCTGTAAACCGCATTAAGATTTTTACACAAAAATAGAAAAAAAACTATAAATTTTGGGGGTCCCCATACTTCAAACTGCAACTCAAAAAAAATTTTTTCGTCGAACCCATACGTGTGGGGTATCTATAAATAGGTCTTCAAAAATGATGTTGAGGTTTTTAATATCGTTTTTTTTCTAAACTGAATAGTTTGCGCGAGAGACACTTCCAAAGTTGAAAAAAGTTGGTCCCCCCCCCTCTAACTTCTAAAATAAGGGAATGATAAAACTAAAAAAAATATATGTTGTACATTACTATGCAAACTTTCAACGATATTTGGTTTGAACGAGATCTAGCCAGTAGTTTTTTTTTTATGTCATAAATCGTAAACCGCAATTGACCTTTCGACGAACTACAAGAAATAAAATAAAACCTTTATATTATGTTACTTGATGCTACGGAACCCTTCATGGGCGAGTCCGACTCGCACTTGGCTGCTTTTTTACTTCACCTTGTAACATAATAATTGCAATAATGAATATGAGTATGAGTACCGACTGTATTAAGGCTGACGGCAATGCGGTTACATTTCTGACCAATACTCAATACTCAATACATTTATTGCTTTACACATGGTTTAGTTTGTACATACATAGTTTTTAGGTGTAAGTAGGTATCACATGGACCCTGCATAGGGTATAGCAAACATGGAGGCAGGCCGAGGTTTTAAGGTAAGTAGGTACTTTCGTTTAAATTATATATATGTAGTTATCTTGATATTTAGGGTTGTGATGTACCTTATCTTGGTAGGTAGTTATCGTGCCGGTTATTGTCTAGTTTTTGATGTCAAAATACGATTCATATTACGAATAAAACAATGCATAGTCAAATGAAGAATGTTTAAATGAACCTTGCTAGTAATATTAAATTATTGCTAGTAGATTAAAGGCCTAAAACAGCAAGGTATAATAATAAATAACTAATAAGGCCAATCCACACAACACTATCTATCCCCAAACTAAGCAGTGCTTGTACTATGGGAACCAGATAGCTGATATAATACTTAAATACTTTTTTTTGTAAATACATACATAGAATACAATATAACAACACCCAGACAGAGAACAAACAAGTACCTACGTTCTTAACACAAATTTTTGTTCTCGGTGGGGATCGAACCCACGACTCAATCATTTATATCTTAGTATGTAAGTACACTTGGAAAACTAGCAAAGAAAATAACACCACAGAAATATAGCAATTACTGCAACCACCACCTGAAAATAACTAACTTGGAAGAAAAGACAAACAAATAAACTTCCTCTCCCAATATGGCTGATCCCCCCCCCACGCCCCACGGGAAGAGTAGACCAAAACCCTCCAACCTACTCAAAATATTTACATTCAACGTAAAGATAGGAAACATTGGGAGGGTTGGAGGAGGCCTTTGCCTCAAGTGGGCGTCCCAAGACGTAATACAAATATAATAATAATAATAAAACTCACATTATTAATAATAATTAATATTTACAGAAAAACTAAATATATTTAATAATTAAAATTAAAATGATTTTATAATATTATGTAACTATGTAACGTAATCTATGAATGTATGCATGTCTTCGGAAATAAAATGGCTTTATAACAATGTAAGTAAGATAAGTATGTATCGAGGCGGCGCCGGCGTCGGCCATGCCCCGCCTGTATTGAAGCCACCGGGTACCTACTTGATGTAACTCGTAATGTCGACTCAATCAATTATAGATGCGCAACACTTGACTGGCCTCTCAGCTCAGTTGGTAGTAGCTCTGCCTTCTGAGCCGAAGGCCGTGGGTTCGATCCCCACCGACAACAAATATTTTTATGGTGAACGCAGATTTTTGTTCTCTGTCTGGGTGTTATATTGTATTCTAAGTATGTTAGTACAGCTAAAAAAAAGTATACAAGTATTATTCATAATATATTCATTTATACAAGTATAATACCTATCAGCTATCTGGTTCCCATAGGACAAGCTCTGCTTAGTTTGGGACTAGATAGTGTTGTGTGGGTTGTCTATAATAATATTTATTTTAAAATACATGCAGCTAATATAATCAAACTTACATGTTTTGGAAACCCAAACTTTCTCTATTTTTTAAAAGGTTTTATTTAACTTGCAATGTCTGTATGTAAGTATGTTTGCTCGGGTGGAATTTTTAGGTAGAGTACATACTCTACCTAAAAATTCCACCCGAACAAACATATGCTTCTAGAAAAATATCTAAATATTTAACAATAATGAAATACATATTTATTTAAACAAAGAAACTTACAATTAGGCAAATTATTGAACACCCGCAAGGCCTTGGCTTGGCAAGACCCACGGAGACAGAGTTTCTTATTGAACACCCGCAAGGCCTTGGCTTGGCAAGACCCACGGAGACAGAGTTTCTTATTGAACACCCGCAAGGCCTTGGCTTGGCAAGACCCACGGAGACAGAGTTTCTTATTGAACACCCGCAAGGCCTTGGCTTGGCAAGACCCACGGAGACAGAGTTTCTTATTGAACACCCGCAAGGCCTTGGCTTGGCAAGACCCACGGAGACAGAGTTTCTTATTGAACACCCGCAAGGCCTTGGCTTGGCAAGACCCACGGAGACAGAGTTTCTTATTGAACACCCGCAAGGCCTTGGCTTGGCAAGACCCACGGAGACAGAGTTTCTTATTGAACACCCGCAAGGCCTTGGCTTGGCAAGACCCACGGAGACAGAGTTTCTTATTGAACACCCGCAAGGCCTTGGCTTGGCAAGACCCACGGAGACAGAGTTTCTTATTGAACACCCGCAAGGCCTTGGCTTGGCAAGACCCACGGAGACAGAGTTTCTTATTGAACACCCGCAAGGCCTTGGCTTGGCAAGACCCACGGAGACAGAGTTTCTTATTGAACACCCGCAAGGCCTTGGCTTGGCAAGACCCACGGAGACAGAGTTTCTTATTGAACACCCGCAAGGCCTTGGCTTGGCAAGACCCACGGAGACAGAGTTTCTTATTGAACACCCGCAAGGCCTTGGCTTGGCAAGACCCACGGAGACAGAGTTTCTTATTGAACACCCGCAAGGCCTTGGCTTGGCAAGACCCACGGAGACAGAGTTTCTTATTGAACACCCGCAAGGCCTTGGCTTGGCAAGACCCACGGAGACAGAGTTTCTTATTGAACACCCGCAAGGCCTTGGCTTGGCAAGACCCACGGAGACAGAGTTTCAATCCCAAGAGGAGCAAATTAGTAGATTCTGTCGAGACCTGCATACTGCGGCAGATCCTCGGCGCCCGCCACAACGGATGTCCACGGCAGGTGAGAAGGCGCAAGTGTCGACACAAGGGGCCTCCCCAACTCCCGAGGAGCAAGCGTCATACCGTCAGGTCGCCTACCATCGTCACGCAACAGAGCAATCGGTTCGAGAGCGGCTGGTACGTTGACGGCGGCGGCGGTAAAGGCCCGCCGGATGACGTCATCCAGGGTGGCGGCCCTAGCCGTGACGACATGCGACAGCCCGTGCGGGGCCGCCAAGCTGAGTGACTGCAGCACCGCACTGCCACTGATGCGTGATGCGTGATGCGTGATGCGTGATGCGGTGATCACCAACCGTAGGCAGGTCGCGTTTAATAGTTCAGTAACAAGTATGATTTCAGTTTTAAGGAGTCATCATTTATGATTTCCTATATTTATAAAGCTATATAATTTAAAGAGCTTCGGTCGTGGTATGTCCCTGCGTTCATTCATGAATTAATAATGATTTCGTTTTATCTACATACTAATAATAAATACTTTTATTATAGCTCTATATGAATGATTCCATCACAAAATAATTTATTAACTTTATCTACTCTGATAGTATAATACAAAGATAATAAAACTGAAAACTAAATTCTTATGACAAACATTACGTACAGGCCAAAGATAATAAAAAAAAAGTTACATTACGATACAGGTCTTGTATGGACACACCTGTATCATAATATAACTTTTTTATCATAACGACACACCTATACAACCTTCAGCTGGACCAAGGAGGTTAAAGCTCTACTTTAAAAAAAAGGTTCAGTGAACGAATCCGCGACGACACAACACGCATGCGCAATCGATGTTTGCACCTTGGCGCCAACATTTGACACTTAAAAAATCTTTTCAATATTTAAACAAAGTTTGGTTTTGTTTGTAAAATACATAAGTTTTTGTGTAAAAACATGTCTAAAACAGGGATAGTAGTGATTGGAGTCGCCCATGAAGGGTTCCGTAGCAGTAAGTAATATAACATAGAGTTCTAGAAGTTCTAGTAGTTCGTCGAAAGGTAAATTGCGGTATACGATTTATGACGTATAAAAAAAAAACTACTGACTAGATCTCGTTCAAACCAAATATCGTTGAAAGTTTGCATAGTAGGTGTACAACATATATTTTTTTTAGCTTTATCAGTCACTTATTTTAGAAGTTAGAGGGGGGGGACCAACTTTTTTCCACTTTGGAAGTGTCTCTCGCGCAAACTATTCAGTTTAGAAAAAAACAATATTAGAAACCTCAACATCATTTTTGAAGACCTATTCATAGATACCCCACACGTATGGGTTTGATGAAAAAAAAAATTTTGAGTTTCAGCTTCAAGTATGGGGACCCCCAAAATTTATAGTTTTTTTTCTATTTTTGTGTAAAAATCTTAATGCGGTTTACAGAATACATCTACTTGCCAAGTTTGATCAGTCTAGCTTTTACGGTTTCGGAGAAAAATGGCTGTGACATACGGACGGACAGACAGACAGACAGACAGACATGACGAATCTATAAGGGTTCCGTTTTTGCCATTTGGCTACGGAACCCTAAAAAACGTGGCCTCCCAGAACGAGGACTTGACAGAAGTGAAAACTTGAACATTTAAAACCAAATACCTACATGCTCTTTGATTCCCATTCATATCATCGCAACGAGAGCATTTTCTACTAGAAAGAAAATGTTCCCATATTTGAATTATTTGAAAGCGATTAGCTTTCTACGTAGCTTATAGCTACAGCATTGCTACGACGTAGACTCAGCGTAGCTTTCTCCCCAGCACAAACTCAGCACTGCTACGACGTAGACTCAGCGTAGCTTTCTATGTAGCTGATAGCTACTCTGCAATGTTACGCCCCCAAACTGAGATCTCGTGTTTTTCACTCCGGACTAACATGTTTGGACTTGCCACTACCTTACCTTCCCCTACTGACTTGGACAGATTAACAAGTGGAGATTTATTCAAGAAATTCTTCAATAAATGGGACTTGTATGTTGAAAACATACATGTCCCATTTATTTAAGAATTTCGTTTATGTATTTGCCTCGGAAAGATGAGCATTCAACATCTTTGCGAGGCAAGTCTTTTGAGGTACCGGCTACAGGTCTTGAGAATGCGTTCCCTAATAATTATAAGTTTAAAAAACTTGAGAAACCGACTTCATTGCCAAATGGCTAAACCGATTTTAATGAAATTTGTTTGGGACAGTCTGGACGTAAAAATAACCTTCCAAATAAAAAAACAATTTTCTAAATCGGTTCATAAATGACGGAAGCATGCAATTACAAACATTAAAAAAATTATTTAAAAAAAAATGGCAACACAGATTTTAATAAAATTAAAATGGGACCAATCTGGAAGCAGTACCTTTCAGATAAAAAAATAATTTTTCAAATCGGCTCACAAATGACGAAGTTATGCGGTAACAAACATTAAAAAAAAAAAAAAAAAAACATACAACCGAATTGAGAACCTCCTCCTTTTTGATTGGAAGTCGGTTAATAACATCAAAAAGGCTCCCAATAAGTAAATTCAAAATTCAAATTGTTTATTGCACTTATGTTGCATAAAGTTGTGTGTTGTGTAAGTCAGTGTTTAAGCGAAAAAGTAGTTACGTTAGATTTTTTTCGGATCATCGTTCAGTAATCAGATCTGTGAGGCTAGTAGGTGTTTTGTCAAATAACTTGAATGACTGGCACGTGAGAAAATGTTCAGCCTCACGGGCCAGTAATTTCACCCACACCCTTCCAACATAATATGGATCCAATATTTGTGTGGTCAAATTTTCTCCTTCACATAATATTCACATCCAAATGAGCTTTCGAAATATAACTTATAAGATAATTTAAATATTTTTAAGATAATTTGTTTTGAAAACCTATGTAGAATGTTAATAAAAAAGCGGCCAAGTGCGAGTTGGTCTCGCCCATGAAGGGTTCGGTAGCAACAAGTTACATAATATAAACGTTCTTGTAGTTCGTCGAAAGGTAAATTGCGGTTAAGAGCGGGTCGTGCGAACATTTGAGATTGTTTAAAAAAAATTAATAACTAAGTGACATTTTAAAAATCGCAAAAAAATATACTATTTAACATGACATTCTATTTAACGCTGACATACGATTTTCATTAGCGTTAAATAGAATGTCATGTTAAATAGTATATTTTTTTAACACACTTAAATTCGAATTAATCTCAAATGTATAGTCTACAATTAGTCCTTTTGCGATTTTTAAAATGTCACTTAGTTATTCAGTTATGATTTTTTTTTTTTAAATCTCAAATTTTCGCACGATCCCCTCTTAACGAATTATTACGTATAAAAAAAACTACTTACCTGATCTCGTTCAAACCAAATATCGTTGGAAGTTTACACAGTAATGTACATGTTTGTGCACAGGGGAACACAAATGAAAACTCCCGAACTGATTTTAGGTTTATATTGTCCTTTATACAGTGTGTTTTTGGAATTTGGGTATGGGAACAATGGTTTGTCTTCTGCGTAAAATTATGAAGTGACATTTGATTAGATAATGCGATGCACCTAAAGAATGCGCGGTGCAACATGCATCATGGTTGTGGTTTTGCTTGAAGATGGAGCGTAGGCGCTAACAGTACATCATATATTTTTTTAGGTTTATTATTCTCTTATTTTAGAAGTTACAGGGGGGAAGAGGGGGTGACACATTTTACCACTTTGGAAGTGTCTCTCGTGCAAACCATTCAGTTTAGAAAAAAACTATATTAGAAACCTCAACATCATTTTTGAAGACCTATTTATTCATAGATAACCCACACGTACGGGTTTTATAGAAAAAAAAATACTATTTGGTGTGTTTTATACTTATCACTGCAAGCGGTAATTACTTATCTCATCTAAAAAGTTCCTAAAAATACTTACAACTTTTCACAACCGAACAATTACATAATAGTAGACTTGAATACCTCCTGAAGCACGCCGTTCCCAACCTTGCATCCGTCGCGTTGTTCAGGCGTGTACCCTGGCTGGCTGGCTGGCTGGCTGGCTGGCTTGCTGGTTTAATTTTAGTTTCTTCTCCAGTGTGTACCGTCGAGCACGGCTAGTGCTCGTAACTTATTTTTTTCCCGTTCTTGTTATTTTCTGGTTAAATAGTAGCCGATGCATTAAACCAGGTTACGATCTATAATAATTTGTTCCTTAATTAATCCAAATCGGTCCACTGACTGGGTTAGTTATGCCCCGATTGAGACACAAACATCTAAACATATGGATGTTTAGATGTTGACGTAACTTTTGCATTTAAAATAGTAAATGATTAAAAATATTCCTCACGTGTTTGAAGGTTCAGTGAAACCCAAGACTGATCCTAGGACCTCAGACCTCAGGGAAGAGGTTGCTCTCAATAGTATACCTATAATGATATAGTATGATGTGATTATGTGTGTAAAATAAATGTATTTTTGATATTTGGGTGTGTTTGTGGATGTAAATATAGCCGTAGTGTATAGCAGGTGCATACATACGCACGACACTTTGACAACAGTGTGCTTTGTATTTATATGTTTAGGGCTAGTAGTCGACACCTGCTGCCCTGCTGCCCTGCTGCCCTGCTGCCCTGGGCCCTGCTGGGCACACAATAAATGAAACAATGACAAACGAATTAACATACAACAGTTAACATTTATTTCAATCCACAGAACCATATAAATAAAAGTCAAACGAAATATGTACTACACATAAATTAATTATGGTTATATGTTGTTGCCATTAAGAGGTGTTGGATGGGTGCAGGTGCCCCCTGGCCAGAGTGCAGGTGCCCCCTGGCCAGAGCGCAGGTGACCCCTGGCGAGAGTGCAAGTGCCTCCTGTGTAGAGTGCAGGTGCCCCCTGGCCAAATGTCAGGCGCCTCCTGTCCAGAAGGCGGATGGGGGTTGGGGGTGTATTGGTGGGGAGCGCTACTACTGATAACATAAGAGTGGTTGGGCTGGAGCGGGTAGGTTGCACTTTGCCATGCAACGTTTTACAGACGACTCCAACTTAACGCGATACCTTAATTATTATTTATATCTATCAGAGACAACTAGTAACATCCGCCATTCAATGAACTGCCTAGTCGTAACGTTTAATGCGTCTTGCTTATACGACTTGCTTATATTCAAGTTGTTTCAAAATACAAACAAAAAAATTTATGCTGGGTTAAGCACGCCCATGAAGCTCCATTATTAGTGACAAGAAAGACTTGAAGAAAACAAGAGATACCTCATGGATAGTGAGCTTTGTTTCCCGCGGAGAGGCGACGTGCTCTTTACGATGTCGCGGTCATGAATTTGGAGTTCACTTTAAGGAATTGGTTATGGACGAGAACTAGGTTAAGTACTAATATAATATTTAGTAAGTACGTAAGTGATTTTACTTATATTTATTAACATGGTTACTAAGATTCAGAAATTCACAAATAGTGTGAATTTTATGTTCATTTAAAAAAAAAAACCGTAAAAAGGGTTTGGACACATTTTTGCCAGTATAATAACGGTAACGGTGATGAACGTTGAGTACACGAAGGGACATCGACGAAGTGGACGGACTATGATCGATAACAGGACCAAGCTAGCCTATAGCTATCTACAGGTATAGGGTATAGGGTGCACTACCTATTAGGTTTGATGTTCATAATGGTTAGAGTGCGCGGCACCAGATGATAGCTCTGTCATCATGTATGAACAGGCAGCTCGTGAAATGGCGGATTTGACTAGTCGGCTGCGAATACATTATAATATCATTAACAATTTTGTGGGATTTTTATAAATTACATTGAATGTATAACACTTTAATAATTTCATAGTAATAGTACATACATTACCAATATGTATTGAAAAGACATTGTGTATAATAATACATAATAGCTCCATACAACAAGTAGTCCAGTCAGTACGTGGCCGTACAACCGTACATAGAGCAATGCAGGTGCTACATTTTTGATATAACTGTATTTATTTTAAGCACTAGAAAAGCTTAACATCAAATTGACAAACAAGCTTTTCTATGTGCATTTTTCGCCATCGTAAACAAGAACTAAATTATTTTTAACCGACTTCCAATCAAAAAGGAGGAGGTTCTCAATTCGGTTGTATGTTTTTTTTTTTTTTTTTTTTTTTTTTTTTAATGTTTGTTACCGCATAACTTCGTCATTTGTGAGCCGATTTGAAAAATTATTTTTTTATCTGAAAGGTACTGCTTCCAGATTGGTCCCATTTTAATTTTATTAAAATCGGTGTTGCCATTTTTTTTTAAATATTTTTTTTAATGTTTGTAACTGCATGCCTCCGTCATTTATGAACCGATTTAGAAAATTATTTTTTTATTTGGAAGGTTATTCTTACGTCCAGATTGTCCCAAACAAATTTGATTAAAATCGGTTTAGCCGTTTGACAATGAAGTCGGTTTCTCAAGTTTTTTAAACTTAAATTATTTTAGAATGACTCGTTTCTCCTTTAAGATACGAAAATATTGATGGGATACTTTTTTGTTCCTTTCTTAAGCTCTACAATAAAAGTCCCATGCTATTTCCTACCTACTATTACTAATAAATGAGATATCGATCGAAAAGCAAAAGTTAAATGCAATAGGTGCTCTTCAGGACCCATTTGTTGACGTTTATAAATAAATTAGTTTAATGTTGTCTGCACCATATTTTCAACATATTTTCGTCAAAAAAAATATGAAATCAATGAAGAGGCCGACACCGTGGAACACTCTAACATAAGGAGCTGACAACGGACAACAACTTCACTCATTACCAACATGTTGGATTATGTATATTAAATCATTTAAAAGGTCGATGTTTTATACTTTTGTAGGCATCTACAGCCCACGTTATATCAAAAATGTATGTTTGTCGGTTGACATGCGGTACTGTTCCCGGCGGCGGCGTACTAACCGGACTAGCGACGGATTAACAAATAGCGGCCGAGGCCGATGCTGACATGTGTAGGGCACGTTACATCATACAATCATATTATATTATAATCATTATCATTTGATACGACACACCGTCGGGAAGGGGGAGGGGGGGGGGGGGGGGGATCCTCATCATGTATATATTACTACAAAAACGTATTATTGTTCTCGTTCTGTATAAAATACTTTCAAATGCAACAACTTCTTATTCTTAATTTATAAACATTACTCAATTGACTCAATATCAACGACAAAACTCTACAAAAATATATATGATATATAAAATAGATATATATTATAATAAGGAGCACGGCACGGTCGAGTCTCGACTCGAGAGCGCGGCGACGGCGACGCGGCCTACCCGCGCGGACGGGGCGCCGGCGCCGGGCCCTAGAGGATGTATCGCTATGCGGCCTACCCGCGCGGACGGGGCGCCGGGCCCTAGAGGATGTATCGCTATGCGGCCTACCCGCGCGGACGGGGCGCCGGCGCCGGGCCCTAGAGGATGTATCGCTATGCGGCCTACCCGCGCGGACGGGGCGCCGGCGCCGGGCCCTAGAGGATGTATCGCTATGCGGCCTACCCGCGCGGACGGGGCGCCGGCGCCGGGCCCTAGAGGATGTATCGCTATGCGGCCTACCCGCGCGGACGGGGCGCCGGCGCCGGGCCCTAGAGGATGTATCGCTATGCGGCCTACCCGCGCGGACGGGGCGCCGGCGCCGGGCCCTAGAGGATGTATCGCTATGCGGCCTACCCGCGCGGACGGGGCGCCGGGCCCTAGAGGATGTATCGCTATGCGGCCTACCCGCGCGGACGGGGCGCCGGCGCCGGGCCCTAGAGGATGTATCGCTATGCGGCCTACCCGCGCGGACGGGGCGCCGGCGCCGGGCCCTAGAGGATGTATCGCTATGCGGCCTACCCGCGCGGACGGGGCGCCGGCGCCGGGCCCTAGAGGATGTATCGCTATGCGGCCTACCCGCGCGGACGGGGCGCCGGGCCCTAGAGGATGTATCGCTATGCGGCCTACCCGCGCGGACGGGGCGCCGGCGCCGGGCCCTAGAGGATGTATCGCTATGCGGCCTACCCGCGCGGACGGGGCGCCGGCGCCGGGCCCTAGAGGATGTATCGCTATGCGGCCTACCCGCGCGGACGGGGCGCCGGCGCCGGGCCCTAGAGGATGTATCGCTATGCGGCCTACCCGCGCGGACGGGGCGCCGGCGCCGGGCCCTAGAGGATGTATCGCTATGCGGCCTACCCGCGCGGACGGGGCGCCGGCGCCGGGCCCTAGAGGATGTATCGCTATGCGGCCTACCCGCGCGGACGGGGCGCCGGGCCCTAGAGGATGTATCGCTATGCGGCCTACCCGCGCGGACGGGGCGCCGGCGCCGGGCCCTAGAGGATGTATCGCTATGCGGCCTACCCGCGCGGACGGGGCGCCGGCGCCGGGCCCTAGAGGATGTATCGCTATGCGGCCTACCCGCGCGGACGGGGCGCCGGCGCCGGGCCCTAGAGGATGTATCGCTATGCGGCCTACCCGCGCGGACGGGGCGCCGGGCCCTAGAGGATGTATCGCTATGCGGCCTACCCGCGCGGACGGGGCGCCGGCGCCGGGCCCTAGAGGATGTATCGCTATGCGGCCTACCCGCGCGGACGGGGCGCCGGCGCCGGGCCCTAGAGGATGTATCGCTATGCGGCCTACCCGCGCGGACGGGGCGCCGGCGCCGGGCCCTAGAGGATGTATCGCTATGCGGCCTACCCGCGCGGACGGGGCGCCGGCGCCGGGCCCTAGAGGATGTATCGCTATGCGGCCTACCCGCGCGGACGGGGCGCCGGGCCCTAGAGGATGTATCGCTATGCGGCCTACCCGCGCGGACGGGGCGCCGGCGCCGGGCCCTAGAGGATGTATCGCTATGCGGCCTACCCGCGCGGACGGGGCGCCGGGCCCTAGAGGATGTATCGCTAATCTCTTTAACTCAACAAATTATATAAACTTTCAAAAACGTTAACATCTACAGCCATAACAAAAATAGACTAATAAAAACTACCTACACTACGGAATCTACAGCCTACTTAAACTATTCACTAAGGTTTGAAACGAAACAATAGCTCGCTCACCGTTCCTGCAAAGGATAGCGTTCGCGACAAGTGCGGTCTATCCTGTTCTATCGTAGCCTGTCCTGCCTATGCTACGCTATGCTATGCTATGCTATGCTATGCTATGTACAGTACAGTACGCTACGGAGCTGCCACGCGGCACTCGGCTTGAGCAACATGCGTGCGTCATACTAATAAATACTCAACAACACTAACAACTAACTAACTAACCTACTGCATGACGTGTCGCGGCACCACGGCGGGGAGGGGGGCGGAGGGGGGGGGGGGGGGATACTACGACCACACCGGACTTTGGTAAAGATTCACCTATTACATACTAGGTAGTTAAACTTACGGTAACTGCAACATCGATCATTATAATTACATTAATCCTAGGAGAACGATAACTACATGGAGTCCGCGGGCCGGCGCCGGCGGGGGGCGGGGCGGGGGGGGGGGGGGCGGCGGCAGTCCGGGGGGGCGAGGGGGGCGAGGGGGGGGGAGGCGACTCCGGCCCGCGACCTGGAACACCACACAGTGAGATCACGACACTATATTCAATATATTGTCACTAAAAGCGGGATGTCTATAAATAGTACAAAAGTACGGCTTCCGAAGTCTGTATGACTTGGAAACAATAAAGTCACGATATCCTAGTTGTTATATTCATTTTGTGTAGCAACTTTAGTTATTCTGTGTTCATACATTAGAAGAACTCATTGATAGCGCGAGCTTCACTAAGTCGCCTCCAACTCGGAAACTAAGAAAGCCTGAGCCTTCGATACAAACTTTGACATCCCGCCGCAACTTTATTTCGGGTTTATTAACGAAAAATTAAAACAACAATGTTGGAGAACTCTTTTGTGAATTTTCAAGTGTATAAGTTGAAGGTGGATGATTTTTGAAACCAGCACTTGTCACGGTTTTACCTAGTCTGGCCATAAATACTGTTGCAATTAGAACCAAAGCTAAGCGTTGATTTATGGTCCGTTTTAGAGAGGACGGCTTGCTCTAAACGCCATCATAATTTGGAGTACCTAAAACAATCCATACGATTGGCAGTGAAGAATAATTTTCCCAAACGGAAGGAAAGAGTGCGTGCTTCTATCGATAACTGCCAATAGATAGATACCACTTCGAATAAGCTTTTTATATTTTATATTGTTTTATATTTATGTATTAAACTACACACTGTAAAAGTAATAAATGTTATTTACATTAGAAAATGTCTTTGTTCTTTGTACAGCATTGATGGCAAGACTAGGTATATAATGAGTTGGATGATAGCAATGGGTATGAGTACTGACTGACTGGCATGGGTGTCAGCAGGGGGGGCGGGGGGCGGGGGGCGGCAGGGGGGGTGCTACACGTCCGCCAGCTTGGAGAGCTTCTCCCGGAGGATGTGGTTCTCCTTCTTCAGCAGCTCCACCTCCTGCCGGAGACCCATGTTCTGTAACAACGCACGCACACACTCACACCTCATCCGGCACAACAGAACAAACACGTCGCTATAACACATTACACATTAATACAGACAAAACGTTACAATTTCTTACAGTCCTATTCACCGATGACACAATGGTGATAATAAGTAACAAAAACCAACTTATGTTTAAAATTAGACAAGCTTATTAGTAATTTTAAGGACTGGTTCAGTGTCAATAATCTGTTACTTAATGCAGAGAAAACCAATATTGTAAAATTTTTCTTAGGACATAATGATGAAATAATACAAAATACAATTGATAAACATTTTTATACCATACCCCCTCTAAAAAGCTTATTTTATTCACTGAAAACAGTGAACAAAAAGCCCTTTTAATCACTGTTTTGGTGTTTGAATTTGGAACACACCAATAAAGTCGACCTCCTTATTAATACTATACAACCTCCTTGCGCCAAAAATACTCTAATTTGATTAGTCGAAATTTTTACTAAGCTGGTTAAATACTGTTTTGTGTTCTTTGTTGTCATTGCCATAAAATATTAGTAAATTGGTGCTATTTTGAATACTGTAACAACACAAAGTAAGTAGTGTAAGTTAAACAACACAAAGTTCGGTAATAATAAATCGATTGAAAATACATTCTAGGAATGAAAAAGTGGTGAGTTTTTTTGTTCGATTGAGTTGTTCAAATTATGAAAGAGAGGTCGTCCAAAAATAGTAGAAAACTTGCATTAATTTAACCGTCCTTGTTTTAAAATAAAATCATAAATAAAAGTTATTGGTTAGAATAGTACAAACTAAGTTCATACTTTTTAATCCTTTTTCGCTTCATCATCATCATCATAAGCCTGAAGAAATTCGCTGCTGGACATAGGCCTCCCCTAGACGTTTCCAGGAAGAACGATCCCTTTCTATCCACCGACTTCCCGCGATCTTAACAATGTCGTCGGACCATCTGGTGGGTGGGCGCCCTACGCACGTTTGTCGCTTAAATCTTTCTTTTTCTCGAAGTCATGGTATAAAATATAGTATCTCTTGAATAAAACGGATTTGTATCGAGGGCCATGAATTACTCGCGTCGTTTAGGATTCTAACACTTGAATCACTCGTTACGCTCGTGATTCAATCATTATGAATCACTCCCTACGGTCGTGATTCATTCGTTAGAACCCTTCACTTGCTCGTGATGCATCTATGACCCTCGATTTAAATCCGTCGTATATTCACTAGTTACATAATATACTATTTGACTACTAATATTGTCAGCAATATAATATGGGATAAACATATTGACACTCTCGTCGGGAGACTTAAATCAGCCGTATACGCAATAAAAACAATTAGATAGCTTAGCGATATAAAAACTGCAAAAACTGTTTATCATGCATATTTTTATTCCATCATGACATATGGTATTCTGGCGTGGGGAAATGCCTCCCAGTCAAACAGAGTTTTCATATTGCAAAAAAGAGCAATACGTTCGATTTTGCAAACGAGCAATCTGGAATCATGCCGACATACATTAAGGCAACTACAAATTATGACTGTGGTTGGAGAGTTTGTATTTCAGAATGATAAGTACGTAAAATTAAATATTGATAAGTTCAATTTTAAAACTGACATCCATCATTACAATACTAGAAATAAAAATAACCATTGTCATCCAAAACAGACTAAGCAAAATTGGAAAAAGCTTCTCATGTGTATGTCTTATGCTTTACAATAAATTGTCACATGACCTGAGAAATTCAAGTCATGACTGTTTTAGTGACAAGGTTAGGGAATTATTAATGACCAAATCTTATTAAACTCTTGACGAAGCACTCGCTGATGATTTAAACGCGCCATAAATGTATGGTTTACAATATTTTGTACTGTTATTATTATTTTGTTGTTATTCTTTGTAATAGTTTATTTTTTTTTATCAAAATTGTTCAACTATTTTGACTTTTCCAAGTGTACCATGTAATCTTACTGGAATAAAATAAATGAAATGAAATGAAATTTGGACTTTATTTTAATCCTTTAAGTTGACACATCCTTTATGAGACACGACGATAGTAGTCAGTGTTTTTAACCCAATAATATGTGGGTGGAGTAGTAGTGTCATGTGGGATGGGATGGGATGGGATGGGGTAGTGAGTGAGTGAGTGAGTGAGTGAGTGAGTGAGTGATACGGACCTCCTTCTCGAGGTATCCGGCGCGCAGGGCGATCTGGTTCTCCTTCATGCGGCGCGCGTCGCGGCTGCGCTTGGCCGCCATGTTGTTCTTCCGCCGCCGCGCCCAGTACTTGTCGTCCTTCAGGTCATCCGGCACGAACTGTCACCGGACACAGACATCGTTACACACCCGCCACTTGCATCCCAACCCAACACATTACTACTACGTATTCACACGCACATTACATTGAACAGTTCGCGCAACGGACCCTTACAAAAACAGCTCCCGTATTATAAGCTGCTAGTAGTAACTGCGTATCCATATCCATATCTTTGATACGTTTCTGGTGCTGAACTTCAAAGGTCCGGATGGATCCGGTGCGCGCACTGTATGCATATCGTAAATTCAAAATAGTGTTAATTGCTGTAGTTGAGTATGTAAGAAGCACCTACAGTGTGTTCGTATATCAGTGATCACGAGATCGCGATCAGGAAGGACACGTGGCCCACGGGGTGAGCCTGCGCCCCTCAGCGCGTGCCCTACACAGCGATGCCGTGCCCTACACAGAATCAAGTAAAAAGGGATCTATTGGTTTCATTTGAATGTAACATTGGCTGTACCAGAACCCGAATAGTAAGCTCAACCGATTCTTAGCGATAAGCAATGGTATAATATACAGAGGCAAGGGTCCTCGCGGCTGCACTGCCTCGCGGCACCGGCTTACTTCACAACTGAACTATTACTTTAATGCTCTTATGATATCTTACTTAAAACAAATAACTTACCAACTCACAGATATTGTTTTATTTGGATCGAAACATCGTGCTTGAAATAAACACATGCCTCTGAATAATGATAAGAAACGATCCACAGTGTGAACATATTGTAAGGAGGAGGCAGGTTTTAATTGAACTTACAAGTTTGACAACACTTATGTACCATGGTGCCCCCTATCTAAGTAAGTACCTATACCTATAATAGAACCCGCATTCCGGGTCGCTATGCCCCGCATCGCCCGGATCGCACAGCCTCGCCTAGCGTGCTGCTGGCTATGCCGGGGCTACTTGTACAGACCATGAGTTTAAACACGTCAGTATCCGTCGTCGGGAGCAAACACGAAGATTAAACTTATTATCAGTACAGATAGAGCTGATTTTGGATTGAGAGCACGAGGGCCCCGGCATGGCCATCTCGATACTAGCCTGTAGTGTGATCGGGCAGCTGACAGCTTCCTACAAGAGTACAACTAATACGGCAAGCTGACGAGAGCCAGGGCATTTCCACATCTCTCCCTGTGGCGTCCAGTCTGTGCATGCCCATGCCCAATGCCCATGCCCACCACTTACTGTGACAGAGCACATCTTGGCCATTTTCACTTAATAATACTATCTAAATATTGCTTATCCAAACCTAGGATTTTACATTGTAATTATTTTCTAGTGTTCTATCAGTGCAATGAAAACTATTTACTTACGCTTTATTTAATTGTTTTCCCACGTGACCAGAAGGCAATGATATATTATAGGTGATGGGTACCACTCGACAGTTATTCCATCAGCAGGAGTTTCATAATAATATCTTTTAAACTATTATGTCGTGTAAAAACATGTCAAATCTACCTATAAAACAAAAAAATTGTCTCGACATATTGGAATTATTTGAATTGTCCGACCATTCTGACGGAAGTGCTTCTCTGTCGCGAAATCAATTACTCGGCTATATCTTTCATTTTAGTTTTAACAAAATTATTTGCAAATTATGTCAGAAGTCGACATAATTGTCACGACAATCAAAAATATTAAATTGTTGAGTGATTTGTGAAGTCCACACCGAACAACAGATATTATTTTTTGTTTGTGATTTAATTTTGATGAAATGATTTTTGGATAAATATGTGATATTATGACTGGAACGAGCATAATGATGAGTGTGAGGTCAGTGAGCGCACGCGCACGACATACAATAGATGGAGGGGAGGGCGCGACGGCGGCCGACCGACGGTGGCGCGGTAAAAATACCATTAGCTTTTTTCTCTTCTCTCCACGCAATAAGTTCGTCGTATGTATGCATGTAGCGACTTTTTGACTTTTCCGGTAAAATGTTCTCCGAAGCATTTTGTGCTATTATACTGAGTTCCGGTGGTGTTAATTCAAAAAAACTAGGGTCAAAATTACTCATTTTGTGCAACAAACAAATAAACTCGCAAAGAAAATTTCTGAAAAATGGCGCCAAGCGCCAACCGTAAAATATAAGCAGAGATTTTTTTTTTCTTCACCCATTCTGGAAGGCAAAGGGAACTATACCCATACAGCCAAGTCTTCAGTAGATTTTTTTTATTGATATGAATTGACAATGAAATTTAATGAGATGAAATGAAATGAAACCTAACATAACTCATTCAATCAAATCATTAAATCTGTTAATGAAACAAATTAGTAGCTTCTTTTTAGAATTGATACGTATTTGCATGAATCATAAAAACTTCGATGAATTTTTTTAGTAAAAACTTCATGGTTGGTTTTTCTTTTTAGACATTATTTTGACAGTTGGGAAAGAAAAAGCACTAGTGCGGGAATGGTAAAAAAAAAGCACGCGTGTGTAATAGCCCACATCCCGAACGCTATACGTCCCTGCAATACGCCACTTTTTGAACAACTGTATTAAAAACAAGATTACCTGGTGCAGGGCGGCGCCAGGAGCCGCGCTGCCCGGCTGGCGTTCTGGAACCGATGCACCCACCTAACGGACTTCATAGCTCGACGGAATAATTACGTCCATCTTTTGATTCTGCTTACTTAATTCTGTGTTGACCATGGCGATCGCAACATTCAACTGATAAATAGATAAGGAGTAATCCGAACGGATGCGCTCTGTCGCACACAGGCGACGGCCACTTATAATGGAGATGCGGTCTATGGTCTATGGACGGTCTCATTCGGCGTCATTGCGATCACGGTCGCCGTTCTATACATATAACTAATGTATCGAGATAGGTGTCGAGTGTCGAGTGTCGACCTCGCACGAATAATAACTGTGCCGTCGCTATCTATGCACCGCACTCGCAGTTGGCGAATGGCGCCGATTCCGCCCTCCATCACGCCTACTCTGCAGATGCACCGCACGCGTTGCATTACATCGATCTAACGCCACACTCTGTATATTCATATTACTATTATTATCTTGTAAGTGTACTTTAACTTAGTCTGGCCATTAATCATGTTACAACTAAAATTAAACAAAATATTACTTTTTAATTTGGAATCTGTCATTATAACGCTTTTATTAGCTTCACCTGTAGGTATGTTATGTATATATGTATGTATGTATGTAACCGACCCCTTTGAGCTCGATTTTGTCCTACTTTGAACGATCAGATTTGATTCAAACTTTGCACACCTGTCAAAGGTCGATGACAATGCAATAATATGAAAAAAAAAAAAAAACTAAAAAGTAAAAAAAAAATAATAGTTTAAAAAACTAAAAAAAACGCTTTTATAACTAATTGAACAAAAAGTTAAAAATAAAACTGTAATAATCAATTGAAAATTTATATTATTGTACAAAAAGCGTGGGGGGCTTGATTTTGATTGTTGTAAATATTTTATCAATAGTTTATTATATCTGAAGTTATTAAAAAAGTTGGTAACGAAATGTGGTAGCAAAACTCCGACTTCGGGTTCTGTTATTGATATTTGCGTAAATTGCAATAGTCGCAGCAGCGGCCGTGCCCAGCGCGCCTCGTCACTCCGATCGAGTCATACCTAACAGGCTTCGTGCGGAGACGACAGAAAGGGAGATAGACAGGCAGGCAGGCAGGCAGGCAGACAGGCGCGAGCTCCGAGTATAATGTATGTACATGTTAGTTAGTAAGAGCGTGCACTTGTGTAGGTGTAGGTTGCGGGCGGCGGGTGTGTGTGTGCGTGTGCGGGGCGTGTGTGTGTGTGAGGGCCGCCGTCCGCGCGGACATGCCTAGGGAATGATCAGCGCACTAACTTCATTTACCTGTTTCCGGGACTTCTTGATCATCGGCTGCGGCTTGAGCTCCTCGTCGGAGAAGGCGCGCGTCCGCGGGTCGAAGTCGCGCCCCGACGACGCCATCGAGAACGCTGAAACACGAGCGCGACCAGCGGTCAGCAAGAGGAGGGTCGCCGGACGGAGGAGCGAGGTGAGGCGCGCGCTCACGCGGGTACTCACTGGAGTCGGCGGGCGACAGCGGCGGGTGGATGGTGTCGGGGCTCATGCAGTCGGAGGGCGAGGGCGAGCGCTCGCGCTTGGGCACGCCGCCGCCGGCCGGCGTCGCCAGCGTCGCCAGCCCCAGCGCCGGGAACGCGCCCGCGCCCAGCCCCTCGCCCGGCATGCCGTTCTCCGACAGGAACTCGTCCAGGTCCACATACTGGAACACACCCAAGCACATCTACATCCACCGAGCGGGCTACCACCACACCCACACCCACACCCGTCCTACACTTCGCTAGGCCACTACACTAGGGACATGCATGGCGCCAGCTAATCTATATATATAAAACTCAAAGGTGACTGACTGACTGACATAGTGATCTATCAACGCACAGCCCAAACCACTGGACGGATCGGGCTAAAATTTGGCATGCAGGTAGATGTTATGACGTAGGCATCCGCTAAGAAAGGAAAATGGAAAATTATTTTCCAAAGAGGAGAAAAAGAGGAAAAATGGTTTAAAGAAAAATCAACGCACAGCCTAAACCGTTAGCCCCAGAAGCATGAAACTTAGAAGGTGTGTTCCTCTAATAGAGCAGAGATGCACTAAGAAAGAAAATAGGAAAAATCTTTCCCTGAAAGAAGAAAAAACGGAAAATGGTTTTAAGAAAAATCACAAAAAATAGCTTTACAATATACGCAAAAAAAACATTAAACATTTTCAGCTACCGCAGCATCTGGCACCAGGTTCGATTACACACAAAGGTTCACAAACAAACCGATGATAACCACTAAGACAAAATCGCGGGAAACATCTATCATACTTAAACTAAACACTGCTGAAAAAAATCGGCTCCAACAAAACTCACCTTAAAATTCAAATACACTCTAAAGCACAAGCTCAAATCTATGGTAACTAGCAGTTGTTCAAGTCAAATTAAAAAAATCTGATACGATTATACACCAACACGCATATGAAACCCCAAATTAGCCACTAATATAACATAAATCACAAAAAAAAGCTTTACAAAATACAGAAAAAAAAAAATTAAAAAAAATTTCAAGTACCGCAGCATTTGTCACCAGGTTGTAAAACACACAAATGTTTACAAAAAAACCAATGATAACCACTAAGACAAAATCGCGGGAAACATCTATCATACTTAAACTAAACACTGCTGAAAAAAATCGGCTCCAACAGCACTCACCTTCAAATTCAAATACACTCTAAAGTACAAGCTCAATACTATAGTAAACAGCAGTTGGTCATGTCAAATTAAAAATCTGATTCGATTATACACCAACACCCATACGAAACCCCAAATTAGCCACTAATCTATATATATATAACTCAAAGGTGACTGACTGACTGACTGACTGACATAGTGATCTATCAACGCACAGCCCAAACCACTGAACGGATCGGGCTAAAATTTGGCATGCAGGTAGATGTTATGACGTAGGCATCCGCTAAGAAATGAAAATGGAAAATTATTTTCTAAAGAGGAGAAAAAGGGGAAAAATGGTTTAAAGAAAAATCAACGCACAGCCTAAACCGTTAGCCCTAGGAGCATGAAACTTAGAAGGTATGTTCCTCTAATAGAGCAGAGGTGCACTAAGAAAGGAAATCAGAAGCAGTTGTTCATGTCAAATTAAAAAAATCTGATACGATTATACACCAACACGCATACGAAACCCCAAATTAGCCACTAATCTAAATATATAAAACTCTTTCGTTACTGACTGACTGACTGACTGACTGACTGACTGACAATCAACGCACAGCCTAAACCGTTAGTCCTAGAAGCATGAAACTTGGAGGGTATGTTTCTCTTATAACGTAGAGGTGTACTAAGAAAGGAAATTGGAAAATTATTTCCCGAAGAGAAGAAAAAAGGGGAAAAATGGTTTAAAGAAAAATCAACGCACAGCCTAAACCATTAGTCCTAGAAGCATGAAACTTGGAAGATGTGTTGCTCTTATAGAGCAAAGGTGCATTAAGAAAGAAAATCGGAAAATTATTTCCCTAAAAGAAGAAAAAAAAGGAAAAACGTTTCATGAAAATTCACAAAAAATTGCTTTACAAAATTCGCAAAAAAACAGTAAAAAAAACTCTGCTACCGCAGCGTCTGTCACCTAATTTGAATACACACAAAAGTTTACCCCACCGTAACCACTAAGATAAAATCGCGGAAAACACCTATCGTACCGAAACTAAACACCGCACCGCTTCAAAAAACGGCTAAAGTACATGCTCAAAACTATGGTAACCAGCTGGTCATGTCAAATTAAAAAAATCTGATTCGATTATACACCAACACGCAGACGAAACCCTTAATTAGCCACTAATCTTCTATATATATATAACTCAAAGGTGACTGACTGACTGACTGACTGGCATAGTGATCTATCAGCATCTGGCACCAGGTTTGATTACACACAAAGGTTCACAAAAAAACCGATGATAACCACTAAGACAAAATTGCGGGAAACATCTATCATACTTAAACTAAACACTACTGAAAAAAAACGGCTACAACAGCACTCGCCTTCAAATTCAAATACACTCTAAAGTACAAGCTCAAAACGATGGTAACTTGCATTTGATCATGTCAAACTAAAAAAAAAAGATTCGATTATACACCAACGAATACGATAGCCCAAATTACCCACTAAAATAAAATCACGAAAAAGAGCTTTAAACATTAAAAAAAAATCTGCTACCGCAGCATCTGTCACCAGGTTTGAATACACACAAAGGTTAACACAAAACCCCATGATAAACACTAAGACAAAATCGCGGGAAGCACCTATAATACCAAAACTAAACACAGCTGAAAAAAATCGGCTACAACAGCATTTACCATCTTTCGAACACACTTTATATAGTTTTGAATGCAAACTCAAAACTAAGCTAACCAGCACTTGCTCATGTAAAACCAACGCATACATAACCCAACTTAGCCACTAAGACAAATTCACGAAAAATAACTCACAAAAAATACGAAAAAAACAGTGAAAACATATCAATAGTTGTCCGCTTTCCACCATAAAATAGTTTCTTTTAAACGAACTCAAACTATATCTTTATACTAACCACGCGGACGAAGTCGCGGGTGACAGCTAGTTAATATATAAAACAATGCATACTTACATTATGTAACCTACTTTAAATAAAACTAAACGCTGATCAAATGCTAATGCAAAATACAGTAATGAAAGAGAAAGAGATAGAGAGCGGCGGCGAAGGAGATGGCACGGCGACTCTATTACCTAGTGCGACGCGCGGGGTCCGGGCGAGGGGGAGGGGGCGAGGGGGCGAGGGGGGGGGGGGGGGAATGGAACAAGCGGGACGCACACACAACACGCATTAGGTAATATAGTTGCGATTACTGACTTCTTGTACCTTGAGATCGGGGTCGTAGGGCAGCGTCTTGTCCCACAGGTTGGGTCCGAGGAAGGCGGCCTGCGTCTCCCAGAGATCGCTGTCGTCCTTCTTGTCCTCGAGGGCATCCTTATTGTTGACCGACTTGCCTGCAACAAGCAGAGGATGCGTCACGCCGAGTGCCGCCGCCGAGCACCGACCGAGTGCGGCACTCGGCGCACTCGCTGTACGTACTAGCGCTCACTCAAACAACAGTCGCAATGCATGCTCGCATGTGCACGTTCGCGAGGCAGTACGTAGGTATGCGTATACGTACTCGCAGCTACCTGCACCTAGCTACGGACAGCCGGCCGTGTTACTGCGGGCAGGTCACGTGCCTAGTCACGCGGCGCGGCGTCTCCTCGTCGGCGGCGGCTATTTCACCTTATCGTCATATCACAGCCAACTAGTACAATCCGCCATATTTTCATGAACTGCCTAGCCGTTTAATACTTACCCAGTCTCAGAAGTTGAATAAAAACAGAAATAAGAAACCTAATAACCAATCCCTAAAAGGTGCACAATAGGTTACTAGGGATTTTTTCCCGTCTTGAACGTACACGGTGATTAAGTACTATCTGCCGTTTGTAGTTCAGACAGTTCATAAAATACCGGATTGTACTAATTAGCTGCGACAGCCATACCGAGCAGCGACTACATATAACTTATTTGCTAAACTAATAATAATAAGATTTCTTGAATGTAGCCACCAACACCAACGCAAGTACTAGAGTACTGACTCAGCACACACATTTACATTTAGATACCTACGTGATGGAGGATACAAGAAGTGGGTTCGATCCCCACCAATAATAAATATTTGTGTGGCGAAAATAGATGCCTGTTCTCTGTCTGGGCGTTTTTTTTATTCTAAGAATGTATTTACAAAAAAGCCCATCGTAACATACCAACTCTGCTTTGTACCAGATAGTGTTGTGTGGAGCGGACCGTCCAAAATACTTATATTTGTTATAGATTAGCGAATCGGCCCGGCTACACTTGTGCGACTATAATTTAAAAAAAATAAGCGTAAAATATGAAGTCACTGCTTTTAAATTGAGTAGCTATGCGAAGCCGGGGCGGGTTGTTGTTGTTGCTGCCTCCATAACTGTACTCTTTTGTTGCTGCTAGTTGAATAGAGGTTCACTCAACACGCCGCGCCGTTCGTCGTCGTCGTCCGCTGGACGGTATATACCTAAGGACGCGGCGCTTTTTATTTTATTGACGTGACAACGTCTTATTATTCGATGGAGCCATCTACACGCACGAAAAAACATGACTCATTGCGGCGTTACCTCACTCTGAGGCGTTCCATTTAAGGCTTGAAGTGCACAATCACAAGGCACAATCGGCCTCCGCGTTCGGCAGTGTTCGACATAATCTTTTCTGCCTCTCTCCTACTTGAGTGAGCGATGCACAGAAAAGCAAAAACACTTTTATACAATATTCTGTGGAGCGATGCGTCCGCGCGGACAGCTGTATGACGTGGTCACGTTGAACTATCGTCAGTAAGCCGACTTTACAGACAACCGATTTTTCTATTAGTATTTTTAGAACCACGTTATATTTTGAATTAGACGTCCGATTTCAATCATTCAAAAAGTAATGCACAGGTATTGAAACAACCATGAATACGAAATAATTGATTTGCATAAGAATCAAAACAAAGGTACGGATAACATGGTCTGAATTTGATCAGCATTTCTATCAACTTTTAAAGTGTAAAAAAGTTGTTGATGACACTTTTCATAAATATCTACAATAGCTGGACATAAGAACTTAGTTTTTTTAGACATCGATGTGTTCTTTAATATTGTAAAACATTATTTTGTTTGTTCAATGATCAATGTTCACGCAGCGCACAGAATGTAAGGATGTGTGTCATTCTTTGTACACCTTGGCTTACATTATGGACAAATATAAAATATAAAATATAAGCTTCCCTTAAATATAAAATTTAAGTGTGTGTGTGTGTACCGCCGCCGCCGCCGCCGCCGCCGCCGCCGCCGCCGCCGCCGCCAGTCGGAGAAGGCATCCGTGTAAAGTCCGTGTAAACAAGTCGCTACAACTACTTGTAGCGACTTGTTGTATGGCGATCAGTGGTTGTGTACCTACGCTACGTACACAGCCACTGAACCGCTGATCGCCATGCGCCACCGCGGACGCGAGTTGAACGCGTTGGTTTAGCCTTGCCTTTAGTGAAATACCAATTTTATAAAACTAGGCGTGCGCCACAAAATATATTTCTTGCAATTTACCAAACAAGTAATTTAACATTTATAATGATAGAAAACTTAAGGGGCCGGCCACCTTGAAACAACTTCTCACTGGCACCCTACGTTTTGAAAAATCTAACTGTAAAAGGAAGCAGTTCTAATATGGGTGAACAAGCTTTGGGGCCTATTGCCCAACATTTCGACAATGGGAAGTCCAGGCACTTTAAATGTCGTACACCAAAATATGCAAGGGCTTCCCAGCAAAGTTTTAGAATTAGAACTATTTATGAATTGTTTCAGTGTAGACATCATGTGTATTACAGAACACTGGATAGTAGAACTAGAGTTACTCCCTTTTTATGAAAAATATAGTATTGTAAGCTCTTTTAAACGAAAGAACGCTATGCGAGGTGGTTCTTTAATTATTGTAAGCAATCAATTGAAATGCAAGGAGCGTAAAGACATTGCAAATCTCAGTATCGAGAGGACTGTTGAGCTGTCGTGTGTGGAGCTGGAGCGGCACATAGTTGTGAGCGTTTACCGTCCCCCGGACGCGGATTTCACCTTGTATGAATCCACTATGGAAGATGTACTGCGTAAAATCTTTAACTGTAATAAAACCGTAATAATCTGTGGAGATTTTAATGTAGATATCCCGGTTCACCCTCTTTCTGAGAGGCTGTTAAATTTGTTTAAATGTTTTGACCTACACTGCTTGTTTCAAGATCCAACAAGGGTGACACTAACAACAGCCACCTGTCTTGACAATATTTTTAGCAGTCATGAGCCAGTTAGTAAATCGGTAGTTAGGCATTTTAGTTCAGATCACTACGGTCATAGCGCTAGATTTGCTTATAAAATTATAGATAAACACGAGATTTTCACCCACCGGCCTATCACAGAGAGCCGTATTAAAAAGTTTCAAACCAATATTGAACTGAAAGTGTCCCTCATGCCTTGTCTGACTGACCCGAATGACCTTTTCACCAACTTGTCAAATTTAATCAATGAAGAACATAAGGATACCTTTAAACTTAAAACATGTAAAGCTAGTATTAGTGTCGCGTTCGCTGACTGGGCCACCCCAGGTATTTACAAAAGTAGGAATACATTATATGAGCTATATGCTGCTAGGGAATCAATGCCTAATGACCCAGCATTTATTTTACATATTAAAAACTACTCTAAAGCATTTAAAAGAGCTTGTCACGCAGCAAAATCATTGCATATCAAAAGAAAAATTGAAAAATCCACAAATAAAATTAAAGCTACCTGGAAAATAGTCAATAATGAGACTGGCAAATCAAAACTCCGTAATAAAAAAATTCATTTGAAAGTAAACAATAATCTTTTGACAAATAATTTTGAAGTAGCCAACGCGTTTGATAGTTTCTTTTCCAGTATCCCTAAAGTAGTGACATCATCTTTAAATTCCTCGGCATCTGGTGCGATGGCATTGTTAGAGTCTAGTGTTAAAAAATGTAATAATATCTTTAGTTTTAAATACATTAATGCTGACAAAATCGTGAAGACATTTAAATCATTAAACATTAAAAATACTGAAGATTTATGGGGAATGTCTACAAAATTACTCAGCGCTATTATAACTGATATTGCACCATGCCTAGCGTATATTTTTAATAGGTGTGTTGATGAGGGTGTTTTTCCTGATTTAATGAAACCTAGTAAGCTCATTCCCCTGTTCAAATCTGGAAATGCAAGTGACCCTGCTAACTATAGACCTATCTCAGTATTGCCCACGCTAAGTAAAATCTTTGAAAAAGTTATTCTTACTCAGTTGTTATCACATTTTAACCTATATGGGATACTTCATAGCCACCAGTTTGGATTTACGAAAGGTCGATCAACGACTGATGCCGGTATTCTACTCTTAAAGCACATATATGATGCCTGGGAAAACTCGCAAGACGCGATTGGGGTATTCTGCGATCTTTCCAAAGCTTTTGACTGTGTAAATCATGCTACATTAATATCTAAACTTAAACATTACGGCATTCTAAATCGCTCTATTGACCTAATACAATCATACTTGACTGATAGAGTCCTTAAAGTTGGTGTGGGCGGTGAGAGATCTTCTGGGTCTATTATTGACATGGGGGTGCCACAAGGTTCGATATTAGGTCCTTTCTTGTTTCTAGTGTACGTAAATGACCTCCCTTTTTTGGTTAAAAAACTATGTGAAATAGTACTATTTGCTGACGATACCTCATTAATTTTTAAAGTCGATAGATTGAAGACTAATTACGATGACGTTAACGCATCTCTGTCGCAAATACTTAACTGGTTTAACGTTAATAATCTTTTACTGAATGCTAAGAAAACCAAGTGTATTAAATTTATCTTACCAAATGTGACTCTCCGGCCAACTAATATTATACTTAATGGAGAGTCACTTAACCTTGTAGATTCTACTATTTTCTTAGGACTTAATATTGACAAAAAATTGCAGTGGGGGCCACAAATCAAAGCACTTGCAGCTAGACTAAGTTCGGCTGCATATGCAGTTCGGACTATAAGATGGCTTACTGATGAAGCTACAGCTAGGCTAGTTTATTTCAGCTACTTCCATAGTGTTATGTCTTACGGTATCCTTCTCTGGGGGAAAGCAGCTGATATTCAAACTATATTTGTTTTACAAAAAAGGGCCATACGTGCCATATATAAAATGAAATCTCGAGACTCATTGAGGGAGCGATTTAAGGAAATTAATATCCTCACAGTAATTTCACAATATATATATGAAAACTTATTGTACACTCACAAACACATCTGTAGCTTTCAGAAAAATTGTGATTCACATAATATTAACACTAGAAATAAAAATAAACTTTATATTCCCAAATTTCGCCTGCAGAAGGTAAATGGGTCTTTTATGGGGAACACTGTACGCTTTTATAATAAACTTCCGGAAAATGCAACTAAGCTTCCTATTCGGAAGTTTAAAGCCTATGTTAAGAATAATTTAATAAAGAAAGCGTACTATACTCTAGATAGCTATATATGAATGATAAAACTGCGTGGCCCAATGTCCCGGTCACTCTACCCATAGGAAGCTAACATGTCGATTTGCAATGTCTGTACCTACTATTTCGTATCTTATTTTTATATAAGCTGTGTAGATACTATAGTATAACTTTGAAGCGTAGCGTGTGCTGTCTTTGAAACTTTTGCTTTTGTATTATTGCATTGCATACGTCTGACTAAGTGAAGTGGCACCACACTGGAACTTCACTGCTATTATTTTAGACTATTTTTGATTTGTAAAAGGATCATATAAAAAAACAGTAGGAACCGAGACGTAGTTTGTTGCCTGTTCTTCTACGCTTGGTCGCGTGGAACTGGCACCTAGACTCACCTAGCTTTAAGACGTTTCAAAGTGATTCTTGTATCGTATTGAATAAACGCTTATTGAATCTTGAATCTTGAACAAGCATATGGCCACCTGATGTTAAGTGGTAATCATCGCCTATATTAAAGACATGCCTCGTAGGTCACGCACGTCAGGAACATGGCCTACGGTGCACTGCCCAGCGTCCGTCAACTGGAGGCATACAGAGATTCAGCTTCACGTGCCAGTAATTACACCGGCGCCCATACCCTTCAAACCGAAACACAGCAATACTGGTTCACGGCAGAAATAGGCATGGTGCGAGGTCGGTACTTCCCCGGACGAGCCCTTCACAGAGAGCTCTACTACTACTAGTTAGGCTAACTGGGCCTTCACACAATACCTACAATAGGTGGGTACTGACCAGCAGCAGCTCGGCGATGTTCCCTTGCGGGTGCAGGATGGTGCCGACGAAGTTGTTGTTGTTCACCGACTCGAGCACCACTTCGATGTCCTTGTGCAGGAGGCGCGCCTCCACGAAGTAGCGGGCTTCGGCTTCTTCAGCGAACGGCTCCGAGTCGCCGTCTTGCTTCACCAGGGGGCACTGTTCATAACAACTGTCACTTTCGAAACAACAAATGACTACCGGCTCTTATTACTAAAAATAAATTATAGTTTAAAAAACTAAAAAAACACGCTTTTTGTACAATAATATAAATTTTTCAATTGATTATTAGTTTTATTTTAACTTTTTAGTTCAATTAGTTATAAAAGCGTGTTTTTTTAGTTATTTAAACTATAATTTATTTTTAACTTTTTTTTTTAGTTTTTTTTTCTTCATATTATTGCATTGTCATTGACTTTTGACAGGTGTGTAAAGTTTGAATCAAATCTGATCGTTCAAAGTAGGACAAAATCAAGCTCAAAGGGGTCGGTTACAGTGACATACAATAGTACATTGTTACCTGAGTGTTGAAAGTCACGTTTTTTGAGTCCCGAGACGGGTTTGGCGCCAGAGCGTTAGCGAGGGCGCCAATGGAGCTTGAGGGACTCAAAAGACTTTCACCCGAGGTAAACACTGTGCTTTTCATTGCGTGCGAATACAAGGAAAGTAAAAATAAAAACATGAATGAAAAATTAGTGAAAATGAAGATTGAATTGCCGCCTTCCCGGTTTTTTTTTTCTTTTTCTCTGGCGGGCCTTCGGCTTCGGCTCGCCAGCATTATTCAGCCATTATTTTCATTTTCATAATTTAAATCTATGTTATTTTAAATAAATAGTTGAAGCTATACACTAATCAAGTAATTTAGAAGATATATTATTTATTTAATACTATCTTTATGTTATTTAAATTTAAATATTACATTGCGCTCTAATTAGACTTTTTAAACTTCTTACCGTTGTAATGGGTTTCCAACCTACTTGCTGAATAAAAAGTTGAAATTTGGTTGAACAACCTCCTTGCAGTTAGAAAGACTTTAGAAAGTTGGAACATGGTTGAATAAAATAGAACTTGTTTTTTTTATAATTTGACAGCTGTCAGTAGAAAGCGATTCTCTCTAGGGCTGAAAGTTTTACTTTCAATTAGGCCCCTCAGGCAACTTCAAACCTACTTTCAGAGTATGAGTAATGAAAACATACATACAGGTGAAGCTAATAAAAGCGTTATAATAATCGTTCTGTCCAACTTTTACGTGAACGTTGACTCACGGCTGTTATCTCGAAACAAAACGTTTCCGTACCCGAAGTCGGAGTTTTGCTACCACATTTCGTTACCAAATGTGGTTTTCGTTTCGCCTATTTGTCTCTCTCTATTGTATGGAGAAAATATGAGACGGCAAAAATACGTTACGTAATTAGAGTTGTTGTCTCATCTTTTCTCCATACAATAGACAGAGACAAATAAGCAAAACGAAAACAACATTTGGTAACGAAATGTTGTAGATGCACTGGGACTTCGGGCTCAGTCCGCGACCACGGTGGCTAAGAGCCGTCCAACAAATCACAAAAAATTACGTATTCCAGCTGAGCCGGCGGCAGAGGTTCTTCGGTGGCTCTGTACTAAAGCCTTGCGCACATCTAAACGTTCTGCGGTGGCGATCAATGAAACGCAGTCATATTTGACAGACGACATTTTTAGGGTAGAACTCGTGGCGTGGACACCCAGCTGACAAATTTTGGGTTACTTTAAAGACTTCAAAAAAACACCCATAGAACCAAACCACAGCTTCCTGGCCTGTTGACCCCATGTATGGTAGTGAGACGTTTAGTTTCAACTAGTGATTTAATATAATATAGTCGTGGGTTCAAATCCACTCGTGTACCAATGAGTTTTTCTATCACACTATGCCAGTACTCTCAAAACGGTGAAGGAAAACATCGTGAGGAAACCGGCGTGCTGTAGAACCTAAAAAAGTTCGAGCAACACGTGTCAAGGGTCACGCAAAAAGGGCCCACCAGTGGCCTACTTGCGGAAAAACCTGCCCGCACATCAAGTGCGCATGATAAACTTGCCGAATATAATATAATGATAGATGGTAATGAAAACGGACTCACCCTGATTCCCGAGAGCATCACAGTGATCGGCGTGAAGTCTGGCATCAAGCACAGTCGCACTGTGGACCCATCGCGTACGTACTCCACGATGGCCTTGATTGGGCTTCCGTTCAATTTGTTCACGTACTGTTTGGGATTGTCGATCGTCCATTTTATTTCACGGACATGTTCCTGGATGATCAAAAATTAAATTATATACAGATCAATACAGATGGCAAAAAATATACAGGACCTAGGATGAAAAGAAAATCAAGGTATAATAAAAAGATTGGTGCCCCTAATTAGGCACTTGCCCGACCCACCGACGGCGACGATGAGCGAGAAGCGAGTGTGTACGAGTAGTAGTTTGTGTTGTGCCATCAACATGTGTAGACATGTACCTTATACCATACCCAGCAGTAGATGGTGCCAGTCTGATAATTATGTGAATTTTGGCATATCTTTAATAATAAATAAATAGTAACAATATTTATTTACTTGAAAAAAAAGTTTTACAAAGTTGACTAAATTAAACTAAGTCTAGATAGGTAAAACTAGGTGCACAATTAATTTTAAAGTAGTTTGCAACTAAACCCTTGTAAATAGTCTAAAGACATTGACTCCTCGCTCTAACTAAGTAAGAACTTGTATGCAGTATTTGGACCCAGAATGTATAGAAATGAATGGTAGTATTTTTATTATACAAAATCTCTTCTCTCATACGTCGTAAACTTTAATCGATCGCAGGTAAAGTCAAAGGTCACTTCAAAATGGGCGACCTATTTTCCGCTCGAGCCTCGCTGCCTGATAAGTTCATTATGAAGTAATCTATTTTTCCCGGGAAGCGGCTGCGCTGTCGAAGCGCATCCAATAATCAATTTCCGCGACCTGTCTGTATTTAGGTCAGATATAAGAACATTGTTCTAAAGCCTTCTGCTCCCTACCTTAGGATACATTTCATTATGTTGAAACATGTGTGACAACTTGACAAGATATATTTTATTCAAACAAACTAAGCAACTTATAAATACTTAAATGGCTAACCTACAATTTGGATGTTCAGAAAGGAGGAGTTAACTAGGAGAGGAGTCTACAAGATTAGCGTATGCACTTATTTTTTATTCTAATTTTAAGGTATAGAAAATTGAGTAATCTGGGAAATATAAATAAATATAAATAAAATAAGACAATACTATAGACAATCCACACAACACTATTTAGCCGCAAACTAAGCAGAGCTTGTACTATGGGAACCAGGTAGCTAATATAATACTTAAATACATTTTTTTTTGTAAATACATGCTTAGAATACAATATAACACCTAGACAGAGAACAAACATCTGTGTTCACCACACAAATATTTGTTCTCTGTGGGGATCGAACCCACGACCTACGGCTCAGAAGGCAGAGCTACTACCAACTGAGCTGAGAGGCCAGACAATATGAAAAAAAACTTAATTTTCAAAAGTATGCTTACATGAGCGTTCGAAGACCAGATGCCCTTGCCGGCACTCTTGGCAGCGTCTTCGATGTCAACCAGTTTCTTGAGCTGCGGGATGTTCCGCCCGCCGTCGCGGACCTTGGCCAGTCCTTCGGCTAGCAACAGTTCTGTAACGTTGTCGTCTTTAGTGGGGTCCTTGCCGCACCAGACGAAGCCGTATTCCCGTGTCGCGGAGTTCGCCGGCTTCTCAGACGTGAATGTCACCTCTTTGCCAACCAGCTTCTTTCTTAGAAACTCTCGAGCTTCCCATGTGTAGGGTTCATCTTTCGTCTCTGTATCACTGTACAAGTCAAACAAAAAACAATATTAGTTTAAACTGATCGCCATCGCAGGACGCTTAGAACGCGGGAGAGAGCTATCGTATTGATTGCGCACTGCTGTTGCTGTGAGCGCCGGCGTTCACTGTGTTGCTCGAATCTGAACTTTGGTAAGGGAGCGTAATCCTGTATTGTTATTATTAATTCACATTTATTTACACATTATTAATTCACTGTATTTATTTATGTTACGGTTGAAATTCGTTAGCGATCGTATTGATTATTCCGGTTGTTACACCTTTTTTAGACTGTTTAAAAATAAACTGGGGAGCGAGCCACAGATCGTCCAAATAAGAAGAAAGAAGAATAAGAAGTTAGTTTTAAGTAATATCCGAATACGATTTTTAATTGTTTTAATGAATAAATAAACTGAAACTGAAGCATAAGAGTGAATTGGTGTCTTCTAGATCGCTTCTAGACCATCCTGCTTCATCGTCGGCTACATCGTCGCTTACCATCAGGTGGGATTGTAGCCAAAGGATGGTCTATATAATCTAAAAAAAATATTCTCTAAAATAAATGAAATGATTTAGTAAGTAGAACTGGTAGCATGCAAGAAATACTTTCACCTTTCGGTATATCTGGGGCACTAGTTAAAGATAGTACAGTATTGAATAATCTGTAGTCAGTCTGCGATAGACCGTGTTTCATTGAACATCGCTCTTAATAGGTATCTATACCCTGATTTATAATCTTAGTCTTTTTTGGTAAACAAAGGTAATGCCATATCAAAAAAAAGCAGCCAAGTGCGAGTCGGACTCGCCCATGAAGGGTTCCGTAGCACGACGAACTACAAGAACCTTTATATATATGTTACTTGATGTAACATAATAAGGTTCCTGTAGTTCGTTGAAAGGTAAATTGCGGTTTGCGGTTTATGACGTATAAAAAAAAACTACTGACTAGATCTCGTTCAAACTAAATATCGTTGAAAGTTTACATAGTAATGTACAACATATATTTTTGAAGTGAAAACTTCTTTAGCGGCGTTGGAGCACTTTCTGTAATGGGTATAAAATCTTAAACTCGCGTCAGGGCGTCAGGATCACGTGACCTTATCGAAAAAGCGTAGGACGGATTTTTTGCAGAAATGTACCCTAAGACTACAACGTAGAGTTCATAATAAAAATCGAAAAAAAGCGTAAGACGCTACAGATACGCTAGTAGTTACTATGACACGGTAACGTCACAGAATAGATAATAGTTAGTAGCAAGCATACCAAGGCGTTTTTCGTGACTGTAGTAGGTATAGGTACATACCTATTATAGATTTTATGAACTAGCGGCCGCCCGCGGCAGGTAGTAGTGGTCATTGGTACAAGATTTTATAGATCTACTGTATTTATTTTTCGAGTGGAGCATTGCGGCGAGCGAAGCGAGCCGCCATGCGACCATGGGAACAGCGCGGCGAGCGAAGCGAGCCGTGCTGTGACTCCCCCCAAGCCCCCCAGAACCCCCTCCTCCTGAACCCGGGGGGAGCGTCGCGGCGAGCGAAGCGAGCCGCCACGTGACCACGGGGAACAGCGCGGCGAGCGAAGCGAGCCGTGCTGTGACCCCCCCTAAGCCCCCCAGAACCCCCTCCTCCGAAACCCGGGGGGAGCGTCGCGGCGAGCGAAGCGAGCCGCCACGCGATCACGGGGAACAGCGTGGCGAGTGAAGCGAGCCGTGCTGTTACCCCCCTAAGCCCCCCAGAACCCCCTCTTCCTGAACCCGGGGGGAGCGTCGCGGCGAGCGAAGCGAGCCGCCACGCGACCACGGGGAACAGCGCGGCGAGCGAAGCGAGCCGTGCTGTGACCCCCCTTAGCCCCCCAGAACCCCCTCCTCCTATGTCTGCCGTTTTACTTCATTTAGGACCTACTTGTAGGTCGCGCGACAAGGTCCCTTCTAGCGGTTCCGACCCGTTGAGGATTTGGCTTTACGTAAAATTTAGGGTTCCGTATAGGGTTTTGATTGGGGTTATACTATATTGAGGAATTTGATTAAATGGTCGACTTTTAGGGTTCCTTAGGACTTTGATTGGAGTTTCAACTACACTTAGAAGCTTGATAATGTTAAAATTTTTAGGGTTCCTTAGGACTTTGATTGGGGTTTTACTACATTGAGGAATTTGATTAAGTGGTCAACTTTTAGGGTTCCTTAGGACTTTGATTGGAGTTTCAACTACACTTAGGAGCTTGATAATGTTAACATTTTTAGGGTTCCTTAGGACTTTGATTGGAATTTCAACTACACTTAGGAGCTTGATAATGCTAAAATTTTTAGGGTTCCTTAGGACTTTGATTGGGGTTTTACTACATTGAGGAACTTGATAAAATAAACAACTTTTAGGGTTCCTTAGGCCTTTAATTGGACTTTCAACTACACTTAGGACCTTGATTATGTAAACAAGTTTAGGGTTCCTTAGCACTTTGATTGGAATTTCAACTACACTTAGGAGCTTGATAATGCTAAAATTTTTAGGGTTCCTTAGGACTTTGATTGGGGTTTTACTACATTGAGGAACTTGATAAAATAAACAACTTTTAGGGTTCCTACGTTAATAATCAAGTTTTCACTTCTGCCGGCACTCCCGGAGTGCAACCCGTATTTTTTTTTAGTATTATCATTCTCTTACTTTAGAAGTTAGAGGGGGGGGGACCAACTTTTTTCCACTTTGGAAGTGTCTCTCGCGCAAACTATTCAGTTTAGAAAAAAACAATATTTGAAACCTCAACATCATTTTTGAAGACCTATTCATAGATACCCCACACGTATGGGTTCAATGAAAAAAAAATTTTTGAGTTTCAGTTTCAAGTATGGGGACCCCCAAAATTTATAGTTTTTTTTCTACTTTTGTGTAAAAACCTTAATGCGGTTTACAGAATACATCTACTCACCAAGTTTCATCAGTCTAGCTTTTATGGTTTCGGAGAAAAATGGCTGTGACACGGCCGGACAGACAGACAGACATGACGAATCTATAAGGGTTCCGTTTTTGCCATTTGGCTACAGAACCCTAAAAACGATGTTGAACTGGTACTTTTTGATATTTTTTAAAATTTTGTAAAGTAGCTGAGGTAGTATTTATTTTCTTATCAATATCCATAGAATGAGAAAAAGTAATGATTTCTTGCTATCTCATATATTTTAATTCATTGTTTCAACAAAGTTATTAAATGATGAAGAAATTATAGTTTACGACACTGGTATCATTTGATTAACATGGGAGTAAATCACAGGGCTACGAAACAGTTGGTGCATTTTGGCACAATAAAGCCATTCTATTTTGTGTTTGCGTTCTTATTTGTTTTAATCGTCATGCTTTGCATCGTCTTTCGTTCGTTGAAGTGGAATGTGTTCCTCGTGTGCTGCTCGTGTCCAATTGTGCGTTGTTACCCAAGTTTTTGCTCACATTATCGTTGTCGTTGTTATTGTTATCAGTTTTTTGATAAGTTTTAGCCTTGTTGTTGTTGCTGTTGTGTTTGTATCAAACATAGACCCTCAACCCGCGCCGGCGGGTAAAAATATGATATATAAAAATATGAAATTATAGTATCATTGTTTTATTTGTACTTCCTTATGATCAGGCACAGGAAAATGAGGTTCTACTTTTCAGTGTTCTCTAGTAGGTTAAGTAGTTGTAGTAATATTCAGGTAGGTCTATTGCACGAGTAAAACCGCGCGCCGGTCCTACTAATAGTGATCCATGGTAAAACATGTTTTTCTCCCCTGAGTTGTCACTATGACAGTGACATATCATGACATTTGTTTGTTTACAAAAAAAGACGTGAGTTTCTGAATCAGGGTATAGCACATTTACCTTCAGTCCACTAGTAGGGAATGTCAGTATAAAAATAGACTACCTCCATGCCGTTCGCGTTCCTGGTCGCTCCCTAGATGTGCGGTTTTTCTTTCGGACTTGAAAAGATCGGCAACGCGGATGGCATAAGTTTACTTCTGTTTTTAGGGTTCCGTAGCCAAATGGCAAAAACAGAACCCCTGTAAATTCGTCATGTCTGTCTGTCCGTCTGTATGTCACAGCCATTTTTCTCCGAAACCGTAAGAGCTAGACGAAAAAAACTATAAATTTTGGGGGTCCCCATACTTGAAACAGAAACTCAATAAAAAATTTTTTTTTTCGAACCCATATACGTGTAGGGTATCTATGAATAGGTCTTCAAAAATGATGTTGAGGTTTCTAATATAGTTTTTTTCTAAACTAAATAGTTTGCGTGAGAGACACTTCCAAAGTCGAAAAAATATATGTTGTACATTACTATGCAAACTTTCAACGATATTTGGTTTGAACGAGATCTAGTGAGTAGTTTTTTAGGGTTCCGTAGCCAAATGGCAAAAACGGAACCCTTATAGATTCGTCATGTCTGTCTGTCTGTCCGTCCGTATGTCACAGCCATTTTTCTCCGAAACCGTAAGAGCTAGACTGATGAAACTTGGCGAGTAGATGTATTCTGTGAACCGCATTAAGATTTTTACATAAAAACTTGTTGCCGCAAATTGCGCTTTACGATTTATGACGTATAAAAAAAAACTACTCACTATATAGATCTCGTTCAAACCAAATATCGTTGAAAGTTTGCATAGTAACGTACAACATATATTTTTTTTAGTTTTATCTTTCTCTTATTTTAGAAGTTAGAGTGCGGGGGACCAACTTTTTTCCACTTTGGAAGTGTCTCTCGCGCAAACTATTCAGTTTAGAAAAACGCAATATTAGAAATCTCAACATCATTTTTGAAGACCTACTCATAGATACCCCACACGTATGGGTTCGATGAAAAAAAATTGTTGAGTTTCAGTTTCAAGTATGGGGACCCCCAAAATTTATAGTTTTTTTTTCTATTTTTGTGTAAAAATCTTAATGCGGTTCACAGAATACATCTACTCGCCAAGTTTCATCAGTCTAGCTCTTATGGTTTCGGAGAAAAATGGCTGTGACATACGGACGGACGGACGGACAGACAGACAGACAGACAGACATGACGAATCTATAAGGGTTCCGTCTTTGCCATTTGGCTACGGAACCCTAAAAACCCATACGAAATGAGATATTTACAAAAAAGTTTTTTGACCTTGTTTAATAGTTGCGCACATTCTACCATATGCAGGTTTTGAGACAACTTTTAGGGTGTCAATATACAAATATTTACAAACTTACAGCTGGGTATCTCGAATTCCGAGATTCTTACCAAATTTAAGCTTAAATGACTGGCCTAGTAAGGGTTGCCATATGTGTAAAAAGTAATTTGACTACCGATGACGTAATCATCATCTAGACTCCCCTCCCCCCCATGTCACCCAGAAAAGCAATACGTAGCCCCCCGCCCCCACATAGTGCTTACGTAACATTGGAACGGCCCCTTATCCCAGTTCTCATAAGTTATCGGCATTTGTCCTAATCAGCAGGTGTAGAACACTTGTAGCTAAGCCAAATACAAAACATGGATTCATTTGTTGTTGAAAGCCAAATATTATAGATTTTGTTGATGTAGCTTCTTTTTCTAATATTGTCACTGATTCTTTCAAACCAAGTGTGGTGAAAGGATTTTAAGTGCGCCTCAAAGAGGCTCCTTTCGTGCACTTGACACATATTTTCGAACTTTTTAGGTTCTACAATAAGCTGGTTTCCTCACGATGTTTTCCTTCACCGTTTGAGAGCACTGGTATAGTGTACATAAATTTTTGGGCAGAAAAGCTCATTGGTACATGACTGGATTTGAACCCACGACCTTAGACCACCAGTGCTCTCATTGTTGATGTAGCAAATAAGTGGTTTAAAAAAATAGTGCGGACTGTGGGTGGACCACCACCAGTCACACTATTTAATAAACCTAATACATATTGTTTTCCAGCAACTATTCTTTACTAACTCTTTTTAGTTGACTGTCATTCTTGACTACTGTACCCGAAGTCGGAGTTTTGCTACCACAGTTCGTTACCAAATGTTGTTTTCGTTTTGCCTATTTGTCTCTCTCTATTGTATGGAGAAAATATGAGACGGCAAAAATACGTTACGTAGTTAGAGTTGTTGTCCCATCTTTTCTCCATACAATAGACAGAGACAAATAGGCAAAACGAAAACAACATTTGGTAACGAAATGTTGTAGATGCATTGGGACTTCGGGCTCTGTTCTAACAGTATTATTTTCAAAACAACTTCTTGTACATACAAAAGTAAACAACACGTTTTTCGAAAATTGCACAATTTCATGGAATGTTTCCTTGCATCTGCTGCCTGAATGACCTTTCAGCAAGGTTATGGGTACATAAACAAAGTGTGTGGATACCTCGAAGACGCCGAGAGCGGCCCAGCTTGCCGATCTCCTCCAGCACTTCACGCATGGCCGTCACCGAGGGCTCTTCCTCCCCCGCCGGCACGATCAGTAGTCGCGCCGCCGCGTGATGTCACCAGCAGCACCTGCCACTGCCACTGCCACCTGCCACCCACAAGCTACACGTAAACACCAACGCACGCACGCACGTGAGCGTGAGACGGTTCAACACGACTGGTGACTCCACTAACCGGGATCGGACCGAACGCAGATACATGCCGCACGGCGTCTGAAATGAAACCCTCCTCGTCGTAGATCCGAATCGAATAATAAGACGAAAACTCTTCATTGATTTACTACAACTTACTTCATTGATTAGCTACAATTCTGTTTTACTTGATTACACCACAAACCACAAACAATACAATTATCCATAACGTCGACACCATGGAATGGATTTATCTCTCGCTTCTTCTTCTTTACCACTAGAGCTGTAACTCTTTGCTTGATTCGATTAGAGATGTCCTATTCCCAAAACTGGTTAACACGAATTAGGCTTCTCCTTCACCATTATAATGAACACTTAAACACGAACAAAACGTACGATCACGAACTAAAAGCGGACATCAATTATAAAGAAAAACTATAAACCGAACTAATTTTTTAGACTGAGTCTATTAATACAGGTAGGTACTGTACGAACAATTTATAATTATTAATACGGGTACTGCGAGGGGTGGGGGGGGGCACCATTCTTGAAATTAAGTAGGTAAAAAAAAAAAAACCTAGCAACCTACTGTTACTTTTGTGACTTAGGTCGGAGTGCCCCGAGTTTGAATCTGGATTATTAAAACACTTTACAGTCGCTTAAAAGGCGTAGTAAAGTTAAAATTTGGGTTGGCTTTAGTATTGTTAGGGAGGAGAAGGGTCGGGGGAGGGGTCCTCTCTGCACTGACATGCACCATTCTTGAAATTAAGTAGGTATAAAAAAAAAAACCTAACAACCTACTGTTACTTTTGTTACTTATGTCGGGGTGCCCTGAGTTTGAATAATTTCCGTGTGAATATACTCATTATAAAATTGAATAAATGTACGAATAAATATAATTTATTCATCCAGCACCCGTAAAAATAGTCACTTCCAATTTTTTAGTGATCAACAAACGCCATAGCCGTGGGTTCCTATGATAAACGTACCTATCCATTTTCGTTAGACTAATAATGTTACACAACGTAAATGTAAAACGAAACTATAATAACAATAACACTACAATTATTTTAGCTAAAACTAGCTCTTGATCGCGTATTTCAAGCCCATGTTGAATGGTGCCTGACGTTTTCTTTCTTTGCGAAAATCGAAGTAAAGCCTGGTTTCCACTGCGAAAGGGTAATGTGCGGAAAATGGTTAGGCGGAACGGACTCATTTTTAGTGAAATAGGTTTGCGTTTCCACCGACGAAGAGTTGGTCATGAGAAATGAGCGGACTGAGCTGAACTAGGGATGCCCGTTACGATACGATATATCGGAATACCGATACAGCACTATACGACACGATACGCTTCGATATATCGCATTCTTATAAAAATATCGCATTACTGTATCGTTCCTTCTGAACGCCTGTTTTCTTTAGCTGGACACACACTTTCCGAAAGCCGTAATAGGTTAAATCCACAGCGCTTATCAAAGTTATTCTTTATGCGTTGTTTAAGTGCTGATCAATGGCAATTGTGATTTTTTTTGTTGAATAAAACTATTTTAATTACATATAATTAGGTAGGTATTTGTTTCTTTAAAAAAAATAAAAGAATATAGTAAAACTACTAAAAAGATAACCCTTTGCACGATATACAGGGTTATTCATAATTAGCTGCAAATACTCAGGAATTAGGTTCAACAAATAAAATAAAAAATATTTATAAAATGTTTTTTTTTAAGTTTTGTTATGAAAATCCCGAGAAAATCGATAAAGAATATCCTTTGGAATCATTGGCGCCTGACCTATTTTGACCTTTGATCTGCGCCCGCGCGCCGTGAGCGACACTCTGCGTTCAGTCACCGCCTGGGTGGGTAATCGTCCTGTTCTCCATGGCAATCATTATGCAATAGCCGTAAAAAAAATAATAAAAATAAAATTTTGATACAAAAACTTAAATCAAAATTTAAATAAAATCATTTCATAAATATGTTTTATTTTATTTGTTGAACCTAATTCCTGAGTATTTGCAGTTAATTATGAATAACCCTGTATACTCATTATATCGCATATTAATTGAAAGGCATGCGATACGGTTACCATGCGATATATCGATACAGAGGAAATCGATGATATCGCCTATCGAGACAACCAAGTTCGATACAGTCACGATGCGATATATCGATACAATACACTTTTTTGGGCATCCCGAAGCTGAACAGAAAATGAGAAATGAAAAACGAATAGATAATTTCCACAGAGAACGAACGAGTTCAGTTGAAGTTTTGAGCTGCACCCGAAGTCGGGGTTTTGATACCACATTTCGTTACCAAATGTTGTTTTCGTTTCGCCTTTTTGTCTCTCTCTATTGCATGGAGAAAATATGAGACGGCAAAAATACGTTACGTAGTTATAGTTGCTGTCTCATCTTTTCTCCATACAATAGAGAGAGACAAATAGGCGAAACGAAAACAACATGTGGTAACGAAATGTTGTAAATGCACTGGGACTTCGGGTACTGGTTGCGTGTGGTCGTGTTGTTGCGATGTTATCGAGTGCCCCACTCACCACTTTCTGTGTGGAAACGCTACTATATAAATTGTAATTGCGAGTTGAGCGGAGTCCGTAAGTACTCCGCTCCGCTCCCTAGAACTGAGCGAGCTCATTTCTACTCTTTCTACACGCTCGGCTCTTTCCGTCCGACTATATGTTGGTGGAAATACAAGTATGCAGTTTGTGTTTGCGAGTTTAACGAAGTCATTAATGGGTCCGTTCCGCTCGCGGTGGAAACCGGGCTTAAGTTTTGGAAAGCCAGCGAGCGACTGAGTTCTTCAGCTGACAGCCGGAAGTAGGAAAAGTTGACTAGGTATTCAATGATGCAACTTTATTCATCTATAGCAACGGGGCGGATATTTGTTTTAATTCTATTCCAAAGAGGAACAAACTAAATAAAATTGTACATAGTGTTCTTATAATGTATGTTTAGACAAATGAGTTTAATACGATTGAATCTAATAAAGTAATCAAAATGACGATAATCTACGAGATAATCAGCTCTATGGTTTGCTTGTCTGTGGTATGAAAATGGTCTTCTTTTCTTCTTTTCTTGGTTTCAAAACTTGGAAATAGTGATGGACCAAAGGACCTGTTCAACGTGAATTAGTTCTAGTGTCACGCACGCAGCTTACACTTACGTAGTTAGCCAGTTTCATTATATAAGAAACTGATTTAAATCTAACGCCGATGGCTATCAAATAGAGAACCTTCGAAGTCGGATCCCGTACGTTATTGGAGACTAGGCATTAAAATTATTGCTACTTTATTTAATTGGAATGTTGTTAAATTATTATTTTTAATAACTGTTATTTATTTGTTATAAACCATTTTTAGGGTTCCGTAGCTAAATGGCAAAAACGAAACCCTTATAGATTCGTCATGCCTGTCTGTCAGTCTGTCTGTCCGTCCGTCCGTGTCATAGCTATTTTTCTCCGAAACCGTAAGAGCTAGACTGATGAAACTTTGCGAGTAGATGTATTCTGTAAACCGCATTAAGATTTTGACACAAAAATAGAAAAAAAAGACGGGTTGCACTCCGGGAGTGCCGGCAGAAGTGAAAACTTTCTCATCGTTTTGTGGATTATCAGTGCCTTGCCTACCTTATTCATAATACCTAAATAAATACAGTAGATCTATAAAATCATGTACCAATGACCACTACTACCTGCCGCGGGCGGCCGCTAGTTCATAAAATCTATAATAGGTATGTACCTATACCTACTACAGTCACGAAAAACGCCTTGGCATGCTTGCTACTAACTATTATCTATTCTGTGACGTTACCGTGTCATAGTAACTACTAGCGTATCTGTAGCGTCTTACGCTTTTTCGATCAGGTCACGTGATCCTGACGCGAGTTTAAGATTTTATACCCATTACAGAAAGTGCTCAACGCCGCTAAAGAAGTTTTCACTTCAAAAACTATAAATTTTGGGGGTCCCCATACTTGAAACTGAAACTCAAAAATTATTTTTTCATCGAACCCATACGTGTGGGGTATCTATGAATAGGTCTTCAAAAATGTTGTTTATTTTATTTTATTTAATGATCACCAACATAATAAACACTAGTACAATACAACAAGATAGTGCAGGAACACAGAGTCAAGTGCTATTATAATTATAGGTGAAGACAGTGTGGCGGCTAGGTACTTAGCCACAAGAATCGGGCTGACGCGTAGGAATTCAATGTCGCGTCGCCAGTCGTCTCTCCCCGCTCACACGGTGCGAACATGTAGCCTTGGTGAAAATAAATAAGTATTTGGAACATGTGTTTATTGCTGCACTATCCTCAAGAAAAGTAGATTATGTAGTTAGGGGTAGCATCTGGCCTTAAATCCCTAAAACAGCATGCGTACAGAATATAAACGAGCAACAGAAGACTTATCAACTAACATGACCTATTACTAACACTATTTACATAAACATACACCTACATAATATTACATACTATGGTTAAACAATTAAAACGAGGAGAAAAATAATAATTCATAATAATAATAATATTAATAATAATTAAATATTGAACACAAACTGAAAGTTGATTAAATAATTATACGAATTTAATTAACAGTCATTTACAGAATTGCAATAAAGTTCACTAGAGGTAAAATATGATTTCAATTTATTTACACTGTCAGCAAAGATGTCCATCTTACCAGTCTTACAAGAGGTGTTGCACTGCCTAATCATCCTCGAAAGTGGTGCATAGTGCCCCAAATTAGACCACTTAGCTGAAATATATTAAATCGGGAAACTCGCGGCAGTCTACTAGGAGCAGACAGGGATATAGACGACAGAAGGTAGGGAGCGTCAAGGGCACCATTCACCACTTTCGACAAGAACACAGTATCGAGCATTTGTCTACGATCACAGAGTTTGGACATTCTGAAATGGACTAATCTGTCTTCGTAGCTCAACAGTTTCTTACCTAGGTTGCATGAAAAAGTAAGGTGCCACAGAAACCGTTTTTGAATGCGTTCCAAGCGCTTGCTGTGAATTTCGTAGTGCGGGTTCCAAGCCATACTGCAGTAATCTAACCCGCTGCGCACTAAAGAATTGTACAATGCTATTTTAGTTGCTGGGGATTTAGAGTCCTTGATATTACGCAGTACAAAGCCAAGGCAATGTTGAGGTTTCTAATATCGTTTTTTTCTTAACTGAATAGTTTGCGCAAGAGACACTTCCAAAGTTCTAAAAAGTTGGTCCCCCCCCCTTCTAACTTCTAAAATAAGAGAATGATAAAACTAAAAAAATTATATGATGTACATTACTATGCAAACTTTCAACGATATTTGGTTTGAACGAGATCTAGTGAGCAGTTTTTTTTTAAACGTCATAAATCGTAAACCACAATTTACCTTTTGACGACCTACAAGAACCTTTTTATTATGTTACTTGTTGCTACGGAACCCTTCATGGGCGAGTCCGACTCGCACTTGGCTGCTTTTTGTTAGTATACATGTCCATTGTCCACTCAAGTCAAATCCTTATCTTGCTAAGAATGAGATTCAGTCTTACTTAAAGTTATTTATCACCACTCTGTGTGATTTATCCAAGTAAAAACTTCAGGGAAATCAAAGCTAACACCGTTGACTTGTGTAACGATAACTCATCTCTTTGCACATTTTCCATCACATAAATGTTAATTTTCTGCTATTTAGACTGCGTGTTATAAATAATAATTAGCTTGTTCTTAAAATAAAGTAACAAGTAGCAGACTTCCGGCGGAAAAAAGCATTGATACAATTAATTGACAAAAGGACAGGTAATTATTATTGATATTGCCACTTGCCACTCCTTATTTATTCCATTCCATGCTTAAAGGCGACAGATATCCCTCATTTTGATGGAAATATCTCCAAACATCTCCCCAAGACCACCTACGATACACAGTAAACGTACTCGTGCAATGCCTGACAGCCTGACACCGATGCATGCACAAGCTTCATACAAAGATAATAATTTATTTTTCATCCCACCAGCTCGGAAAGTGTGGTTTTCCTGTTCAATATCTGACTGGAAAAGCCGTTTTTATCCGCTAGAGGATAAAGTAAATTTGAATTTAGAATATCGTGTTTAATAAGTTTGTGAATACACAACCTATTTACTTCTACCTCCATGGTGCCGAACTTATCATACAACTTTTTTTATTTTGTTAAAAACTCGCACTCGTAACCTTCTTGGTGTATAAGCTTAGACAATTTAGTGTATAAGTGAATTCAAAACACCATTAAACCTATTTACTTCTACCTGCATGGTGCCGAATTTATAATACAACCTTTTTAAATTTGTTATTATCTCATACTCGGAACCTTCTTGGTGTGTTACTTTTAGTAGCGCCATGTTCTTTTTTGCATTTAATCATTTCCTCGCTGAGGTGGGATGAAAAGTTAAGTGTTGCACTCGAGTGCAAAGATGGTTAAACTTTAGAATCCTGCGCTTGCTCAGTCATCAAAATTGAGCACGCGGTTAAAAAGTATCTTTGCACTCTTGTATAACAAATAACTATTATAAAAGGCCGATCTTATTTTCACGAAAAAAGAAGAAGCAGATTTCTATGGTGTATGTGTGCGTATACGTATGTATATCTACATTTGTGTGCGTAAATCTTATATTTAAACTGTCAAAACTGACATCTCAAACTGTCAAATATCAAGAGGTCAATGTCATGCTTGCTTCTGCTTGCTACTGTTCTATATTTCTTGCTAGGATATTTCGAGATACGAGCTAATATTTACGAAATAAAATCCACCGGAATATTAAATAAGACAGAAATGCGATGGCTGCAACAGCATCGGTAATTAATCATCTGTCTTATTATTATAATCTGAAGAGTATTTACCATTTCCTACAGCACAGACGACTTCAATACCTCCAGCAGCGTTGGGAACCAACCGCTCATAGTCAACTCCTACGCATAGTTACAACTGGGCAGTCATCAATAATGAGAAGAACATTTAATTCTTCGACACCTCTGCCGCATGCCAGACACCTCGTGGGCTTTCATCTTCAGTGGGCTGAAGATGTGTGTCAAACTTAGCGCTAGAAGGTGGTAGACCCGACTTTAGTGGGTGTGTGATGTGTGTTTATAACCCTGCCAAAAGTGTGATAGGATAGGGATTGTGAATGAAGAAACTTGCTATATGTGTGTGATGGAGTAACTACCTACTAAAGATATCTACAATGTTGTATAAATGTTTTTATAGCGTTAAAGATTTCATTTAAATTATTTTATATTTTCTTTAAGAATTATTATTCTGAATTGATTATTGTTATTATTCTCACACTGATTTATTTTAATTTAACTTATATTTTCTACTTTTTGTTTGAATTTTGTATATTGGTCGCCGATGAAGTATGTGAGCCACTTTTTTACATACCCTATGATCTTATAATTGTACCATACTTCTTGCAAATAAATATATTTCATTTCATTTTATTTGTACCAACTGTCGAACTACTCAGTAGTTACTAAACTACAGATGCAGAGTTATTGGTGAAAGAGACTCATTTCCTGTAGGTTTCATTTGCTCGAACTAGATATAATGTAACTATGCTACTCGGGGATAATTCAGCATTAAAGAGGCGAAAGAAATTTATCAGTCCAGTAGTTTTTGAGTTTATTCATTACAAAATACAAATCTGTATAATAATGATGATGACAATGTTACCTACCTAAGTACATACCTACCTATTTGCTGAGAAGTCCCATTATCACACAGAATGCCTACCTATACATACATATGATTAAGTATTATGATTACACGCTCCTCTGAATCCACCATCAGGTAAGCTCGTTGGCAGAGAGCACTGGTGGTCTAGTGGTAGCGGACCCGCCTTCCGATCCTTAGTCGTGGGTTCAAATCCAGTCGTGTACCAATGAGTTTTTCTGTAGAAAAATGTATGTGCACTATGCCAGTAAAACATCGTGAGGAAACCGGCGTGTTGTAGAACCTACAAAAGTTCGAGCAACTCGTTCGTGTCAAGCGCCACGCAATAAGGGCCCATTATAGGCCTTGCGGAAACCAGCCCGCACATCAAGTGTGGATGATGAATTTGCCGGAGCTCGTTAGCATCAGTGCCTTGTCTACCTTATTCATAATAGGTAGGTCCCTAAATATGGTAGGCCTAATGATGAAGATGATGATGAAAAGGTACCTCTATGTAGGTAGACAAGTCTATCTATCTACCTATTTGCTGAGAAGTCCCATTTTACACACAGAACTCCTACCTACCTAAGAGCTGGTAATCATTTTAAACATAGGTATTCAGCTTCTGAATCCACCATCAGGTAAGCTCGTTGGCATCAGTGCCCACCTTACTCATAATACCTAACTAAATGCATTAGATCTACAAAATCATGTAGGTAAATAAAACAAACATTCCACAGGATGGATGTTAGCAATGACCTACTACGCGGGCAAAGCCTGCCGCGGGCGGCCGCTAGTTCATAAAATCTACAGTCACGAAAAACGCCTTGGGATGCTTGCTACTAACTATTATCTATTCTGTGAACCGTCACAGAATAGATAATAGTTAGTAGCAAGCACCCCGTGTCATAGTAACTACTAGCGTATCTGTAATTCGGAAATATCTTAGATTCACGAAATCTAACATCATCATCACCCTATCCCGAACCTTAACCCATACTAACTATCCTTTATTCCATGTCGTGAGAAACACCGCTTTTTTTTCACATTCTAGTTGCATTCGGTAAAAGCCAAGGCAGGAGAAGATTTGACTTCCTTAAAAAAAATGTTTGCTAAATGTTTGCTAGTGTGTATCATCAACTTATTATTAAAAAATGATGAAAGCTTTAATTAAAAATCGATGATAGATGAATGCAGTAAGATTTAACTTAAATAAGCTTACAGAGAAAGAATAAAGAAAGAAGATGAAGAAAGATAGTGGAATATTACAGAAAACTTTAACCCAGAAAGCTCAAATTAAAATTAAAAAAAAGTTTTGATAAACATGCCGTGGTGAATATTGCGTAACTATAAGAGCGCCGATTATAAAACTACGTTTTAGTTCATCATACTACGCAACGACAAGCAAAACATTACACACATCACTATTTTTGACAGTTAGAAGAATTTCAAATCTGAGGTTCGTTTCGTTTTTCGTTGTGTTGTGTGTGTTTTGTGAACGCATTAGGTAGTTTTAAGTAGCCAAAAAATAAAAAGTGAAGTGTTTTGTGAATTTTCTAATAATTTTGTTTAAGATTTTTTCAGATCCACCGATGGGTAAGTTAAGCAAAATAACAAATATTTAGGCATTTCTTTTCAATGAACTCCTACATAAGAAACTGATCACCCGTAAAAATTTCTTGATGGTTATAAATAGGACGGTAATTTGTATCATGATTTTAATGGCTACTTTATGTTTTTTCAGAGAGTTTCGACTTCGGAAGGTTGCGCAAGAACCATGAAGAGGAACACAAAAACAAACCTGCGCAGTTTGTCAACGTGGCTGCAGGGGTACTACTAGTTTACATATACAAATATTGCATTTCAAACGATAGTGTACCTAAGTTCGGCAAGTTTTATCATGCGCACTTGATGTGCGGCAGGTTTTTCCGCAAGTAGGCCGCTGGTGGGCCCTTTTTGCGTGATCCTTGACGCGTGTTGCTCGAACTTTTTTAGGTTCTACAATACGCCGGTTTCCTCACGATGTTTTCCTTCACCGTTTTGAGAGTACTGGCATAGTGCACATAAATTTTTCGACAGAAAAACTCATTGGTACACGAGTGGATTTGAACCCACGACCTTCGGATCGGAAGGCGGGGCCACTACCACTAGACCACCAGTGCTCTTTTGATAGATACCTAGTAATAGGCATGTAGGTTTACTACACCAAATCTGGGCACCGAAATTAATCAAACAGTTAACTTTGTTAATCGGTAATCCGCTACATAAAAAGTTAGCTTCGTTAAACGTTAAAGCGTTACATTTCGGAAGAATTCACGCAAGTCAACATTATTCGTTAATCCATTAATATGTGTAAAATTGCATGTTTATATGATTGCGTTTGTGCATCATCATTAATATTATGGTCATTGTCAGAATGAGTTCTCCTTTTTGGATGAGTGGCCATGGATTGCCATCAGCAGGGCCATCATGTAACTTTTGTTGCAATGGTTTCAATTGATATCTTATTGAAACTGTCACATTTGCGATCACGTAAAAGCTTCGATTGCAATCGAAAGCGCATTGCAATTGAAACCATCTTTGACAATGAACGATTGCAACATGAGCGTAATCTTTCTCTAGATATCATGAAACAGCGATCACGTAAGGCTGTTTCAATGGAACTGACAGCTTACGATTACTATCATATCAATCGCGAATAGAAACAAGTAAGGTGTTGTTGCAATGGATAGAAATTGAATAAAGTAAGTTATTTACAGTAAGTTTTCAGTGTTTTGACAATGATAAACAAAGTTATTATTGCATTCCTAATCAAATAAAATCTAGTGCGTACTTACTACAATTCCGTTTCAACTAAGTATTTAAATTCATTTCAGTTTATCATGTCAAGAGGATTCCTACTTGGGCTAGAGGAGAAACAGTGCCAAAAAAAAACGTATTCTTGATAGAAGATTGATACAGGATGCCAGCAATCCGTTCTAAATCCCTCAGAGAGAGTTTATTTCGAACCTTTGCCTGACGAAGGAAGCGTTTGATATCCTATGCTGGGATATCATCCTCATTCTACCATAGCCATGTGTAGAATCAGTCAAAACCTCCACGAGCAGGGGGAAATAGCTGGCTCCTGCCTATATTACATTACATACTTCTAATATTTCATTATCAATTATGCACTAATGACTAGAATAGGATAGAAGCTGTTTCAAATTAAAATACTTACAAAATGCTATAGTAAGTCTGATTTATAAGCAGTAGGTGTCCTATCTATTATTGTGGTAAAGAAATAAGGCGAGTTATTAACAGAAATAATGTATTTTATTTAACTGTTTTATTTAATGGTGGTGGATGCTGTTGAACTTAAAGCAGCAGCAAGTCCACACATGGCTCTTGTGTCGCCATTTCATTAAACGATCTGCCTATAGCAGCGACAGCATCCACCATTCCCTCTCTTCACGTTCCCTCTTCCACCACAAGGTGCCTTTTTTCTAGACTGTACACCCAGTGGAGCACATTGTCATCGTGATCTAAAAACAAAAAACATTAACATCTACAAAAGTAAGCTAAATAAAACCTGTGAGTGTGAGCGCTTGCAGGCTATAGGGTCCACCCCCAGTGCACCCAGCGTTTCGCCGGTTGTCCACCACCTTGGACTTTATGCGGCACTTGTATCTACATATTACCAGTAATTAATCAAAAAAACATAGAACTTTGTTGTTTTACCATATAGAGCACAAAAAAATGATGAATATTAGCTGCACAAAACTAGGGTTATTGAAAACTATTTACCTACTACATACTCCCTTCCATTTTTAACCAGTTTTTATGTAGCCGCCACCCACGGCATTTAACATCCTTGCAAGATTTTCCCAGGCTTTCAAATATTGTTGGTGCCCTTATTTTTACTAAGGGCTATGGTTGATTGCTTCGACAAGCACTGGTGGATTGAGATCATAACTTTATAACAAATAGAAACAACATTAATCACTTGAGAAAGCTAGGAATAAAGAATTAAGAATGTTGGACTTTACTTACTTCAAATCAGATTAAATAACTTGAAAAAGTAAATTTTATTCGATATTTACGAAACCTTTGTTTATTTTTTCTGGATGACTGACAGAACTGACCCCCGAATACTGAAACGCAACTCAGATTTAAGCACGTCTCAAGCGACGAATTTTTGACAGATTTTCATTGAAAACTGTCAAATATTCGTCGCTTTAGGGCGCTTGTACACGCTAAGAAAAAACGCCGGGCCTACCCAAGAATTCTTGTCGTAACAAGAAAATTACTGTGTACACGGCTCGCAGCGGTGCACGAAAAAAATCTTATCTGCGCAAGACAAGAATTTTGTCTTTTCCACACACGAAAACGCAACAACGTTCGCCGCGTCGTGTCTTGCGCAGATAAGATTTTTTTCGTGCACCGCCGCGAGCAGTGTACACAGTTATTTTCTAGTTACGACACGAATTCTTGGGTAGACCCGGCGTTTTTTCTTAGCGTGTACAAGCGCCCTTAGACGTGCTTAAATCTGAGTTGCGTTTCAGTATTCGGGGGTGACTGATTTAGATCTGACTAAGACTTATCTGATTTAGAGATTTAGACTGACAGAAACACAACACAAAATGAGTGAACGAGGTCTATTAGAAAGTCAAATAAAGTGGGCCAATCGTTTTCACACGGCTTCTTACTAAGATTATGATTTTTAAATTGGTCGGGTTAAATTGATTTGCAGGAACTTCACGCTGCAAAACTATCATTGTTTAGCTTTTTAATCTCCGTATATTTTGTGTGGAAGATGTTTGCTAAATAATAAGATTTATATTTGAATGTGTTCTTTTAATTAAACATAAAACGAATAATTATTACAGTTAGTTAAGGCCGCTCCACATTCTCACGAGACTTTCACGCGATAATCTCCGGAGATTCTCAGCGAGAACTGTAGCGAGAACTTATTTGGGTACACACTCTCACAAAGTTCTCAAATAGTTCTCACTACAGTTCTCGCGCTCGATGACGATGGACGCAGAAGTAACCTTGACTGGCCTCTTAGCTCAGTTGGTTGGTAGTAGGTCTTCTGAGCCGTAGGTCGTGGGTTCGATCCCCACCGAGAACAAATATTTGTGTGGTGGACACAGATGTTTGTTCTCTGTCTGGGTGTTATATTGTATTCTAAGTATGTATTTACAAAAAAAATGTACATAAGTATTATATCAGCTATATGGTTCCCATAGTACAAGCTCTGCTTAGCTTGGGGCTAGATAGTGTTGTGTGGTATATATTTTTTATTTTATTATTTAACCGCTTCGACAAGTTTAATGTTATGCGGATTCGCATATTATACCTAATTATACGTATGCTAAAGAGTTCGTTTGTCCAAGTTACGCTCATATTGACGCCACGCGGTACACAATATACAACCGTTCAAGTCGGCGGCTCGCGCGCTACTGAGAAACATGCGAGTGTGGAGGACTCCAAAAACGCGGATTTTCAACAAAAAAAGCGGAATTTCCTGTTTTAACGTAAGATCGATTTTTCTCACTCAGTTCATAATCATATTACAAATCAAAGAGTTATGTGAAGTAAACTTCCTTTTCATTGCTCATACTCGGAAAGTAGGTCTGAGGTTGCCTGAGGGGCCTAATTGAAAGTAATACTTTCAGCCCTAGGGAGAATCGCTTTCTACTGACAGCTGTCAAATTATAAAAAAAAACAAGTTCTATTTTATTCAACCATGTTCCAACTTTCTAAAGTCTTTCTAACTGCAAGGAGGTTTTTTTTTTAACCTGTTCTGGCCCACTGCTGGGCAAAGGCCTCCCCCAAAATCTTCCAAATATCACGATCTTTGGCGACTTTCCACCAATCCTTCTCCAGAGCTTCCAGATCGTCTCGCCATCGTTTTTTTGGGTGGCCACGCCGCGCGCCGTCACCTTCCGTCCTCCGGCACCCAATGAGTCGTTATGTTTGCCCACTTTTTAGGGTCCATCCTGCTGACGTGGCCCGCCCACTCCCACTTGAGCTTGGCTGTTTTGCTCTCTACATCGGCAATGCCAGTCATTAAACGCAGCATTGTATTTCGCACCCGGTCGATGCGTTTGAGGCCGAGAATGCTGTGTTCCATTGCCCTCTGGCAAATCTGCAGTCTAGACTTCTGTAACTCAGTCAATGACCAAGTCTGGCAAGGAGGTTATTAAACCAAATTCCAACTTTTTATTCAGCAAGCAGGTTGGAAGCCCATTACAACGGTAAGAAGTTTAAAAAGTCTAATAAGAGCGCGATGTGAAATTTAAATTTTAATAACATAAAGAGTATTAAATAAAGAATATATTTTCTAAATGACTTTATTATTATTTAGCTTCAACTATTTCTTTAAAATAACATGGATTTGAGCAAAAAAAATACCATTTTTTAAATTATGAAAATGAAAATAAAGGCTGAATAAAGGCTGACTCCGGCTACACCGGGCCAGGACCGGGCCGTCGATTGAATTTGAACTCTATCTGTCCACACAATGAGTTGAATTTATATAAGACAATATCCTGTCGGCCGAGCCCGGCCGGATCAGAGCCAAATACAAGAATTACAACTCTATTTGCACAGATATTAGGTCCAAATTCAATCGACGGCACCGCCACGGCCCGGCCGGGCCCGGTGTAGCCTGAATCATCCTTAATGCTGGCCAGCCGAAGGCCTGCCAGAGAAAAAAAAAGCTGGAAGGCGGCAATTCAATCATCATTTTCACCATCGAGATCTAAGTACTACGTGATGATTTTCACTAATTTTTCTATCATGATTTTATTTTTACTTTCCTTGTATTCGTAATGAAAAGCACAGTGTTTACCTCGGGTGAAAGACTTATATAAGTCCCTCAAGCTCCATTGGCGCCCTCGCTACGCTCTGGTGCCAAACTCTGGACTCAATAACGTGACTTTCAATCCTCAGGTAACAATGTACTATTACTTCACAGAACAGAAACAGAAGGTGGCTCAGGGAGGCACAAAAGATATCACTCAAGTTCAATCCACATTCTTCACAGTCAGTGAAAAACTTGTAGCTCGATCTGAACTTGCGCGTGTGCAACTTCATAACACTGTGTACCAACATGACAATAGTGATTTGACAACATAAATTTCACGGACTATATGGGACAGCGCTATACTAAGAAAAGAGATACAAGTATTTCTGTCTTGCTTTCTCGTATAGCGCTGTCTCCTATTTGGCGTAGTTTTGGCAGGAATGTAGAGCCCGCTATAGACATTTTTTAGGTTCTTCTATTTGAAAGGGTAACGGATCGGTGCCCATAAAAATGTCTTTAGTGGGAAGATAATATTTTAATCCTCATGTCCTATCAAAGTCGAAAAAAGCGGAACCGCGCTGGCTAAAAGCGGATGGCGGATCCATTGTCAAAAAGGCGGTGTAAAAAGTGGAAAAGCGGTATGGATCTGGCAACGCTGGTGTGGAGTCATCAATACACGTTCTCGCCTGTTCTCACGTTCTCGCGCTCCTTTGTCTCGCGCAAAAAAACCGACAAAAAGTGGAGAACAACGCGAGAACTTGAGAAGAATACGCGAATCGCCTCCACATACACGTTTCTCGCATGTTTCTCGCGTTCTCGCGAGATTCTCGCGAGAATGTGGAGCGGGCTTTAGCGTGACTGATCTAGGAGAGAGTGTTACGTAGAGTGTTACGATAGACTATATATTAATTTGTCACGCGGTCACGCATTTATAAGCTTTATAACATAAACAATGTGCATGTAGGTAGCTATGTTTACAATGGTAACGATACATCTACATCCCACATAAAAAAAAAATTATAACAATTTTAAAAGTAGGTATATAAAATAAAAATTTAAAGTTTGTAAACTTGTTTCAAATACAAACTAACATGATTGTAATTTAACATTAAAAAAAAATATCTCATAAAAAGATTCCTACTAATAATATTAATACTTAAAGTGATATAGAGTTCATGGTAATTATAGCGTACACTGTGGCTAATGTTTTGAAAATCAAAAGGTCTCTTTTTAGAAAAAAGATACTTAAACGCACACTACACTTTTGTTATTGTTAATCACTGTTTATACTACACTTGAACACTGCCGTTTTATTGACCGCCGCCGATGTCAAGTGGTTACATGGCACCCCTGCTGAGTGCGTTACGCGGCTGGCACAAGGTGCTGACAGTTGAAGTGTACAGTAGCTGTAAATAGGCCAGTTCCTTTGTTCCCAAGTGCGTGAATGAGTAGTCCTGACTGAATGATCTTTGTTTATAACCGCGATATTGTTCGCTGTTGGTAATAGTGAGCACTTGCTAGACTAGAGTCAAATATCAAACCGTACAGTCTTTTTAACCGTGCGACCGGATCTCGTTATGACTGGAGCTGTTGTTCTCACATCAGATCTCGGCGGACCCATTTCATCAGGTAGCCGAGGTGTTTTATTTGGGTTACTTAGTGGCATTGTTGTTTCAACAAGTGTCGGACTCTGAGAAACTATTGTTTCTGGGGTCGCGTTGCTAGGTGTGTAGTTAATAGCGTAAGCTGGTTTGAGCCTATCTAGCGAAATAACGACATTTCGAGAACCTATTTGAACTGTATAGAATTTAGGGTTCCGTTCTATTACTTTAAAGGGTCCCTCATACGGTGGAGTTAGTGATTTTTTCACTTCTCTTCTAACAAAGACGTAGTCCGTAGTTGCGAGATCCTTACGTATAAAAGTTTTTCTATGATCCGATTGCTTTCTTGCACTTGATTGTATTGTAGCCAATGTTTCCATTAAATTACGTGTATACTCAGCATCATTAATATGTCCTTCTGATGGTACGAAAAAATCTCCTGGTAGACGGATAGGCATTCCAAAGGTCATTTGCGCTGGGCTAAATCCTATGTCCTCTTTTAAGACCTAAAAGTACCATAGGTAGCTCTCTCACCCATTGATTAGAGTTGTCGCAGCGTGACATAATGGATGCTTTAAGTGTGCGATGCATGCGCTCCACTTGTCCGTTTGCTTTAGGGTTGTATGCTGTAGTGTGGATTTTTTCTATGCCTAGTCTTTTTGTTAATTGTGTAAAAAGTTGAGATTCGAACTGTCTACCTTGATCAGTTGTTATTTTTACTGGACAGCCAAATCTTGAAATCCAATGCTCTACAAATTTATTTGCTATTGTTTCGGCTGTGATATCCTTAATGGGTATGACTTCAGGCCATTTAGTGAAACGATCTATGATGGTGAGGCAATATGTAAAGTCTTCTGAGGGTATCAATGGTCCGATAATATCAATATGAACATGAGTAAATCGATTTGAATTTTCAAACTCTTCAAGTGGTGTAATTGTGTGTCTTTGGACTTTACATTTTTGACACTTTATGCATTTTTGTACAAATTTAGCGACATCGTGGTTCATGCCGGGCCAAAAATAAAGTTGTGTAATAAGGCGTCTTGTTGCAGTTACTCCTGCGTGGCTTAGTCCATGAGTACATAAGAGAGCTTGTTCTCGGAATGTTATAGGTAGGTATAAACGAGCTTGCGATGTTGATATTTCAAATATTAGTTCTCGTTCCGAGTATGGCATAATAATCGATTTAAATTGTAAATTATTTTTATTTTTTAACTCCTGTAACTCTGCATCTTGGATCTGGCTCTGGTACAGCAGCTCAAAATCGAAGATATCAAGTAAATGGATTTCCTCTATTCTTGATAAGAAATCCGCAGCCGCATTCATTTCTCCTTTTATGTACTTTATTTCATTACAAAATTGCGCGATAAAATCAAGTTGACGTAAGCGTCTTGGTGAATCGGATTTCGACTCTTTTTTTGTTAGGGCGAAAGTAAGAGGTTTATGGTCGGTCACTACTGTAACATTTCGTCCTTCTATGATATAACGAAAATGCTTAATACCCATGAAGATCGCCTAAAAATTTTTCTGTCGTAGGTACTGTATTTAGTTTGAGCTGTAGTGAGTTTTTTTGAATAAAAACCTAGTGGTTGAAGTTCGCCGTTGATTGATTGGTGTAGTGCGGCTCCCATGCAGCTGTCTGAAGCATCAGTCATTAGCACTAAACTTGCTGATGAGTCTGGATGGGCTAGTAGTACCGCTTCGCGTACTAATTGTTTACATTTGTTGAACGCGTCTGTGGCTTCTGGTGTCCACACGATTTTAGTTTTATCGTTCTTCTTAGAATTGTGTAAGTATTTTTCTAACACAGATTGTACTTCGGCTGCTTTAGGAATACTGCTTCTGTAAAAGTTGATGAGTCCAAGAAATCGTCTTAGTTCCTGGATAGTTTCGGATTGCGAATAGTCTGTTATGGCATTTACCTTTTCTTGGTTCGGTTTGATGCCATTGCAGCTGACGTGGTAGCCGAGGAATAGTAGTTCCTTTTTGCCAAACTCACATTTTCCGCTGTTTATTGTTATGCCGAATTGATTTAGTCGTTTGAATATTTCATCAAGATCTTTTAAATGCGTTTCCTCGTTTTCGGAAGCGACTAATATATCGTCTAAATAGCAGAAAGTATTTCTTGTGTCTTTCATGACGTTGTTTATGAAGCGTTGAAAGCTTTGGGCCCCATTGCGTAAACCATAATTCATTTTTATGAATTCAAATAATCCGAAGGGGGTTATTACTGCTGATTTAGGAATGTCCTCCGGTGCGATGGGTATGTGGTTGTATGCGCGTCGTATGTCAATTTTAGACATTATTGTTGTATCCCTTAAAATGTATGTGAAATCCATTAATCTTGGTATTGGATATCTATCGGGTTCTGTTATTGCATTTAATCGACGATAATCGCCGCACGGACGTAATTCGCCGTTTTTTTTATTGACGACGTTTAGTGCATTTGCCCACGGGCTAGTAGATAGTCTACATATACCCAACTCCATCATACGTTAAAATTCTTCTTTTACTGCTTTGTACTTGGCTGGATTTAAGGGTCGCGCTTTCTCATATACGGGTGCGCCCTTTGTGCAAATATAGTGTTGCACATTGTGTTTGGGAATCGATTTGAATGATTCTAGTTTAGTTATATCGGGATACCGCAACAGTAGTGTATGGTATTTATCTGTGGTATTGACGACTTTTATGGTAAAGAAATTATCCGAAATAGCTTGTATATTCTTGGAAATGTTGGTCAGGTCAGTTGATTTTTGGCTAGGAAATCTGCTCCGATGATTGACCGTTGTACGTCTGCTAAAATGAATGTCCAACGCATTGGGCGCCGGAGGCCAAGATCTAGAGTTAATGTTTTCACTCCATATGTTGATATTGGCGTTCCATTCGCAGCATATAGTGTATAGTCGTCTGGTTGTTGTTTTGGGCGTTTTTTGCACGCTAGTACGGATACGTCGGCACCGGTATCAATTAAAAAACGGTAGCCGTACTTATAATCCGTAACACTGAGGCGATATGTGTGATCGGCAACTAAACTCGCCGCATTAGTAGCCTGTTCTAGTTTAACGACCTTTTCTTGCAACATTGGTCGTGACCACATTTGGTGGCTTTATCTTCATATATGAAATGGTAGTAGCATTTGAAGTCGCTGTCACCAGGAACAGCAGTTTGATTCTGATATTTGATGAAATTAGCTCTACCGCGTGAATGTGATCTGCTGGTGCTACGAGTATTATTACTACAAGTATTACGCTCCTTTGATCGTCCGCCTTCTCGCCGCTCGTTATCTATTTGGTTGAATTTATTTTTCAAAGCGGTTAATTCGAGCGTTAATTTTTTTAGCTGCACTGTTACAGACGTCGATGATGATGATGATGGTGCTTGGAGTTGGAACACATCCGCAGGTCTCATAGTTTCTATAATTTTATCGGCAATATTGGCCGCCTGCTCAAGGTCAACCGTGTCGCATGCAGTGATTACGGGCCGGACACTTTGTGTTAGTCTGTTCACCCATAATATTTTGAGAGTAGATTCTGGTACTTTATTGCGACCTAACTCGCGCATCCGCCGCAGTAGTTGCGCCGAGTTTTTGGTCGCCGAGTTCGATTTCCGTGAGCAGATTTTGAAGCTGCTTGGTCTCTGACTCTTCGTAAGCTGATATGAGGCGGGCCTTTATACAGTCATACTTATGGTCTGTGGGTGGGTTCTCTAAAATGTCGCTTACTTGCGCTAACTCGTCCCTACCCAGCTTAGCTATAACTAACTGAAACTTGTGCAAGTCACCTGCTTTCTGTGGCGCGACTATGGCATCGAATTGGTGGAATCAGAGTCGCGGCTGGTTGGTCCAGAAGGTGGATATCCTGGAGCTGATGGTGACAGCAGTGATGAGGCTGTCGGTGGATGGCTGCGCCTGCGCTGCGTACGCCGCGCCCTCCGGTCCAGGCTCCATGTTAAGCTCGGTGGGATCGGAGGTGGTAGTCATTGCAAAACTACTACTTGGCACAAACCACTGAATTTAATTTAAAATAGTCACTTGCACTTTCACGTTTAATTAGTACACTTTTACTGGTTATCACATAATACGTGAATTTAAACCAGAAAAAATGTTCACGACAGGGTCACCAATTTAGCTTTTTAATCTCCGTATATTTTGTGTGGAAGATGTTTGCTAAATAATAAGATTTATATTTGAATGTGTTCTTTTAATTAAACATAAAACGAATAATTATTACAGTTAGTTAGCGTGACTGATCTAGGAGAGAGTGTTACGATAGACTATATAATTTGTCACGCGGTCACGCATTTATAAGCTTTATAACATAAACAATATGCATGTAGGTAGCTATGTTTACAATGGTAACGATACAATTGCAACTGATAGATAGCGGTCAAAAAGGTATTGCAACAAGTTACATGATCGCTATTCCTTGATAGTATCGTTTAGCTGTTAGTATCAAACTAATGATTGCAACTGAATGAGACAATCGCCCTACAGGAGCGCTGTAATCCGATACAATTCCATGTATTCCAACATCAATGATATGGTTTTATTTAAATTACTTCACAGAACACTTTTTAGGGTTCCGTAGCCAAATGGCAAAAACGGAACCCTTATAGATTCGTCATGTCTGTCTGTCTGTCTGTCTGTCTGTCTGTCCGTCCGTCCGTCCGTATGTCACAGCCATTTTTCTCCGAAACCGTAAGAGCTAGACTGATGAAACTTGGCGAGTAGATGTATTCTGTGAACAGCATTAAAATTTTTACACAAAAATAGAAAAAAAACTATAAATTTTAGGGGTCCCCATACTTAAAACTGAAACCCAAAAAATTTTTTTTCATCTAACCCATACGTGTGGGGTATCTATGAATAGGTCTTCAAAAATGATGTTGAGGTTTCTAATATCGTTTTTTTCTAAAGTTGGTCCCCCCCCTCTAACTTCTAAAATAAGGGAATGATAAAACTAAAAAAAATATATGTCGTACATTACTATGCAAACTTCCAACGATATTTGGTTTGAACGAGATCTAGTGAGTAGTTTTTTTTTTATACGTCATAAATCGTAAACCGCAATTTTTCTTTCGACGAACTATAAAAACCTTTATATTATGTTACTTGATGCTACGGAACCCTTCATGGACGAGTCCGACTCGCACTTGGCTGCTTTTATTCTATCTAATGAAATTACACTGCCCTCTTCTTTAATAATTGTCAACACGCAAATGATCACTGACAGTAATTTATAATAACAACAAACAAACAAACAAAACATTCGTCACTCTAAGCACCGGTGCTAAGTAATGAAATTATTATGTTTATTTATTAATGCATTTATTTCAGATAGATCAATCCATACTTAACTTACTAGATAGATTACATCAATAAAATAAAATGTCACAAATGATAAATAACATTAAAATTAGATAAGTGATATTCCATTAAATTACATTGTAATTTTAAAAGCTAAGCCCATTGTAATTTTCATCCATCTGTCTTGGATGGGACAATCCAGTGGGGAGACAACCATCTGCAGGATACCGTTGCAGCTGTCTCTAGTGCGCTGAGGCAGGGAGGCCACCTTCTTTGGTAGGATCGCGTGGTACCCATGGACCCTTGCCTCCGTGAACATCCCCGAGGCAGCCGCATCAGCATCCTAATGTTGTAATATTGTGTTGGCAAAGCACTGGCAGCCCTGCGGGTGTGATTCACCCGTAGGCTGCTCCAGTAAAACGACTGGCAGTACGCTGTGACTACACTCTAGTTCCTTGCTCAATGAATTACCACCTCTAGAACTTGATAACTTATGAGTAAAAGTTAAATATTGAATTTCAGGTGCAAAAACGTTTGGAAAGCTGTCATGCGTTTCGAAAGAGCAGCCGCTTGACTATCTTTGACAGTATCAGGAATCTGTCAAGATGTGAGAGACCGGCTCCCCCCCTGTCCGAAGCTCAGCTGAAGATAGAACACAGGAAACAACAGCTGGAAAAATGGAAAGAGGAAAAACAAAAGAAAAAGAAGGAAGCTGCTTCTCAGAAAAAAAAGCCTTTTATCGCGGGGGTGTCGCATGCTCCCCTCAAGTTTGTCCCGCCGCCGCCCGTCCTCGCCAAAGTGCCGTGTGGAAGTTTAGCAGCATTGAAGATCAAAAATAAGACTGCTTCTACTTTTGATCCTGTCCTGCCCAAGAGAACCAAACCTGTGATCAAAATTAATAGCATATCATTGCAAAGTTCTTCTAGCAGCGAGACTGATTCAATCGTGTCAACAAGACTGAGAACTAGGAAGACAATGCCAGCTCTTCGGTCACCGGTGGCACAATCTAGCACTGACAGCTCAAGTCAATATCGAATTCTAGAAGACATAGCACCCCAATCGCCACCTTACCCGAAATCCAAAAGATGTCACCCAGCCTCACCAATACTTACATCAAAACCACCAACAAAATCCACAACAAAACAATATACACCTAAAAATAAGGTGCCTAAGAGTGAGTTTTGTTCAGAGGAGAGACTGCGCTCTCCCAAGTCACCGCTAGCCAAGCCGAAAACGCCTGAACAGATTGTGGAAGAGGCTAAGAAGGTCAGCCCGTGTGTGATAACTTCTGAACAGATTGTGGAAGAGGCTAAGAAGGTCAGCCCGTGTGTGATAACTCCTGAACAGATTGTGGAAGAGGCTAAGAAGGTCAGCCCGTGTGTGATAACTCCTGAACAGATTGTGGAAGAGGCTAAGAAGGTCAGCCCGTGTGTGATAACTCCTGAACAGATTGTGGAAGAGGCTAAGAAGGTCAGCCCGTGTGTGACCACGTCGCGGGACAAAGATAATGCTACAGGGGAAATGGCGAACAAATTGGATCAAGGTATGATGCCTTCTTTATTCCTAATACCGGCTTCACATCACAGTCGGTAAATAGCTTGACCTTCTACTCTGTAGACTCTACTCTGTAGACTGTGGCTACGATGCTTACCAAGGATACTATTATTATTATACTGACAGTTAATGGCCTAGCTGCTGTCTATAACAAAGAATGGTCTCGCAGGTTGCGCTCGTTCAAAACGTGCCCTACGGTGCACTGCGCTGTGTCCAACTTGAGGCATTCATTGTTAAGCCTCGGCAAGTTTATCATGCGCACTTGATGTGCGGGCAGGTTTTTCCGCAAGTAGGCCGCTGGTGGGCCCTTTTTGCGTGACCCTTGACACGTGTTGCTCGAACTTTTTTAGGTTCTACGACACGCCGGTTTCCTCACGATGTTTTCCTTCACCGTTTTGAGAGTACTGGCATAGTGCACATAAATTTTTCGACAGAAAAACTCATTGGTACACGAGTGGATTTGAAGCCACGACCTTCGGATCGGAAGGCGGGGCCACTACCACTAGACCACCAGTGCCCTCATTGTTAAGCCTCTCATGCTAGTAGAATGTAGGGCGAGCTCCACAAAAAGCTTGCTTTTGAGCACAATCTCAGCCGGTGTTGGCAATGATGCAGTTGACGCTGTAGCATTAGCATGTTAACTAGAAGATACCTATTCACAGTTCTCTTCTTCATCATGGTAAGGTGTTCGGAAAACTGACGCTGCCAAGGAAATCCACACCCTAGCTGAGCTGTCTGCAACATTAAAGTTGAAGCAAAGCGCTTGGTGCAGACAATTGAATTTCAATTTCAATTCATTTATTCAAGAACAATAATATATCGTATTCGAATGTATTATAATCTACTTAAAAATACACTGACAAATAATAATATAACAAACACAATATGATAACAAACAAATTAATTCAAATTTCCATACTTAGACACTTAATAATAATAATAATAATGGTGGGCACGGCACGCATTGTCCGGAGGTTCCTGCCGTTCCTCACTCTGCAGCCTTGGCCAGCGGTACAATATAGCTTGGGCCTAGCCCCGCTGTCGGTGGCGCACTAGTTTTTAAGTTTTTTTATAAATATGTTTTTTATTTAAATAATTACACCTATATTGTAAAAAACTTAAAAAATAAGAAAATAAATTAAATATCTGAATAATAATAAAAAAAAAAAATGTCAGGCTGATTGGTGATTGTGGAGTTTACTATCATAAAACTCTTCAAAAGAGTAGAAACATTTCTTCAACTGTCTTTTAAAAGCATTAGGGTTGCCGACAGACTTCAACTCAGTAGGCAGAGCATTCAATAATTTGATGGCCTGGTACCGACAGCCGTGCATTGCCACATTTAGCCGCGGACACTTAGGGGCTTCAAGGTTCTTTCTTCTCGTATCCAACCTTGGCAATCTATTTTCTTCTGATTCATATCTATATGAATGTCGAGCAATGTCCATGAGAACCACTAACATTTATCATCAACATTGATGTCGCATTTCCGTGCGTCTAGTGAAGGCACTAAAGTGTGAAGGTCCTGTTCGTCTTAATTGCTGTCTTTATTAAGATTTTTTGTCTATAGGTCTGCTAGATGAAAACACAAGCAACATCGACAACATACACCAGTACCGGCGTCAGCTCGCGTCCGAGATCAAGCGGATGTCGGCGATGTGCGAGGCTTGGGAGCGGATCTCGCAGCAGACCGCGCTACCTGACTCTATACAGATTAGTTCAACGCTGTCAGCTCGCTTCCGAGATCAAGCGGATGTCGGCGATGTGCGAGGCTTGGGAGCGGATCTCGCAGCAGACCGCGCTACCTGACTCTATACAGATTAGTTCAACGCTGTCAGCTCGCTTCCGAGATCAAGCGGATGTCGGCGATGTGCGAGGCTTGGGAGCGGATCTCGCAGCAGACCGCGCTACCTGACTCTATACAGGTTAGTTCAACGCTGTCAGCTCGCGTCCGAGATCAAGCGGATGTCGGCGATGTGCGAGGCTTGGGAGCGGATCTCGCAGCAGACCGCGCTACCTGACTCTATACAGGTTAGTTCAACGCTGTCAGCTCGCGTCCGATATCAAGCGGATGTCGGCGATGTGCGAGGCTTGGGAGCGGATCTCGCAGCAGACCGCGCTACCTGACTCTATACAGATTAGTTCAACGCTGTCAGCTCGCTTCCGAGATTTTTCACCTTGTGCTCTTTTTATTCCTTCGCCAACGCTTAGGATTCTAACTTTTAAACCACTCGCTACGCTCGTAGCGAGCTTAATTAGAATCCTTCGCTTGCTCACAAATAACTATTGTTATACAAGAGTGCAAAGCTGCTTTTTAACCGCGTGCTTAATTTTGATGACTGAGCAAGCGCAGGATTCTTAAGTTTAACCACGAGCGTAGCGAGTGGTTTCAAAGTTAGAATCCTAAGCGTTGGCGAAGGAATCAAAAGAGCACAAGGTGAAAAATCTTTGCACTCGTGTGCAACACGTAACTTTTCATCCCGCCTCAGCGAGGAAATGACTAAATGCAAAAAATAACTTGGCGCGACTAAAAGTAACACACCAAGAAGGTTCCGAGTATGAGTCATTAACAAATTTAAAAAGGTTGTATGATAAATTCGGCACCATGCAGGTAGAAGTAATTAGGTTTAATGGTGTTTTGAATTCACAAATACACTAAGAAGGTTACGAGTGCGAGTTTTTAACAAAATAAAAAAGGTTGTATGATAAGTTCGGAACCATGGAGGTAGAAGTAAATAGGTTGTGTATTCACAAACTTATTGAACACGATATTCTAAATTCAAATTTACTTTATCCTCTAGCGGATAAAAACGGCTTTTCCAGTCAGAAATTAAACAGCAAAAACACACTTTCAGAGCTGGTGGGATGAAAATAACTATTACTGTCCAAAAATGTGTACTGTGGCGGCTAATTCCTGTGGCTACTTGGCCACAATAATCGGAGTGACGCGTAGGATTTGGATATCGCGTCGCCAGTCGTTTCTTCAAGCTCACACTGTGTGAACCTGTAGCTTTGGTGCAAATAAACAAGTATTTGGTACATGAGTTTGCTGTTGCATCTTCCTCCAGATAAGTAGGTTATTATATGTAGTTAGGAGAAGCATTTCTCCTATCAACCCCTAAATGTAGTATACCAGTACAGTACTCTCAATCGGTTCAAGGAAACATCGTCAGGAAACCGACATGTCGTACAACTTAAACGGCTTTATTATAAAACAAGGACTAAAGATAAACCAAAGATGATACCTTAGTTAGACCATGGTTTAGACAAAACGTTATTACAAATCATAGCCTATGTCCGAAACCAGGTGTAATCTATGACTAAAAGATAAACCCGAGGGACCCCTAGTTTAACTATGGTCTAACGTCAAACCGTCAACAGACATGTCATCAGTAGTGGATTGTTTAGCAGCGCCCTAGTAGACAGCGTGAACGAATCGATCCATTTGATCTATGTGACGAAGATTTTATATGCAATATCGATTTACAAAACGGCGTCAAAAGTGTAGATTTGAGAGTTGTCTCACGATTCTCGAGGAAGCCCCTTGAGCCCTGAAATGCAAGTGGTTCCGACATGAAGTAGGTAAGTTACCATGCATAACTTTTGTAGGCAGAAGAGTTCGCGCTAATTCATTCGCATGGTCATTTTGAAGTACTTCTATGCATGGTGTTGTTTCACTATATCTCCTGCTACAGTCCTGGTACCCTTTAGTACCTAGGTAGTTGATTTGCCGGAATTTGATCGCAATCCATGTTACAATAGTTATTTGTTATACAAGAGTGCAAAGCTGCTTTTTAACCGCGTGGTCAATTTTGATGACTGAGCAAGCGCAGGATTCTAAAATTTAACCACGAGCGTAGCGAGTGGTTTAAAAGTTAGAATCCTAAGCGTTGGCGAAGGAATCAAAAGAGCACAAGGTGAAAAATCTTTGCACTCGAGTGCAACACGTAACTTTTCATCCCACCTCAGCGAGGAAATGACGGCACCATGCAGGTAGAAGTAAATAGGTTTAATGGTGTTTTGAATTCACAAATACACCAAGAAGGTTACGAGTGCGAGTTTTTAACAAAATAAAAAAGGTTTTATGATAAGTTCGGCACCATGAAGGTAGAAGTAAATAGGTTGTGTATTCACAAACTTATTGAACACGATATTCTAAATTCAAATTTACTTTATCCTCTAGCGGATAAAAACGGCTTTTCCAGTCAGAAATTAAACAGCAAAAACACACTTTCAGAGCTGGTGGGATGAAAAATGTTTTGTTCTTGTAAAACAGAATTCCTGATTACTGCTGAAAGGGTGCAGCAAATGTTAAGTTTGTAAGATATAAAAACAAGCAAAGACATGCTCTCATAATATTTTTCCAACCTTGATTTAGGTTACTAAATAATTATTATAATTTTTTTAGATTCAAGATGATACTGCTGGTTTGCACGGTGTCTCACAGCCACTCATCAGTATAACTTGAAAAAAGTGACTGAAGTTTTGGCTAGGATGCCCCGGACCCGGACATAAATCAAAGTGCCTACCACAATAAACAAGCAAGAGGAGACCCTAAGGAAGTTCCAGGGCATTGCTAATTTTCCTACGAAACATTTTTATGGATTTTCGCGCCCTTATTGTTGTGTGAAAAACAAGCTTCTACAGAGTATCGCACTTTTTTAGTAGAATAAAACGTTAATAAAAACTACAGATGTATTTTTAATAATGTTTAAACGCCATCATCGCATTAGGAGAATATCAAAAACACCTAGACGGAACGTTGGATAGGGAAAGTGCATAAATTACTGAAAAAAATATGACGAAAAACGAGGTAGCATGATCTTATGACTTTAGCTTTGTGTGAGAGGAGCGTAAAAAAAGGTGTGGCACCAGAAGGGATGAACGATTTATACCCATTTAGCTATATAATCTGTGGATATTATTTAGACCATGGTTTATGAAGTCCTTCATAGAATAGAATAGAATATAACTTTATTGTACACCAAAAATTTTACGGTTAACATGGCATGAAAGAATACTTAAAAACTAGAGGTACAATGGGCGGTCTTATCGCTAATAGCGATTTCTTCCAGACAACCTTTGGATGGAAAGAAACATATGGTACGAGTAGGGACGGGGCATACATAATAAAATAAAATAAACAGTCATAAACTAATAAATATGATATTAATGCTAATACATATATACTCATATAAATAAGTAATTGTGATGTATAATAAATCTAGTTACAATTTTAAAGGAAATCAAAAAACAAACGTGATATTAGGGAAATTACGACGATGATGAGGGGAGTGATAACAAGTAGTGTTGGTGAACCATGCTTTTAAAGATAGGAAGGGATTTGGCATGACGGATAGAAACGGGGAGTGCATTCCATAGCTTTGTAGATTGAAGTGTGAAGGAGTGTCCGTAGAATTCATTAGTCATTGTTTTGTAATACGAACATAGTTTAAACCAGGAACCAACTTTGATACCGTAACAAACAAAGACTACTTAGTTCCGGTTTAAACCTAGCCTAAGTCATGTTTTTGTAATAAGACCGAAAAAGTTCGAGAACATTGTGTCAAGCATCTGGCTAAAGAAGCCCGGCAGCGGTATACTTTCTCAAAAGTCTCTTTAGTCCTCAAAGTTTCTTTAGTCCTCCAAGAAGACTAGCTTTTTAGCAGCCTATGTACAATTTACATATAGGACCGTTATTGCGCAGAAGTCAAAAATAGGGTACCAGAGGGGGGCTCGCGGGGTGAAGGGCGCGCGTGCGTAGCGCCGATTGGCTCTCCAGGCGCACTCCGCTCTCGGCACCAATAGGACCCTCTGCACACATGCACACATCCCGTGTGCGCGACATGCGCACACTACGACGCATGCGCAGCTATCCCCTCCGCGTATCGCTCAGCTCTAATGTTATGTGCCGCTGATTATGCTAGTTTAGCTTGAAGTTAAAGTAGTGTTGTGTGTTGTGTTGTAGGAGTGCGTGCTAGGCGCAGTGGGTCAGGCGCGGCTGCTGATGTCGCACAAGCTCCAGCAGTTGGCGTCCCTAGTGGAGCGCTGCGCCAGGCCCGACCCTAGCGCCGCGCTCGTCACGGAAGCTGATCTCCTCGGCTTCTGGGACATGGTGTTCATGCAGGTAACGCTCACATCTCGCGTCCCTAGGGGAGCGCTGCGCCAGGCCCGACCCTAGCGCCGCGCTCGTCACGGAAGCTGATCTCCTCGGCTTCTGGGACATGGTGTTCATGCAGGTAACGCTCACATCTCGCGTCCCTAGGGGAGCGCTGCGCCAGGCCCGACCCTAGCGCCGCGCTCGTCACGGAAGCTGATCTCCTCGGCTTCTGGGACATGGTGTTCATGCAGGTAACGCTCACATCTCGCGTCCCTAGTGGAGCGCTGCGCCAGGCCCGACCCTAGCGCCGCGCTCGTCACGCAAGCTGATCTCCTCGGCTTCTGGGACATGGTGTTCATGCAGGTAACGCTCACATCTCGCGTCCCTAGGGGAGCGCTGCGCCAGGCCCGACCCTAGCGCCGCGCTCGTCACGGAAGCTGATCTCCTCGGCTTCTGGGACATGGTGTTCATGCAGGTAACGCTCACATCTCGCGTCCCTAGGGGAGCGCTGCGCCAGGCCCGACCCTAGCGCCGCGCTCGTCACGGAAGCTGATCTCCTCGGCTTCTGGGACATGGTGTTCATGCAGGTAACGCTCACATCTCGCGTCCCTAGGGGAGCGCTGCGCCAGGCCCGACCCTAGCGCCGCGCTCGTCACGGAAGCTGATCTCCTCGGCTTCTGGGACATGGTGTTCATGCAGGTAACGCTCACATCTCGCGTCCCTAGGGGAGCGCTGCGCCAGGCCCGACCCTAGCGCCGCGCTCGTCACGGAAGCTGATCTCCTCGGCTTCTGGGACATGGTGTTCATGCAGGTAACGCTCACATCTCGCGTCCCTAGGGGAGCGCTGCGCCAGGCCCGACCCTAGCGCCGCGCTCGTCACGGAAGCTGATCTCCTCGGCTTCTGGGACATGGTGTTCATGCAGGTAACGCTCACATCTCGCGTCCCTAGGGGAGCGCTGCGCCAGGCCCGACCCTAGCGCCGCGCTCGTCACGGAAGCTGATCTCCTCGGCTTCTGGGACATGGTGTTCATGCAGGTAACGCTCACATCTCGCGTCCCTAGGGGAGCGCTGCGCCAGGCCCGACCCTAGCGCCGCGCTCGTCACGGAAGCTGATCTCCTCGGCTTCTGGGACATGGTGTTCATGCAGGTAACGCTCACATCTCGCGTCCCTAGGGGAGCGCTGCGCCAGGCCCTGCTGGGTACAGGCGTCCCTCATTAGCTGCCGGCCGCCTCTGTCCTGTGCGTCTCTTGTCCAGGCGATTCCTGCGACCTGCGACGATGTCGTCAACTCATCGCGCTTTCGGACGAGCCAGTTTTCTTCGGCCTGACTTTGGCCATCATTCGGTCAAGGCTTTACTCCACCGGCCATCATCGGCCGCGGCTTCGGCACTCGGTATGCAATCATTGTATGTATTGGAAGCTGTCTTGTTTGCTTCAGGTAGAGAATGTGGACATGCGATTCAAGGAATTGGAACAGTTACGTGCGCAAGACTGGATCGAAGAACAAACTGTCGTCGTCACTAAGAAAGCGAAGCCGGTGAAGGTGCCGAAGTCGAAACAAATGGGCGGCGCCAGCACGGTAAAGGATATGATTGCGGGTAAATATTCTACTTTTATGTAATTCCTATGTGTATGAAGTTTAAAGTCGCACATGTCGCAGGGGCTATACAAAGAGCTATGCTGGGCGTTCAACTACGTCATAGATTTGGATATTAGGAAATCCGTAGAAGAAAAGTTACCGACATAGCTCACTTCGCAAGTTCAAGACAATGCGCTAAGTGGATCTTGTAGTTTGAAGGTCCAATGGACCAATATTACTTACCCATATAAGTTTAGCGCTGAGCGATACGCATGTCGCGCACACGGGATGTGTGGATGTGCGCAGTGTGCTATGGGTACAGAGAGCGGAGCGCGCCCTTCATACCGCTAGCCCCCCCCTCAAGTACCTTATTTTTGACTTCTGCGCAGTAACGGTCAGCGCTAAAGTTATGTGCCGCTACCTATACAGTGTATAATAATCTAGCTAGACCGATGTAACTTGGCAGGTTTGAACTATACAATTTGTGCAAAAAATGCCAATGACGAATGAAATATCGGCAGAATGGCTCATTTCAGAGCGGTCAAGTTGCGCCGGTCGTATGATCACGGAAAGTTGTTATGTTGTTTTCTATTTAGTCTATAGTTATGCAAATGTCGCCTAATTTAACTCCGATCTGCAAGTGTACCTGGCTTCATGTCAGTCGCAAATAAACCATTCATACGCACGGTCGCATTTGTTTTTCACTTAGATAGGAACAAAATCATAATAGACCTTATAGACCTGAACAAAAGTAAAGCAATGTTGATCGGTCCAGCGGCTCGCAGAGTCGAAGAAAGAGCAAGCACCCGCGGTACCGGAGAAGACGTTCGAGGCTGGTTGGTTCTGCGTGGCGTCGCCGGTTCGATGCCCGGCCAGCACACTCACTCGCACGCCGGCGCCGGTAGCCAAGCCCAGTCCCCTGCAGGCGGTGCTATCGACTGAGGCCAACAAATCCACCTCTAAGGTATTTCCATTTTATGCAGAAGGACAAGCATTTACAACATTTCCACTTCGAATAATTGTTTTTGTTTCGCCTATAATATGTCTCTCTCTATTATATGTAGAAAAGATGACAAGAGGATAGCTAAATAATTTTAAGTTTAAAAAACTTGTGAAACCGACTTCATGACCAATCTGCTGAATCGATTGTAATAGTTGATTTCATTAGTGCCTTAATGTAACTCAAGGTGTACAACAATATTGGCAGTTTGTGATGTTGTACAGATATTAGAAAGCCACGTTATTTGTGAGTGTCAAACTACATTTTTAACCCGTGCAAAGCCGGGGCGAGTCTCTAGTTTAATACTTTATCTAAAGTTTAATTTATAACTTCTGGTTTCATCATCGTCTTGTGATGAAGCTGGAAAGTAGGCATTTCATGACTATTATTTAAATGACCATAATCCCCCCCCCCATTGATGAATGAAAGAATCACAAGAAAGCAAAACACGCAATTTCTTTAACATGAATTTATTAGAGTTTCGACGTGCGGGATTCATCAGCATAGCAAGCCAATTGCATGCTTTGCACGCCCTTGGGATTATTAGTACATTACAGCCGCGCACTGTAATGAGGGTGTTGCTGGCTGCTGCCTGTTGGTGGCCGTGAGCGCAGAGTAACATTACACAGTTAAGACGTTTCAAAGTGATTCTTGTATCGTATTGAATAAACGCTTATTGAATCTTGAATCTTGAATCTTAACGCAGCTCCAGGCCGGCACAGCGCGGTCATCATGCCCAGCAGCAGATGGACAAGCTAAAGCGCGGACAGCAAGGGCTCCATGATGAGCAAGCTTGAAGGCCGAGACCTTAGTGAAGCTGAGCTCGAGGCCACTATAGCGTAGCCAGCAGCACACTCAATTGCAGAGCAAGGCTTGTATAGTGCTTTACTCAAAAAATGAGAGTAATTTAAATAAAATTAGCTTACATTTCATAGACAAGATTCCGTTGACTTCAGTGGCAAATCAAATTCAATAAACTAATTTTGCTTCATTTTGAGTAAGTATCCGTGTGTCAAACTTATTTTAAACTGATTTTATTTTCAATATCCCGCAAATTGATGGAAAACTAGGGAAAACCGTAGGTGAACCTAATCTTAGGAAAAACCATAAAAAAATACAATAGTTATTTGTTATACAAGAGTGCAAAGCTGCTTTTTAACCGCGTGCTCAATTTTGATGACTGAGCAAGCGCAGGATTCTAAAGTTTAACCACGAGCGTAGCGAGTGGTTTAAAAGTTAGAATCCTAAGCGTTGGCGAAGGAATCAAAAGAGCACAAGGTGAAAAATCTTTGCACTCGAGTGCAACACGTAACTTTTCATCCCACCTCAGCGAGGAAATGACTAATGCAAAAAAGAACATGGTGCGACTAAAAGTAACACACCAAGAAGGTTTCGAGTATGAGTTATTAACAAATTTAAAAAGGTTGTATCATAAATTCGGCACCATGCAGGTAGAAGTAAATAGGTTTAATGGTGTTTTGAATTCACAAATTCACCAAGAAGGTTACGAGTGCGAGTTTTTAACAAAATAAAAAAGGTTGTATGATAAGTTCGGCACCATGGAGGTAGAAGTAAATAGGTTGTGTATTCACAAACTTATTGAACACGATATTCTAAATTCAAATTTACTTTATCCTCTAGCGGATAAAAACGGCTTTTCCAGTCAGAAATTAAACAGCAAAAACACACTTTCAGAGCTGGTGGGATGAAATAGTACAGTATTCAGTATTCAGTATATTTATTGCCTTATTATGTATGTAAATATAACAGTGTCAGATCTTAGAACTAGTTTTTGAATCAATACATAATTTACCCTGTAAGGGTGTTGCAATACTGGAGAAGCGGGCCGATATTATTATAATCACGCAGATTTGTAAGCAGGTTTAGCATAAAATTTTATAAGCGTTATTTATTATTATAGTTATTCTTTTTGTTCGTCGTTAAAGAACTCGTCTAGTGTGTAGTAATTTTTTTGTAAAAGCATCTCTTTAGGTTTTTTTTCAAAAATATTGTATTTCTCTAGATGTTTGATGTTTTCCGGAATCTTGTTATATATTTTAACCGCCATAACATTTGGTCCCGAGCTGTGTATCTTTAAGTTAGATGTAGGTAGCACTAGGTTATGCTCATACCTACTTTTAAAGCGCCGCGGTTCAACGCTTTTTTTTTTAAAGTATTGTGGATACTGCCTCACAAACTTGCAGATTTCTAGGATATATGTACAGGGTGTGGCGTAAAGAGTGGATAATCCTTTACCTACGGGTCGGGGGCATCACAACTGTTCAGAAAATAAAAACATGTACCCAGTAAAAGTCCCACGGTTTTCGAGTTATTAAACATTTTCGAAATTTTCATTATTTTGTACTTCTGTCCATACTTTTCGATGCCAAGATCACAAATCAAGGAATTTTCTCCATCTGTTTTTTTTATGGCATTCTTAGATAACTGTTCTATCAAATGCTAACTGGCATTGGTATGTCAAAGGTACGGTTTTTTTTTTAGAATTTTTTTTAGAAATAAAAATGTGATTTGCCAATTTTTTCCAAAAGTTTGACCTCCTGTGGTTTAAAAAAAATGTACGGTAACCCTGAGTGACCAACTAATAAATAACTTGCCTACTTCATTGAGATTCCGAAATGGTAAAGCACTTGGCAGTTTTAACTTTCAATGTAAATAATATTTCTGTAAAGATTGACCAACGGTTGTTTTCTTAAAATTGTTTTTTTCCTCAAATATTTTTTATTTTTTATCAGAAGAAGACAGAAGACAGAAGAAGAATGTGGCTGCAGCACGACGGATGCCCCGCGCACTATGCCCGTAATGTGAGGCAGTTCCTCGACGAAACGTTTCACCGAAGGTGGATCGGGCGCTTGGGAACCATTCTGTGGCCACTACGGTCCCCAGATCTCAACCCACTCGACTTCTTTTACTGGGGGTGCCTTAAGGAGATGGTGTACAAGGAGTCTGTTACCTCAGTTGAGCAGCTGCGTGAACGAATCCAAAGGGCGGCCCAAACCATCACTGAATCTGGCCATGCGCGCAAGATAAAGCGTTCTTTTATTAGAAGATGCAGGGCTTGCATAAGAACAAGTGGAAGCCATTTTGAGCACTTGTTGTAAGAAATTTTAATTTAATAAATGTATTTTAAATATCTAATTTGTTTTATTTTCTGTTTTTAGTAAATTCGATTGCTATGTAAAATCTTACTTGTAATTTGAAAAAATGACCCTTACCCTTTTTTAACACAAATATTCTTTGCATTGAAAGTTAAAACTGCCAAGTGCTATACCATTTCGGAATCTCAATGAAGTAGGCAAGTTATTTATTAGTTGGTCACTCAGGGTGACCATACATTTTTTTTAAACCACAGGAGGTCAAACTTTTGGAAAAAATTGGCAAATCACATTTTTATTTCTAAAAAAAATTCTAAAAAAAAAACCGTACCTTTGACATACCAATGCCAGTTAGCATTTGATAGAACAGTTATCTAAGAATGCCATAAAAAAAACAGATGGAGAAAATTCCTTGATTTGTGATCTTGGCATCGAAAAGTATGGACAGAAGTACAAAATAATGAAAATTTCAAAAATGTTTAATAACTCGAAAACCGTGGGACTTTTACTGGGTACATGTTTTTATTTTCTGAACAGTTGTGATGCCCCCGACCCGTAGGTAAAGGATTATCCACTCTTTACGCCACACCCTGTATATCGAAATAAGGGTCATAATTTTTAGTTCGCCAAAATACGGTCTACAGCTCTCTGGAGCTTTTATATTACTAAGAATACGTATGCACTTTTTTTGTTTTATAAACAGGTTTTGAGCGTCGACACTGTTGCCCCACAGAATAATTCCGTATCGGATCCAGGAGTAGGCATAAGCGTAGTATGCAGACATAGCTGTTTTTATGTCTGTAGCCTTCCGTAACTCTCTAAGTGCATACGTAAAAACTTTTTCATTACTCATACTCTGAAAGTAGGTATGAAGTTGCCTGAGGGGCCTAATTGAAAGTAAAACTTTCAGCCCTAGGGAGAATCGCTTTCTACTGACAGCTGTCAAATTATAAAAAAAAAAGTTCTATTTTATTCAACCATGTTCCAACTTTCTAAAGTCTTTCTAACTACAAGGAGGTTGTTCAACCAAATTCCAACTTTTTATTCAGCAAGTAGGTTGGAAAGCCATTACAACGGTAAGAAGTTTAAAAAGTCTAATTAGAGCGCAATGTAATATTTAAATTTAAATAACATAAAGATAGTATTAAATAAATAATATATCTTCTAAATTACTTGATTAGTGTATAGCTTCAACTATTTATTTAAAATAACATAGATTTAAATTATGAAAATGAAAATAATGGCTGAATAATGCTGGCGAACCGAAGCCGAAGGCCCGCCAGAGAAAAAGAAAAAAAAAAACCGGGAAGGCGGCAATTCAATCTTCATTTTCACTAATTTTTCTTTCATGTTTTTATTTTTACTTTCCTTGTATTCGTAATGAAAAGCACAGTGTTTACCTCGGGTGAAAGTCTTTTGAGTCCCTCAAGCTCCATTGGCGCCCTCGCTAACGCTCTGGCGCCAAACCCGCCTCGGGACTCAAAAAACGTGACTTTCAACACTCAGGTAACAATGTACTATTACCGCGTCGCGGTCTTTTTTTTATTTGGCAACGAAGCTAACGTTATGCCTACCTATCTTAGACAATTTAGATCAGGACCTGCCTTGCATGGATCTTCCCCTCTGCCAAAAGGTACAAGACTAATGAATCTGACATATCTAGCACGTTTATAAAAACCACTTCGTAATCGATCTTTATCAGTGTCAGTATCGGTATCGCGGTGAAAGGACCTCTTCTAAAAAGGCCAACATGTGCAGTTGCAGTGTGTAATAGGAAGTCCAACACATCAAGCTTGTAAAAGGATGGTGTAACATTTCATATGTAATTATTTTTTTGCATAGTTAATGCTTTTTTCTATTAAAATAATGTAAAATTGTTGTGCGGCGTTTAGCTCTAGAACATCGATTCAGTATACGATTATACGAAAAAGATCGAATCGCCTCGAGTTTCCTGCCGTCAATTATCCGCATTTAATTTTCAACCTTATCACAAAATGAAAATAGACTATAATTGCGAAATAATCTCTAATTGCCAAGCAATTTTAGTCACTAGCAAAAATTTAAAATTGTAACGAGACTACCTATGACGTACCTATGAACTCCCCACGAGATAGTTGGCATTTCAAAAATGAATTTTTGACCTTACTGATTTAGATATTAAGTCGATTTGGCTTTGAATTTTTCCAGACCTGACAGGCCCGAGACATCAAAACCCCGCCCTCCGGTAGCGAGACTAGTGTTAGAGGTGGATAAATGTTTACACACAGTTTTTATCGATATCGATAAAAGCACGGGTGTTCTAGCGAGTAGATTTGTCTTAGCTTTCTGATTGGTTGTGGGTTCAAATCCGGTCGTGCACCAACGGATTGTGTTGAAGTTGTAACGTGTTATTTTATACATAACATTACGTAGCCTACTTGTTTAATTTAACAATGTAGCTCTTGAACAATTTAGGAACTTAAAAAACTTTTAACTTTATACCTTGTGGAAAAACCAGCCCGCACATCAAGTGCGGATGATAAAATTTGCCAATTTGCGTATTCGGACATCCAAAAGCATAGCATTTGACACAAATTTAGTTCCAAACATTTATTTATCCCACCTTTTATAAGATTGATAGTTTTTGTGACCTTTTACCTTGAAAAACTAACGTAGTCATCATAGAATTTCATGTTATTTTTGAAATAACTTTTAGAACACCTTTATGACGGTGTATACGAGTTTCCAGCTTATTCGCTCTTATTCTGAGGTTGACCCCATATTGGTTCTAAAATGATAAGTTTATTTAGGCCAAATAAAAACATCGATATCTTTGATTTTAAGCTCAGAAAATTTATCAATCTCTATGAAAGTGTCAGTTTTGAGTAGTAATGCTGCCAACTTAATCAAGATGTAGTTTGTCGAGATTTGGGGTAAAAATAGGTTCTTAGTGCAAGTAATGAGTAACATACAATAAAGGATTTGTCCCTCATGGCATCCTAGAGAGCTGGCTGTAGTTTTAGTGTTGTCCAGTCAGATCAATTGAACGAAATGAACTAGTCTGCCTGTGATATTCATTCATTAACAATTATACATTTGTGTCTGAAAAATAGTACATAATAAGTAAAATATTTGAGAAAGTTATTCTTACTCAGTTGTTATCACATTTTAACCTAAATGGGATACTTCATAGCCACCAGTTTGGATTTACGAAAGGTCGATCAACGACTGATGCTGGTATTCTACTCTTAAAGCACATATATGATGCCTGGGAAAACTCACAAGACGCGATTGGGGTATTCTGCGATCTTTCCAAAGCTTTTGACTGTGTAAATCATGCTACATTAATATCTAAACTTAAACATTACGGCATTCTAAATCGCTCCATTGACCTAATACAATCGTACTTGACTGATAGAGTCCTTAAAGTTGATGTGAGCGGTGAGAGATCTTCTGGGTCAGTTATTGACATGGGGGTGCCACAAGGTTCGATATTAGGTCCTTTCTTGTTTCTAGTGTACGTAAATGACCTCCCTTTTTTTGTTAAAAAACTATGTGAAATAGTACTATTTGCTGACGATACCTCATTAATTTTTAAAGTTGATAGATTGAAGGCTAATTACGATGACGTTAACGCATCTCTGTCGCAAATACTTAACTGGTTTAACGTTAATAATCTTTTACTTAATGCTAAGAAAACCAAGTGTATTAAGTTTACCTTACCAAATGTAACTCTCCGGCCAACTAATATTATACTTAATGGAGAGTCACTTAACCTTGTAGATTCTACTATCTTCTTAGGACTTAATCTTGACAAAAAATTGCAGTGGGGACCGCAAATCAAAGCACTTGCTGCCAGACTAAGTTCGGCTGCATATGCAGTTCGGACTATAAGATGGCTCACTGATGAAGCTACAGCTAGGCTAGTTTACTTCAGCTACTTCCATAGTGTTATGTCTTACGGTATCCTTCTCTGGGGGAAAGCAACTGATATTCAAACTATATTCGTTTTACAAAAAAGGGCCATACGTGCCATCTATAAAATGAAATCACGAGACTCATTGAGGGAGCGATTTAAGGAAATTAATATCCTCACAGTAATTTCACAATATATATATGAAAACTTACTGTACACTCACAAACACATCTGTAGCTTTCAGAAAAATTGTGATTCACATAATATTAACACTAGAAATAAAAATAAACTTTATATTCCCAAATTTCGTTTACAGAAGGTAAATGGGTCTTTTATGGGGAACACTGTACGCTTCTACAATAAACTTCCGGAAAATGCAACTAAGCTTCCAATTCGGAAGTTTAAAGCCTATATTAAGAGTAATTTGATAAATAAAGCGTACTATACTCTAGATAGCTATATGAATGATAAAACTGCGTGGCCCGATGTCCCGGTCACTCTACCCATAGGAAGCTAGCATGTCAATTTGCAATGTCTGTACCTACTATTTAATATCTTATTTTTATATCTGTGTAGATACTTTATTATAACTTTGAAGCGTAGCGTGTGCTGTCTTTGAAACTTTTGCTTTTGTATAATTACATTGCATACGTCTGACTAAGTGAAGTGGCACCACACTGGAACTTCACTGCTATTATTTTAGACTATTTTTGATTTGTAAAAGGATCATATAAAAAAACGGTAGGAACCGAGACGTAGTTTGTTGCCTGTTCTTCTACGCTTGGTCGCGTGGAACTGGCACCTAGACTCACCTAGCTTTAAGACGTTTCAAAGTGATTCTTGTATCGTATTGAATAAACGCTTATTGAATCTTGAATCTTGAATCTAAGCAAAAATAATATGAGTCATATCATAAATTAAATAATTATCAAAGAAATTGTTATCAAATAATACTAGCAATGTCACACCATATTTATAAAATCATCAGTAGAATAAAAACACCCTTTCAACAAAAGCTGCTTTAGTCTAGTTTTGAATAAATATAGTTAGAATGAAATTAAGTATACAGGGGTTTTCGGGGACGATAAAACGATCTAGCTAGGATTCATTTTTAGAAAATGTCTCCATAATCGTAAAGTAAATAATCAACTTTATCATAAAATCATAACTCCTAGCGCCATCTGTTACAGAGACGTGGACAGAGAACGCCATCTACTGACGAGTAGTGGAGTTTATTATTATGTCGGTAAGATCGAAAAATATTAATATTTAATCAGTATGTAAGTAATTCGTATTTAAATATAATTCACAACAACAGTTTACCAATCAAAAAATACCGAGCGAAGCTCGGGCACCAACTGCTAGTAATTTTTATATTGTTTGTCTTGAACATAAATACCCGACGACCATTAGTGCCATGAAATCTAAAATAATATTCAGAATGAATATTTTAATAAATAAATCTTACTGACTTCGGAAGCCTTACATTCTTTCATACTTAACATAGGGTAAAATAAAATGATGATACGGCATCACTGTTGTGGTTCTCTGTATTTTGAATGTGTGTCACCTGTATATACAGTAAACTTGAACTAGTGTTAAAGATTTGTATTTGTGTGCGTTCATAACAACACAAATAATTGTTGTGTGTGTTACGATCGTTTGAATGTGTGTCGCTTTCGTTTCAGTGTGTGCTTTCCTCGTCCCCCTCAAAATATGGCAGAAAAATTTGTTAGGCTGAATAGATGCAAGGCAAGTCCTTAGGTTAAATTGTCTAAGCTACCTATACAGCCAAAATAATGATTATAAACTTTTTTGAATTGTCTATTTTTGAAAAAAGAACTTCGAATTCTTTTCTTAGTGAAACCTTTTTGCATCCGACTTCTTTCTGAGATCATAGGCGACTGTAATGGATTTTTCATTACTCATACTCTGAAAGTAGGTCTGAAGTTGCCTGAGGGGCCTAATTGAAAGTAAAACTTTCAGCCCTAGGGAGAATCGCTTTCTACTGACAGCTGTCAAATTATAAAAAAAAACAAGTTCTATTTTATTCAACCATGTTCCAACTTTCTAAAGTCTTTCTAACTGCAAGGAGGTTGTTCAACCAAATTCCAACTTTTTATTCAGCAAGTAGGTTGGAAACCCATTACAACGGTAAGAAGTTTAAAAAGTGTAATTAGAGCGCAATGTAATATTTAAATTTAAATAACATAAAGATAGTATTAAATAAATAATATATCTTCTAAATTACTTGATTAGTGTATAGCTTCAACTATTTATTTAAAATAACATAGATTTAAATTATGAAAATGAAAATAATGGCTGAATAATGCTGGCGAACCGAAGCCGAAGGCCCGCCAGAGAAAAAGAAAAAAAAACCGGGAAGGCGGCAATTCAATCTTCATTTTCACTAATTTTTCTTTCATGTTTTTATTTTTACTTTCCTTGTATTCGTAATGAAAAGCACAGTGTTTACCTCGGGTGAAAGTCTTTTGAGTCCCTCAAGCTCCATTGGCGCCCTCGCTAACGCTCTGGCGCCAAACCCGTCTCGGGACTCAAAAAACGTGACTTTCAACACTCAGGTAACAATGTACTATACAAAGGAAATTGCTGGCGGCATAATACGACAGTAATGAATTTCCATACAGTTTTGCTGGCGCCTTTTCGAGTAGCACCTGCAAGAGCGAATTAGCTCGAAGAAGGTTGTCAAAATAATGAGCACATTACAGACTTTTTTGAGTAAAGTTTCTTTGCAGTTGGGCATCCTTTTTCATCTCTGGGGCTGAGGGGTCGGAGGGGGGCACAGTGGGTCGTCCCCATACAAGAGGTAGGACATAGAACCAAAAATTTAAAAAGTATTTAATTTAAATAAAAAATATATGCAGTTGCGTTCCTCTATTGAAGGGCAACAAAAAATGTTACGACGCTTTTTTTATTTGACCAGCACTATACGAGCAAATCGATGAAAACTGTTATTTTTGTATGGAAACGAACACAAAAATGTCTGTATCTCATGATTCCCTCCTTGTTTCGATTTGCGGTTTTCATTACTGTTATTGACCTATTTTATGCCACATTTTCTTCAAGGACACATGGTGCCCCCAGAGGGCCCCTTCCGAAATATTTTGCCTATAGCAACTATCTTTGTTATTGTATTACTGGTGGAATAGAGGTACATTTAGTGTACTTATTACCGAGAATTAGTTATCACTAAGCAGTTCCTTAAATAACAGGTGCATTAGTGAGTACTTTAATGACTTATTAAGGCTTTTGTTGAAATATAACAAACGCGTTAATAAGTCATTAAGTAACGACTACCAGTACTAGCTTAATCTAATTAGTTATTGTTATTACTATGTAAACAGCCCTTAAGCTCTGCATTGTGATTGGCTCATGTCATCATTAGCTTATTGCTCACTGTTAGTTGCAAACTTGTTGCCCTTTATATATTTGTGTGTTTTGCAATTTGCAAATATGCTTCAGTTATAATTACAACCTCTACTAAGTGTTGTCATTATGGCTTTCCGTGGCTTTTCTACTTATCTAGATCTTTATGTTGCTCTTAGTAATCATAAAGATCTTCGTGACTATGATAATTTATTTAACACATTGAAGTCGAATAGTAACGTCCAGCTAAGTGAAAGTGATGAGTCGGATCTAAAGAACTGGTGTCGACGATTTTGTTATCGGATTTACTCTAAATGGGTGCAATCAAGAAGGACAGTCGACAAGTTTATGAACAAGAACAGAGAGTGGTTAAGTTCCGATATCATTTGGCCAAATTGCTTTAAGGAAAATATTGTTCACACTGAAGAAGCTGAAAATGAGGCAGAAGAGGTAATCAGTCCATCAAAATTGGATGCATCAACTTCAACATGTAAGACTCCTCGCAAACACTTTGAAGATCTATCGAGTAGGCAGAAAAGAAGACGTGTCGATGAAAATATTGCCAGTTGCAGTCGTCCAAATGAGCTTTTATATACTGTTGAAAGTGCACTTAAGTCTGCCGGAAAAAATGATGTAGCCAGAATAATGAAACATTTGCTGGGAAATCCTGAACACGTCTCAAAAGTTTTGAATGTCCTGGAAACTAAACAGAATACTTTGTTTCGTGAAGTTTCTACTCACAAAGCACTTGCTCTTTATGTTAACATGCAGTTATCCAAATGGCGTTACATCACACTTAGGGACTTTAGTTTTAAAGAAGGTCATGCGAAATACCCAAGCTATTACATGTTAGTGAAAGAAAAACTTAAGTGTTATCCGGCAAAAGAAGACGTAACTGTGACTGATATTTCCGCAAGAATACGGCTCCAAGCCCTCCTTGATCTCACAGTTAGAAGGCTGATCGATTCACTTGAATCAAATTTTGATGCTGGTGAACAACTTGTGCTTCATAGTAAATGGGGTTTTGATGGAGCTTCGAGTCAAAGCATTTATCATCAAAGGACAACAACAAGTGAACAAGATTTATCCAGTGTATTTATGGCAAGTCTTGTACCTCTTAAGTTAGTGACTTCTAGTGGAAACACAGTGTGGCAGAATGATCGGCCATCATCAACCACATATTGTCGTCCGATTTCATTTACGTTTATGAAAGAAACGGAAGCAAACGTGAACGCTGAAATGGATAAATTTGAGACCGAGATTCGTGGACTGGTCCCAACTGATTGCGGCAATGCTACTGTTACGCACAATCTGTGGTTAACCATGATTGATGGTAAGGTACATTCAATAATATCTGGAACTTCGGCAGCAGTGTGTGATTTGTGCAAAGCTCGCCCAAGCGAGATGAATAATTTGGAAGAAGTGAGATCTAAACCTGTGAATGAAGATTTATACAAGCATGGATTTAGTTCGTTGCATGCTTGGATTCGTTCTATGGAATGTTTATTACATATTGCCTACAGAATGGACATAAAATCATGGCAAGCAAAAGGTGACGACAACATAAAAATTGTTAAAGATAAGAAAGAAGCTATTCAAGCAGCTTTCCGAAGAAACACAGGCTTACTTCTAGATGTTGTAAAGCAGGGTAGTGGCAATACAAACACTGGAAATGCTGCTAGAAGGTTTTTTGCAAACCCTGAAATGACTGCGGATATAACAAAATTAGACGTCAATTTAATTAGAAGACTTGCCGTAATTTTGCAATGCATTTCTTCAGGCGAAAAAATTGAAATACGAAAATTGAAATTATATTGTGATGAAACAGCAAATTTATTCGTGCAGTTATATCCGTGGTATAACATGCCATCAAGTTTGCATAAATTGCTGATTCATGGATCGCAGATAGTGGAGCACCTATCAGTAGTGCCTATAGGTTTTTTGTCTGAAGAAGCATCTGAAGCAAGAAACAAGGATTTTCGTAAATTTCGAGAAAATCATACACGAAAGCACAGTAGCATCGCCACTAATGAAGACATTCTTCATAATCTTCTGTTATCTTCCGATCCTCTTCTTACGAGCCTACGACTGAAGATGAACAATAAAGTAAAAAAATCTTCATTTAGAGAATTGGACGATTTACTCATACATGATCATAGTGAATTGGAGCTCATTGACACTTCAACTGATACAATAGTTGGAGCAGTTTCAGAATATAGTGACATTGAAGAAGATGACGACAATGATGATCATGATGATGAAGATGAAGAAAATACAGTTTAAGTCTTGTAGTTATATAGTTAGTAACTAAACAGTAGTATACATTTATTTATTTTTAATTATATTTAATATTTATATTTAGTTATTAGTTGTAAATCTTTAAATGTTTATAGGTTTCATTGTAATTTACTATAAGGTTTAATAATATTTTATAGTGTCATATTGCATTAAAAAGATTTTAATACAAAAATATTTTCTTATTCATCATAAAACTTTTCTTTTCGACTTGTTATTAGCTAAATAATACGATGTCACAACTCATTAGCGATATTTTTTTTTCAATATATAATTCACTAATGCGCCTTTTCTTCATTTAACTTCTTAATTATGTATAATTCTCAGTAATTACAATAACTAATTAGATTAACTAGTACTGGTAGTCGTTACTTAAAGACTTATTAACACTTTTGTTATATTACAACAAAAGCCTCAATAAGTCATTAAAGTACTCACTAATGCACCTGTTATTTAAGGAACTGCTTAGTGATAACTAATTCTCGGTAATAAGTACACTAAATGTACCTCTATTCCACCAGTAATACAATAACAAAGATAGTTGCTATAGGCAAAATATTTCGGAAGGGGCCCTCTGGGGGCACCATGTGTCCTTGAAGAAAATGTGGCATAAAATAGGTCAATAACAGTAATGAAAACCGCAAATCGAAACAAGGAGGGAATCATGAGATACAGACATTTTTGTGTTCGTTTCCATACAAAAATAACAGTTTTCATCGATTTGCTCGTATAGTGCTGGTCAAATAAAAAAAGCGTCGTAACATTTTTTGTTGCCCTTCAATAGAGGAATGCAACTGCATATATTTTTTATTTAAATTAAATACTTTTTAAATTTTTGGTTCTATGTCCTACCTCTTGTATGGGGACGATCCACTGTGGGGGGGGGGGGGTCTCACTGCTCCCCTTCAGCAACGCCCTTGCTTCCAGATAAAAAAATAATTTTCTAAATGGGTTCATAAATGACGGAGGCATGCAGTTACTAAAATAATTAAAAAAATTACTTTAAAAAAATGGCAACACCGATTTTAATAAAATTAAAATGGGACAAATTTGTATTTTTTTTTTTTATGTTTGTTACCGCATAACTTCGTCATTTGTGAGCCGATTTGAAAAAATATTTTTTTATCTGAAAGGTACTGCTTCCAGATTGGTCCCATTTTAATTTTATTAAAATCGGTGTTGCCATTTTTTTTAAATAATTTTTTTAATGTTTGTAACTGCATGCCTCCGTCATTTATGAACCGATTAAAAAAATATTTTTTTATTTGGAAGGTTATTCTTACGTCCGAATTGTCCCAAACAAATTTCATTAAAATCGATTTAGCCGTTTGGCAATGAAGTCGCGGTTTCTCAAGTTTTTTAAACTTATAATTATGTCTCATCAATTTAGTGAGAGACACGTGCTCACACGAAACTGAAATGACGCTTAGGTACGGTCTGCAAAAAAAAAAGGTTTCACTATGACTTTAAAAAAGTAAACAAATGTTTGTTAGATTTTACTTTGTATTTATTGTTTTTAACATTATATTATACATGGTACATTAAAATATACACAAAAAAATTGGATAAATATTATTGATCGAGTGAGCGAAGCGAACGAAGATCTTACAAACAACTTGGGTGGTTTGGCATTTTATGAGCGTATGTGTATGTATTTGTGTATGTTTGTACGACGATAACTTTCGAACCGTTGATCTGATCTGCATGAAATTTGATAATTCGATAGCTTGTACTTGAGAAATTTACTGGTAAGTATACATATAAGTAAAATTGGATGAGGGGTTATTGAGAAATGGGTTTTTTAAGGGTGCAAAAATAAAAAAAGTAACACAAAAAAATCAAATTACATGTCATCATTATTTAGAAAGAACTTTGTTTTGACATTCCAAAACAGTTTTTACTTTTTTTCTAAGATGCTTAGTTTTTGCTACACAAAAAAAACTTTCTCTAAGAATTTCTTTGGCATCAAGGTTTTTCTACTGGTTGTCAATTCGTATGTTTTTTTTTCTTGTAATAAATGAAAGAGATACTTAGTTGTCATAAAATGGTCTGATGATGGAGCCAAGGTCTTTCCAACGGAACTCTTCAATCAATTGGTCAATAGAGTTAAAACTTGTTTACCATGCAAAGTTAGTGAGGGATAGTCAGAGGCAAGGTCAAACAGTGAATCTGGACAGAAATGCTTTCTCAAAGTAACACAATGCGTGATGATGGCTCATTGTTTTCAGATAACCATCTAGCTATGTACTTCTAAATATTATCTGTAGGGCGATTGTCTAATTCAGTTGCAATCATTAGTTTGATACTAACAGCTAAACGATACTATCAAGGAATAGCGATCATGTATCTTGTTGCAATGCCTTTTTGACCGCTATCTATCAGTTGCAATGATAGTTTTGCAGCGTGAAGTTCCTGCAAATCAATTTAACCCGACCAATTTAAAAATCATAATCTTAGTAAGAAGCCGTGTGAAAACGATTGGCCCACTTTATTTGACTTTCTAATAGACCTCGTTCACTCATTTTGTGTTGTGTTTCTGTCAGTCTTCTTCTTCTTCTTTACAAAGGTTTCGTAAATATCGAATAAAATTTACTTTTTCAAGTTATTTAGTCTGATTTCAAGTAAGTAAAGTCTAACATTCTTAATTCTTTATTCCTAGCTTGCTCAAGTGATTAATATGTTGTTTCTATTTGTTATAAAGTTATGATCCCAATCCACCAGTGTTCGTCGAAGCAATCAACCATAGCCCTTATTAAAATAAGGGCACCAACAATATTTGAAGGCCTGGGAAAATCTTGCAAGGATGTTAAATGCCGCGGGTGGCGGCTACATAAAAACTGGTGAAAAATGGAAGGGATTAAGTAGTAGGTAAATAGTTTTCAATAACCCTAGTGTGCAGCTATTATTCATCATTTTTTTGTGCTCTATATGGTAAAACAACAAAGTTCTATGTTTTTTGATTAATTAATGGTAATATGTAGATACAAGTGCCCCATAAAGTCCAAGGTGGTGGATAACCGGCGAAACGTTGGGGGCACTGGGGGTGGACCCTATACCTACGCTGCATCCACTCACACTCACAGGTTTTATTTAGCTTACTTTTGTAGATGTTAATTTTTTTTTTTTTGTAGATCACGATGACAATGTGCTCCGCTGGGTGTACAGTCTAGAGAAAAGGCACCTTGTGGTCGAAGAGGGAACGTGAAGAGAGGGAATGGTGGATGCTGTCGCTGCTATAGGCAGATCGTTTAATGAAATGGCGACACAAGAGCCATGTGTGGAGTTGCTGCTGCTTTAAGTTCAACAGCATCCACCACCATTAAATAAAACAGTTAAATAAAATACATTATTTCTTTTAATAACTCGCCTTATTTCTTTACCACAATACATAGATAAGGCACCTACTGCTTATAAATCAGACTAATTATAGCATTTTGTATTTTAATTTGAAACAGCTTTTATCCTATTCTAGTCATTAGTACATAATTGATAATGAAATATTGGAAGTATGTAATGTAACATAGGCAGGAGCCAGCTATTTCCCCCTGCGCGTGGAGGTTTTGACTGATTCTACACATGGCTATGGTAGAATGAGGTTGATATCCCAGCACAGGATATCAAACGCTTCCTTCGTCAGGCGAAAGTTCGAAATAAACTCTCTCTGAGGGATTTAGAACGGATTGCTGGCATCCTGCATCAATGTTCTATCAAGAATGCGTATTTTTTTGGCACTGTTCCTTCTCTAGCCCAAGTAGGAATCCTCTTGATATGATAAACTGAAATGAATTTAAATACCTACTTAGTTGAAACGGATTTGTAGTAGGTAGGTACGCACTAGATTTTATTTGATTAGGAATGCAATAATAACGTTGTTTATCATTGTCAAAACACTAAAAACTTACTGTAAATAACTTACTTTATTCAATTTCTATCCATCGTAACAGCACCTTACTTGTTTCTATTCGCGATTGATATGATAGTAATCGTAAGCTGTCATTTCCATTGAAACAGCCTTACGTGATCGCTGTTTCATGATATCTATAGAAACATTACGCTCATGTTGCAATCGTTCATTGTCAAAGATGGTTTCAAATTGCAATGCGCTTTCGATTGCAATCGAAGCTACTACGTGATCGCAAATTTGACAGTTTCAATAGGATATCCATTGAAACCATTGCAACAAAAGTTACATGATCGCCCTGCTGGTCGATCGCCGATCGCCGACACTATGAGTGTGAGCACCCTGCTTTAGATTGTTGTCACTTGTTGCATTCCAAGCTGTCTTCGGTGTGCTGTATGCAATTTGGTTGCATTCTACTTTGTTTTCGTTCAGTTCAAAACGTCGAAGCGTCGACGGCAGTCTGCTCCTCAATATCATGAATCTAAACATTTTACCTTCGTGACACTGCTTTTTCGATTTCTCTGATAAACTACACTCGATGTACATACCTACTAGTACTTTAATAATGCTGTTGGTATTACTTTGAATTATTTTATTTCCCCAAGTGGTTTTCCCTAAGGACTATAAGCATGGGGTTCTTCAAAAAGGGTGTTTTAAAAGTTTTGGGTTGTCAACGCGCTTGTGATGCCTCTGGTATTGCAGGCGTCCATAGGCTACGGTAACCGCTTCCCATCAGGTGGGCCGTATGCTTGTTTGTCAACTTAGTTGTATTATTAATTTATGAATATCTCTTACCCACAGCAAACACCACTACCCCAAATCCAGTTAAACGCAACACCGGTGCGCAGCATCCTAAAGCAAGCTTCGAGCACAGCTAGGAAATCAGCCAAGAAATCTATAAAGGTGGTGCTTTTCGAGGTATCGGACGCCGAGGCGGCGCCGGCGCCGGAGCAGGCAGCATCGCCGGCGCTGCGTGTGGCTGGCGGCAGCGGCGACCAACAGAAAGAGGAACAAACGAGAAGGAAGCCTCACAAGCTAGTGCGCCAGGTGAGCTAAAAGCCTACTTCTTTGAGGCGCAATGAATTCATCAAAAACTAAAGGGTTATTACCCTAAATGGAATTGCATACTTTGTATGTTACATACACCACATACAGAGCTGACTAAACCATGGGGTTCCTCAGGATGTGTTCCTTCACCGTTTGAGAGTACTAGCAAAGTGCACATAACATTTTTCGACAGAAAAACTCATTGGTACGCGACTGGATTTAAACCCACGACCTTCGGATCGGAAGGCGGGGCCGCTACCACTAGACCACCAGTGCTCCCCCGATTGAATGAGTGTCATCAAATCGATTACAACCTTAAATGGTATTCCAGGACGCAACAGATAACCTGTGTCCTGTGCTGTGCCGTGATGACGCGCAGCCGCCGCAACAGCGCCGAAACAGCACCGCAGTTGCGCCGCAACAGCGCCGAAACAGCACCGCAGTTGCGCCGCAACAGCGCCGAAACAGCACCGCAGTTGCGCCGCAACAGCGCCGAAACAGCACCGCAGTTGCGCCGCAACAGAGCCGAAACAGCACCGCAGTTGCGCCGCAACAGAGCCGAAACAGCACCGCAGTTGCGCCGCAACAGAGCCGAAACAGCACCGCAGTTGCGCCGCAACAGAGCCGAAACAGCACCGCAGTTGCGCCGCAACAGCGCCGAAACAGCACCGCAGTTGCGCCGCAACAGAGCCGAAACAGCACCGCAGTTGCGCCGCAACAGCGCCGACACAGCACCGCAGTTGCGCCGCAACAGAGCCGAAACAGCACCGCAGTTGCGCTGCAACAGAGCCGAAACAGCACCGCAGTTGCGCCGCAACAGAGCCGAAACAGCACCGCAGTTGCGCCGCAACAGAGCCGAAACAGCACCGCAGTTGCGCCGCAACAGAGCCGAAACAGCACCGCAGTTGCGCCGCAACAGAGCCGAAACAGCACCGCAGTTGCGCCGCAACAGAGCCGAAACAGCACCGCAGTTGCGCCGCAACAGAGCCGAAACAGCACCGCAGTTGCGCCGCAACAGAGCCGAAACAGCACCGCAGTTGCGCCGCAACAGAGCCGAAACAGCACCGCAGTTGCGCCGCAACAGAGCCGAAACAGCACCGCAGTTGCGCCGCAACAGAGCCGAAACAGCACCGCAGTTGCGCCGCAACAGAGCCGAAACAGCACCGCAGTTGCGCCGCAACAGCGCCGAAACAGCACCGCAGTTGCGCCGCAACAGAGCCGAAACAGCACCGCAGTTGCGCCGCAACAGCGCCGACACAGCACCGCAGTTGCGCCGCAACAGAGCCGAAACAGCACCGCAGTTGCGCTGCAACAGAGCCGAAACAGCACCGCAGTTGCGCCGCAACAGAGCCGAAACAGCACCGCAGTTGCGCCGCAACAGAGCCGAAACAGCACCGCAGTTGCGCCGCAACAGAGCCGAAACAGCACCGCAGTTGCGCCGCAACAGAGCCGAAACAGCACCGCAGTTGCGCCGCAACAGAGCCGAAACAGCACCGCAGTTGCGCCGCAACAGAGCCGAAACAGCACCGCAGTTGCGCCGCAACAGAGCCGAAACAGCACCGCAGTTGCGCCGCAACAGAGCCGAAACAGCACCGCAGTGGCGCCGCAACTCCTCAGGACACGCAAGAGAAGAGCGCTCGAACACGTGGAGACCGACGTGATTGAAGAACAGACGCCTCCCGGGAACTGAGCGCGTCACGTCACCGTCATCCATCACGTCATCGGCATTCAATAACTGAAGTTGCTTTTATCATTTTGATATAGTTTGACCGAAACCGCTCCTTAACAAAATGCGAGGTGGGGGCCGAGGGCAAGAGAGCAAGAGATTGAGATTATATACATCTTACGATATCGTAAACGATATGTTATTTTACCTAGCGACTCAGTATCAGTTTCAGTTTATTTATTCATTTAAACAATTAAAAATCGTATTCGAATATTTCTTAAAACTAAAAACTTAATACAACTTATAATGATAATAACGACATAATTATTAATAAATTAAAATTAAATATTAGGAAACTTACATACAACAATTAATGTAGCTAGTGGTATACCCGCGTGACATCGTTCGTGTTGAGTTTTGTCCGTGCAAACTTCAAACCCCGCTGCCCCTTTTGGGGTTGAATTTACAAAAATCCCTTGTACAGAGCCACCAACTTATCTGTGAAGTGGCTGAAAATGGAACTACAGCCGCCATGATGAAAATGGCGTTCGATTGTCAGTTGCTCTCTGTTTGCGTGTTTTCTGTTTATTTTAAGATATTAAACAGTTTGCGTTTTCAACCATGCTAAAAGCTATAAAAAGTGATGCTTGAAATATTATTCTGAAGGTCAAAGCATTTTTTGAAGAGGAAGCTCGCCAATAAGCTCCGATTATTCCATTTAATAAAATAACCAACCGAGTTTCTGTTGCTACAGGTGAGTGTGACCAGTCGTATCCCATAAATTTTGCTCATGAAACTTGTACCTCGACTCGAGTAGACTCTGAAATCTTCGCTCGCATCGCTCGCCTGATAACTTCTGTACTTACATGCATTTAATACTTGACTCAGCTTTCAGCGTCACGTCTAGTTTACCTAGTTCCTTAGTTTTGTATTTTGTTTTTCAGGAAGGAAAGGTAGCAGAAGAAACTACCGGTACTAAAGTAAGAACGCCTGGAAAATCAAGAAAACGAAGTGCTGGTTTTATTGTTGTCGATTACTTCGATATTAATGGGCGATAGATACGACGAAAAGTATATGAATTTTATGCAGTCCGAGAGTGATTCTGATTATGATTATGATGTCAGCCCTAGTACCTCAAGTTCTGTTGATAATACATAAAAATATTTAAACGTACACGTTATATTTAATTAATAAAATTGTGAGTGTTTTATTCAATGTCTTGTATTATAAACTAGCAGTAGCCGCACGCGCTGTTTGACTCGCTTCATACAACCCGTTAGTTTTTCTAATTGTAAACACATTTTTGATCCTCTATATTATGTAGGTAAGATTCAGTTATGTAAGTTGTCTGTGAAGGCTAAACATAGCAGATTAGATCTATGTCATCATCATCATCAGCCTGAAGAGGCCCACTGCTGGACATAGGCCTCCCCAACACATTTCCAGGAAGAACGATCCTGAGCTCTTTCCATCCACCGGCTTCCCGCGATCTTAACAATGTCGTCGGTCTATCTGGTGGGTGGGCGCCCTACTTTTCGTCTTCCAGTTCGTGGTCCGGTGCGTGGTGGTTAGATCTATGTAGGAATCCCAAATTATGGTTCATTATTCGTAGAATGGCAACACCAGAGCGATTAGAGCGACGCTCTTCAATTCACAGATAAGTTGGTCGGTCTGTAAGGCTCGTATGCAGAAACAATGCTGGAGTCTTCTTCTTAATGAATGGCATCTGTCCTTTTTGTATCAATTTTGCCAGTGTCGAGTAGTTTGAGAATGATGATAATTATTACATATAGTCGGATTTTTAATTAGACGATACCGACTGACAGTAGCTAATGTCACTTTGTAAAATAATGTTGCCATATTTAAAGTAATAGTGCTGCGTTCAGTTCTTGTTCAATCAGATGAATGAACAATGAGTGAATAGTTAATCATTCCAAACTATAAAATAATATTGAAATTTGTATAAAAAAATGTATAAAAATGCTCTGATATAAGCTACTTGTAGTATGTAACTACAATCAGTTTTTTGACGGTTGATTACAAAGCGCGGCGCGGTGATTAGTGATGATGCCACGCGCGTCGGTGATCATTTTGTTTGTAATTCGGCTTCTAACCTCTGGTCTGATAGCACGAATGTTTTTCTGCGCTCACGCTGTTTAGTTATTGTTTTTGTAAAGTTTTTCGTTACGTTGTGTTTGTGGTAATTGTTGTGTATTTTGTTGCTATATTGTTTCGCGCGAACGATATGGATCCTCAACCAAGCACGTCAAGTCAAGTTCGGCACACTAACTATTCACTAGAAAAACGAGGCAATTTCATTCATTCAGGAGTTTTTTCAATCATCCACTTTGTCACAACACTATTTTTATTTTATCAAAAACTGACAACACAGTAAACGTCAGCTGGCTTCGTCTAATTAAAAATCCGAGTATAGATAAAATACTTTTCCGTCAAATCGTCTGTCAGGTCGGCCCTAACCTAATTGTCTTTGGAAGAAAGATGGCAGTTTCTTCCAAATCCATCTGAAACATTTTCGATCAAATCAGAATATCACATAATACACTTGAATTCCAATTGCTAACACTTTGAGCTAAGACCTCAAGTAATGTTGGTTAAAATACCACCGAAATTTCACAACAGAACTCAAAATAACACCAGAAAAACAATTAAAATCAAAAAGCTATGTTCCTTCCCGAAATGACAGAAAACGAATCCCAATGCTGGAGTCTGAGTGGAGCCTCAAGCATAAATGATTGACACTTTGCAATGGAGAACTGTCAAACAATATTCGGCCACTTTAAAACTAACGGTCTTGACATCCCGAGATAACGCTCGGCTCGTTCCATCTTTGGATATGTATCTGTTGTGTTGTGTTGTGTTGTGCGTCTGACATTGACAGTCCGGTACCTCAGGCGAAGGCGCGGTACAGCGGTCGCGGTCAAACTATCAAAAGAAGCATTTAAAAAAAAGTATTTTTTATGAACCATGACAATAATTTATTTCCATTGTGCCAAGGTTTTTGAATATTAAGGGCTGGTTGTTTCATAAACGGAAAAACCCTGTTCTTCGAATAAAAAATGACGGTCCTTGTTTTTGATTGTTTCAAGCCTAAAAAAGAGATTGATATACATATTTTAACCGACTTGAAATAAAAAAGGAGGAGGTTCTCAATTCGGTTGTAATGTTTTTTTTAATGTTTGTTTTAGCTTAACTTCGTCATATAAAGCCAATTTAGTCAAAAGTTACATTTTTTGTTTGAAAGGTAAGGTATTCAAAATTGGTCTTAATCGATATTTCATCGAAATCTGCTTGTGTTGCAAAGTCTGTTTGTTTTAATAGTTTTTTTTATGTTTGTTACATTTATGAGCCGTTTTTGTCATTTATAAGCTGATTTGAAAAATCTTTTTTTATTTGAAAAGTAATATTTCCATTGAAAGGGCATTGGCTAAAAGTGGCGTAATGTTATGAGTTATAATCGTTATTAATTTAGTTGTTAGTCTTATGTAACTATTTTATGGATTTAAATTTTATAACACGTGATTATTATTCCAATCGATGATTATAGTGAAAGTTGTTATGAATTTTTATATTATAATAAAAAAATTATACCACCTAATAGAGAACCCTTGGCCTGACAGAGTCTGAGGTTTCTACTGCCCTCAAAAGATAGGCAGGTTTAGATGGAATACCGAATGTTTTTCTAAGAAATTGTGCAGACAACTTATCGAAGCCAATGTTAACGTTATTTAATAAATCACTTAGAAATGGGTACTTTCCTTCTGAGTGGAAAAAAGCACGACTAACACCAATACATAAGAATGGCGATGCAAATGTATCAAATTACCGACCAGTGTCAATTCTTCCAGCATTTGGTAAAGTTTTCGAATCATTGGTACAACAGAAAATTTATTGGCACGTTAAGGAGAAAATTGATACGGAACAGCATGGTTTTCTTTCTAAAAGATCTACCACTACCAATCTAATCGGTTTTGTTCACGATATTTCACAAGCCATAGATGGAGGAGAAGAAGTTCACGCTATATATACAGACTTTAGCAAAGCTATCGATCTGATAGATCACATACTGTTGCTGGAGAAGCTCTCAAAAATGGGAATTCATGGCTCATTGTTGCGTTGGTGCTCATAGTACCTTGAAAATCGGTCGCAACTAGTGAGTATTCGTGGGTACTCATCCAGACCTAAAATCGTGCCCACGGGAGTTCCGCAGGGATCGCATATTGGCCCTCTATTTTTTTAATGGTAATCTGGTAATCGACCTTGCTAAACAACTAAAATGTAAATGTAAGATGTATGCCGACGACCTTTAATTATACGCACGTGTCGTATCTAGTAGATAATAGAGGCTAAAATTTATTCAAAACAATAGATTTATTTTATTTTATTGTGTTTACAGAAATCAAAAAAAAAATCTAAATCAAAATGTTTTTATTGAAAAAATTACAGGTAGGACAAATAAAGGGTTGGGATCTCTTCTTTTAAGTTATTAAACCTGTATTAGAAGAGAGCCCCTCTTTTCTGTGGCTCAACATTGCCTTGTAATTTAATTTAGGTGATAGGAACGTTATACATAAATAGGTAACGTTAGAGCTAATTTTAATTCTAAGTATTTAACAAGAAAAAAGACATTCAAACATTGTTTGTATGAATTATGCATGATATTATGGTTGAATCAGATAAACAATATTTAGAGTACTTTATTGGAACTGTAGAATAAAATTTATGATCAATACAAGCAAATTAAGTGTAGGTTAGTAAAATTCAGTTATATTATTCAATTAAGGAACTGTATAGGTAAATACTAATGGCCTTACTTATAAAAATATGTCAAAAGATAAACAGTGCTTAAACTATTGCCATCTCTTACCACTGGGTAATGACAAACAGTGACGGGGCTAACTTTAAGCAATGATTAAATTTAAATTGCATTTATAAGTATAGATAGTGCAATTCACGAAGACGCGCTCCTCGCGGGGTGCGGGGAGTTTGCTCCGAGCGGCAGTCGCGAACCGTAGTCTATTCATTGTAGTGTGCGTGTGCACTCATAGGTAATTAGTGTGTACCGATAACACTCAAACATTGACGGAAGCTTGCACACAAATACTATAAACGCTCTTATGCTTGAAAAGGTCCAAAAAGCTTTCTTGCGGTTTCTATACAAGCGCCGCTATGGGTTGCCTGGGGTACAACTCGCTTGAGGTTCGGAGAGCCAACGAGCAAATTACTGTGGCCTGCAAAGTGTTTCGTAGCAAAATTGAAGCACCGGACCTGAGTGATGAGCTGTGCCGTTTTCATGTTCCGAACAATTATTGTCGAGGGCGGAAGCACAAGTTGTTTTCGGAGCCGCTATGTCGTACTGTGGCCCGGGCCTCGTCACCAATTCCGCGCGCTCTAGTTTTTGGCAGACACAGCTATGAGTGTTTAGATTGTTATTTTCGCAAGTATGAGCGGTGATTGTTAAGTTAGGCTCGGTTGGGATTATTCTCGAATAGAAAATGTTATATAGTTAGTTTTTGTGGTATTAAGCGATAGAAGATTTACGTTTAGCAATTGGGTGACCTTACCAAGCCCAGTTTCAGCCAGTTGATAAACTTCTAACCAAGATTTACCGTGAAACAGTATGGCAGTATCATGAGCGTATGAGAAGACTTTTCCACTGGTCAACTGGAGGTTTGTCAGGTCATTGATATAGGCAAGGAATAATGTAGGGCCCAGCACACTTCCTTGGGGAACACCGTACTGGGAAGTCGCTTCGTCATTACTAAAAATGTCGTGGCCAAGTTTGACACTTTGTGTTCGGTCGTGGAGATAGTCAGTGAGTAGTGTGAGAGGTACCTCTAATACCAAGCTTCTCAAGCTTTCGCACAAGAGTTGGGACAGAGACGGTATCAAAGGCTTTTTTTAAGTCAAGGAAAATACACAGAGTTTTATTATTTTTATCTAGATGGTTAGTTATGTTACTCGTGAGGTCCATAATGGCGTCTTCGGTGATGGTACCTTGACCATAAAACCATAGAGATTTTTGTTATGAATATTGAATGTGTTAAAGAAATTGACTAAACGGCTATTGATAACCTTTTCGACTATTTTCGATAAAACTGGAAGAACGGAGATAGGCCTTTAGTTGTTGATATCATCTCTGTCCCCACTCTTGTGGATTGGGTGAATAATAGAGCGTTTTAGTGCTCGAGGAAAAATTCCTTGGCTGAGACATGGGAAGCTAAAGTGTGTGATAATAGGTATCAGTTCGTTCTTAGCCATTTTATAAATTTCGTAGGAATTTTGTCCCACCCGGCTGCCGATTCTGATTTAAGTTTGAGAGTTTAAGTTTTAAGTAGAAATGAGTAGGTAATAATCTTTATAAGTTTTGAAATGATTGAGTTTATTTAATTTAAGAACAATGTAGTTTGTATCGGAATCGAACAACCTTAAAACGATTTGATAAATAATGTTATATTTTATTATTATTTGTTCGAAATTATTAACAATTTATTATATCAATAAATTGTTAATGGTAGTCAGAAGCTACACAGAACGGATGACGATATTGCCGATAGGGGGCGCTGTCTATCAACTGTCATGTGGGTCGCCTGACTGAGGCTAGGCGAGGCGGTGGATTATTCTGGGCTTGAGACTCGAAGGAGAAGGTTATCGTTTCGTTCTGTGTACTGTCGATGTGATTCGGCTCTGAGTACACCCCTTGATTGTTAAGGATAAGTACCTAGTTCGCTATATGTCTTTGTAGTTATATATTTTTACTGTAAGGTAGTTTTTGTGTTGAATAACGTGACTTAAGCTATAATTTAGTTAAATAAAGTGTAAATTGTAAAGACATTGATGTAATTAAATCATTTACTTACTATTCTATATTTTCTTTTTAAAATAAAGTTACCCTGATCTAATACACGCATTCAAAGTGACAGAGACACAGAGCTTTTACAGCATTAATTTGTTAGAAGTTGACGCATGGTGCTCTGTCAATAAAATGTCTTTAAACGTCAATAAATGCTATTGCATAAAATTTACCAAAAATAAACAATCCTCAATAAAATTTACCAAAAAGAAACAATCCTCAACCTTGGAAAAAGCAAATTGAAAGAAGTAACGAATATTAGAGATTTGGGTGTACGTAATCATGGATAAGTCACTTCATTTCAGAGATAATAATAGACAAATCCGTTAAAAAAACGTCTCAACTCTCCGGTCTCCTCTCTCGGCAGTTATAGTCATGTAAAGATCCAAGTGTTATTATACCTATTTACAATTGTATAGTTCGCAGTGTTTTGGAGTTTAACAGTAGTGTTTGGTCTCCTGGTTACGAGATAGATAGATAGATAGAAAATACTTACTATACCTACATACTACATTACATGTATACCTACCCATAGTGATATATATATAAATATACTCTACACATAGTATATACATACTAACATAAAATATATATATTATTTTATTATTACATGCGAAAGAAGAAAGAAAGGAGTTTAGCGACAACAGGACAAATAGTGTTCCTTGACCATCGATTTGAATATAAATAGCGATTTAGCATGTCTGACAGCAACAGGCAATGCGTTCCACAGTAGAACAGCCTGCACCGTAAAGGATTTTTTGAAGTAAGAGGAGGAGTGAACAGGTGTACTAAGTTGGAGGGTTTCGGAAGAGCGAAGGGATCGGGGGTTGGATAGATGGAGGAATTGAAAACGTTCTTTAAGATATGGAGGGGAAGTTGGATTGAAAAGGATGTTATACAAGAGGTTCAAGATGTGAGTATTCCGGCGGAGTCGTATGGGTAACCACTTGAGCTTACTACGAAACTCGGATACGTGGTCATACTTGCGCAGACCATAAATGAAACGTATTCCAAAATTTTGTAGGCGCTCAAGTTTACTGAGTTGTTGTTCAGTGAGATCTAAATAGCAAGCATCTGCATAGTCGAGAATCGGAAGTAGGAGTGACTGCGCAAGTGCAATTTTGGTGGCGATGGGCAGAAAGTTTCGCAGTCTTCTAAGTGAGCCTGCAGAGGCGAACATCCTACGGCTAACTTCAGCGAGTTGAGGCCCCCATGACAGTTTCCTGCCAATAAGGATCCCTAAATTTTTCACTGTCTCACTCTGCTTTATATGCATGCCATCAAATATTACGTGCGGAAGGCAATCCCAGTCGATCCTGGCCACCATCCGCGAACCGCCGACAATAATAACTTGTGTCTTGAGCGGATTGACAGTTGACACTAAGACCGTACGCTTTGCTCCAGTCTAAAATGCGACTCAGATCACAATTTATGGTACGGATCGCTCCAGGCAGCTGCTCGACGGGGGCTTGCGTGTAAATCTGGAGATCGTCTGCATAGAGGTGGTACGATGAAGTTAGTTGTAGAGAAATGGTATTTATGAAAATTGCGAAAAGGAGAGGTGATAAAACGCCGCCCTGGGGTACACCGGCAGATATATTACACCACGATGAGTACGAATCATCAATACGAATACGCTGCCGACGCCCGCACAGGTAACTATGAAACGAGGTTCATTCTAGCAGATTAGAACGAATACAAAGGCGTTTGTTGTACCAACTGTCATACGCAAATAATATGTGCAAGAAATTACCTTCCTATGAAGCAAGACTTACCCATTATAAAATGAAATCTCTCAGTTTTCGCCGCAAGGCATCAGATATAATATTTTTGTATAAACTTATACAGGGTTATTCATTATTAGCTGCAAATACACAGGAATTAGGTTCAACAAATAAAGAAAAAATATTTATGAAATGATTTTTTTTAAGTTTTGTTATGAAAATCCTGAGAAATTCGATAAAGGAATCATTGGCGCCTAACCTATTTTGACCTTTGATCCGCGCCCGCGCGCCGTTAGCGACACTCTGCGTTCAGTCGCCCCCTGGGAGGGTCATTGTCCTGTTCTACATGGCAATCATTATGCAATAGCCGTAAATAAATTAATAAAAATAAAAGTTTGACACAAAAACTTAAATCAAAATAAAAAAAAATCATTTCATAAATATTTTTTATTTTATTTGTTGAACCTAATTCCTGAGTATTTGCAGCTAATAATGAATAACCCTGTACATGGCTTGGTAGACTGTCCAGATTCCAGATGTCCTACAACATGTTCATTTAGATGTCCCTAGATCAGGTAGCCGTCTAATAAATAGAAAGTCTTTTAGGCCGCCTCATTGTAGAACGAACGTTGGACTGCATTCTCCACTGAATAGAATGTTCAAGTTTTATAATGGGATCCGGTCAAACTTTGATATTTTTAGTGGTTCTTTGGCCTCCGCAAAGAAAAGCATCTTTCGAGATGCTGTTCTACTTTAATTTCAACTCTATTTTTTGTTAGATCACCTACCTTTTTATTTCTTTTTTCATTTATATAGTATCTTTTTGTTTTATTGTATACTTACATTTAATGTTAAAAACTCTACAAACTTCCAATTGCACTTTTAAAATAGTTTCGCACGTTTCCAATATGCATGTTGTGTTCACTGTTTTTAGTAACTGCGCCGAATTTATTGTCAGTATAATATTTAGATGTAAGTCATGCGCATGTTGCAATTTGTGAACCTTATAATAAAAAAATAATAATAATAATAATGTACGAAATACACAAGAAATCGTTGAGCTATCTACAGACCGTTATGAACGATCTGGAGATAGCTCAACTGATACACTTCACTTGGTTAAATTTATAACATTGTATACTTTTGACTGCCGGGTTACAAAACTAATTTACATATAGTAAATCCGTTATTGGCCGTAAGACTAGCATTTCGAGCATAATTTGTACTACTTTAAGGGCTGTGGATTTTGTTTAATAAATAAAATAAAAAATAGAGCATTTAAACTGTTGTATACATATTTTCAGTTTTAACCTAATTCCAGTATCCGATGGTTGCGCGCGCCCCCCCCCCCCCTGAACCGGCCCCCCCCACCCCCACCCCCGCCCCGCAGCGGGCCCGCACTCGGCGCCGCGGCTCCGCGCGGTGAGGTCGCACGCACTCGCGCTCCGCTGAGCGACGCGGACTCTTGTACCGCGGCTTCACTTGACGCCCCGACCGCGACCGCGACCGTTAAGTATGTGTGAATTGGGAGTAAGGGTACGCCGCGCCGCGGTACACTGAGGTAGGTGGACGTGGCGGACGTACCTACCACGAGAATATCAATTACGCAACAAATGCAGCAACCGGCGGCGACCCCTGGCACGAGCCCTGGCGCTGGCGCTGGCGCTGGAGGGGAACAGGACAACCGGTTGTTAATATTAGTTAGGGTGGTAACACACGCACGGTTGCTAGCCGTCTGTTTTCCCCCCACGGGAGCCGAGCGTCAGATTGCCGGTCGACGTGATACAATAAAAATCTGCCAAGCGCGAGCACGATGGGTTCCGTATCATTATCTATAAAATTGGTAAAAAAGAAGTCTGTGGTATGGTAGCCCCTCTTCAATATATTTATTTAAAAGTTAAAAATATAACTGTATATTCTGCCAACTGGCAAAAAAACACGTTTGTTCTAAGAGAGTCTCATAAAATATTTATTTTGTTCAGAAGTTTAGTATTTTTGTTATAGCGGCAACAGACATACAATATCGTTGAGAAACTTAACTTAACGTCAACTGTCTAACTATCACGTCTCATGTGCATGTGAATGTGATGAGAAGCCATAAAGCAAAATTTCAAAATGATCGAGATCGGCCCGAGAATTAGCCCCCAGGTGACTGGTGAGGTGACAAACAGTCACACAGACGGACGGACAGCGGACTATTAGTAATAAATAGGTCCCGTTTTACCCTTTGGGTTTGGATCCCTTAATCAAATACCGCACAGCGGTAACTGAACATTATTATATTTGTGATTTATTGTTAGTACTTATCAAGTTATGATTGAACGCCCAACCTAATAAATACCTTTTTGATGAGCTAGACTCGTAGAGTAACGATCAGTGGCCCGTCAATAATAATTATGTTTACGGCCGTTTGACCCAACTGGTACAAAAGTAGAGCAGTCTCCCATCAAGGAGTGAACGACGGAACTAGTTACGTAAGCACACTCATACCCCTCGCCGCCTCGCCCGCCGCGCGCCGCCTCGCCTCGCTTACCGACGAGGAGCATGCATGCAGCATGCAGGGCACGCTCGTGCCATCGCGTGCCGTGCGGGCCGGACACACCGCAACCAATGGCGTGCCCCCTCGTGCCGTGCCGTAGCCCTCCCCTCGGTCCTCAATGCCGCCGCGCCGCCGCGCCGCCGCCGCTTGTGTCTACTCGTACATCTAGCGCGGGTTCAAAGCGATCATCGCTACGGACAATTACACCTCTATATCTTATACCTTTAAACGAGAAAATCTTGTATATATATAAATACCTATATATTTAGGATCTCGGAAATTGAGCCAACGATTTTCATGAAATTAAGTATACAGAGGGCTTCGGGGGCGATAAATCGATCTAGCTAGGATTCATTTTCAGAAAAGACGAAGAAAAAAAGATATTTAAATATTTAAAAATTTTAGCGCCATCTCTTGCCGAGTAGTCGAAACCACGAGTTAGCGTAGCAAATGTGATTTTGCTATTCTGTGGTTAGTGTCACGGAGAACGCCATCTATTGAACTTCTACGTAAACACTCGAGACAAAAGTTCTGGAGATTTTCATGAAAATTAGTATGCAGAAGGTTTTGGGGGCGATAAATCGATTTATTAGCTGAAATATTTTTTTAGAAAATCTATTTTATCGTTTTTAGGGTTCCGTAGCCAAATGGCAAAAACGGAACCCTTATAGATTCGTCATGTCTGTCTGTCTGTCTGTCTGTCCGGCCGTGTCACAGCCATTTTTCGCCGAAACCATAAGAGCTAGACTGATGAAACTTGGTGAGTATATGTATTCTGTGAACCGCATTAAGGTTTTTACACAAAAATAGAAAAAAAACTATAAATTTTGGGGGTCCCCATACTTGAAACTGAAACTAAAAAATGTTTTTTTCATCGAACCCATACGTGTGGGGTATCTATGGATAGGTCTTTAAAAATGATGTTGAGGTTTCTAACATCATTTTTTTCTAAACTGAATAGATTGCACGAGAGACACTTCCAAAGTGGAAAAAAGTTGGTCCCCCCCCCTCTAACTTCTAAAATAAGAGAATGATAAAACTAAAAAAAATATATGTTGTACATTACTATGCAAACTTCCAACGATATTTGGTTTGAACGAGATCTAGTCAGTAGTTTTTTTTTATACGTCATAAATCGTAAACCGCAATTTACCTTTCGACGAACTACAAAAACCTTTATATTATGTTATTTGATGCTACGGAACCCTTCATGGGCGAGTCCGACTCGCACTTGGCTGCTTTTTAATAATCAACTTTACTTTATCTATTAATCAACTTAAACAAAAAAAACTTTGTGTAAATAAAAAAAACTTAAACATAAACTTATTTTAGCTATTCTAAAAGATGGCGCTGTTAGAAAGATCGAAAAATATTATTCATATTTCACCATTTTCATCAGTATGTAATTCGTATTTAAATATAATTCCTAAAAACACAATTTACAAAAAAAAATACCGAGCAAAGCTCGGACATACCAGCTCGTTTATTTGATGTACATATTCATTAAGGCATAGCCGAAAGCACCTGCACATAGTGAACATTTTTTATAACAAATCACTTAACTTTAAAATTATGGGTTTCTAGAGTATTTGAATGGAACCGACTTTGTATGAGGTCGACGTTTTACGACACGACATTTTAATACACAAATTTAGTGTCTTTGGGTTTGAAGGAATAGAACTTGGTATATTGCGGTCTTATCTTAGTGACAGAGTTCAAATTGACAAATTGTAAAGTTAAATAATATAAGTGAAAGTGAAATGCGGAAGATAATAACATAGGCGTACCACAAGGCTCCATATTGGGACCACTACTATTATTGATCTACATCAATGACCTGGCCAATGATCTGAATTATTTCTTTAACAACATAGCAAGTAATTTGATTAAAACTTTGATATTCAAGTCAATAACTGTGATAAATATTTAGGAAAATCAACTACAAATAAAATAAGATTCGGAGAATTGACAAATACCGAATTAATACAAATAATCTATAACATTAAAAGTAAGCCATGTAAAGACATTTATGACATGAACACCAAAACAATAAAGGAATTAATTTTATGTAGGTAATAAATTCTTCTTTGACATTATTTTGAAATTTTTTAATGAATGTATTATACAAGGTATATTCCCAAATAGTTTGAAAATAGGTAAAATAGTACCTTTATACAAGAAAGGAGAAGTCAATGATATATGCATCTTACCTGACCTATCTAAAATTTTAGAAAGCGCTATTAAATCAAGAATGGTTACTTATTTTGAATCTTACAAACTATTCACAGAATGTCAATTTGGTTTCAGGAAAAATAAGTCAACTGAAATGGCCATTAGAAAAACAGTATAGGTACTTTATATTAGAAACTATGGACTCATTGCAAAAGGTCTCCAGTATTTTTTTGCGGGGATGAGGGGGGGTGAACTATATAATGAAACAACGTGTTGACAGGTCGAGCGTCGTATATTGACTAATTGCATTCTCTTACATAGATACCGATATAGTTAGTAGTACATCACCACAATCTACATCAATGACCTGGGCAACTGCCTACCAGACTGGGCAATGATAACTTTGTTCGCGGATGACACGCACATAGGAATCAAAAATAAAAACTTAGACATTGTTGATGAACAAAAAAATATCGTGTTACAAAAATTAAAAGTTTGGTTTGAAACAAATGGGATTATACTAAATGCTGACAAAAGTTCTGTTTTAAACTACTCTTGTAAAAGAAAAAATAAAAATGACACTATTGAAGAAGTAAAATTTTTGGGATGTACTTTAGACTCCACCTTATGTTTTGATAGCCATATAGACAAAATATGCAAGATATTAGCCAGTGCAAATTATGCACTGTTTAAACTGAAACCCACAGTTGATAGGAAAACTCTCATATCTGTCTACTATGCCTACTGCCATTTAACTGGGGAAATGCTACCCAAATTGAAAAAGTTCTCATTTGTCAAAAGAGATCTATTAGAATAATGTATGGCCTACTTAGATGTATTAACTTCAATCAGATCTTATTTTAAAAAATCTAAAATATTAACAGTTGTATCTCTCTTCATAATTAACTCGCTCATAGAAGTACATTTACAAAAACATAATTTGACCATGAAAATGGATAAACACCATTATAACACTCGGAATAAAGAAAAGTTGCATGTCCCAAGAACCAGACTTGTTAAGACGTATAAACAAGGTCTCTGTTTAAAACTTGCTATGTACAATAAATTACATTTAGAAGTGACAAAACGGTCTATAAACGAATTAAAAAACAAACTTAGAACATTTTTCGAATGTCACCCGTTTTACAATCTAAATGAATATTTGCGCTGCTCATTCTCTGATTTGCAAACGTAAAGTAATAGGAATACCTACTTATAATATGTTAGTGTGTATTGAAATAATATGATAATTTGTGAAAATTGACTTACCAATATTTTTATGAAACAACGGGATATTTACCATGATTAAATTTTTTTGATGAGTTGACTTTTGACTTTCAGTTCAACCGTGATCATGGTGCATGCAACTGTGCCGAAATATCGGAAGTCAACTCATCAAAAAAATTTAATCACGGTAAATATCCCGTTGTTTCATAAAAATAGTGTTAAAAACCATGATAGTTTCAAAAGTTATATTGACTTACCAATGTTATATTAGATACTGTAACGCAATGGTTCAATAAATAAATATCAAAAGATCACTTTGTTCGCGGATGACACGCACATATGTATTATAGGAACACTCTCATATCTGTCTAGTAGATGTGCCTAACTGCCTACTGCCATTCAGCTATGAATGCACCTACCTACGACTAGCATCATTCAAGAGAATTTTTTCAATTTGAAAAAGCTACTCATATTAAAAAGGTTCTCATTTGTCAAAAGAGATCCATTAGAATAATAATACATAAGTATCTCCCTAAATGAGTGGTATGTAAGTTCATCAACATCACAAGTCACGTGCCGACTCTCCCAGGCTTTTTTATCATCAAGGTAGTCATTGTTCTTCTTCTTTCAAGTATGGCTTTTCAGTGGCAACCATGGGAGTCATTAATCTTGTAGTAAGCTTTTTTTGACAGGTCTTAAATTTACTCTCAGACAGCTTTACAATGTCAATAGGCAGTTTGTTATAAAACTTGCTGCTTAAGAGGGAATCACACCGGCGACTCTCCATACAAACGTAGTCAGTATTCAGTATTCAGTATTCAGTATATTTATTGCCTTATTATGTATGTAAATATAACAGTGTCAGATCTTAGAACTAATTTTTGAATCAATACATAATTTACCCTGTAAGGGTGTTGCAATACTGGAGAAGCGGGCCGATATTATTATAATCACGCAGATTTGTAAGCAGGTTTAGCATAAAATGTTATAAGCGTTATTTATTATTATAGTTATTCTTTTTGTTCGTCGTTAAAGAACTCGTCTAGTATGTAGTAATTTTTTTGTGTGATACTTTCCAGCCGCGCCACAAGCTCTAATTTCAATGCAAGTTATACCAATGGAAGGTACTACAATTGTTCGTTTTTGTACGTTGATTAAAAAAATTTGTACTACGAAGGTTCAAGAGAAATTTGACGAAGTTGGTGGCGCGGCCAGAAAGTGCTACTCCCCAGCCGCGCCACGCTGTACGCAGTGTTAGACTGATTATTACTAATCTAACTGATTGCTAAGAAATTGTACGATAACTGATCGTTCTAATTACGATAAGATATAACTGCGAAAACGGTTTTTTCCAACTAAAATATTGAAAAGAAAATTTTGTACTGCGACGAAAAAACGCCTGATTAAACACTCAAGACATTTGCTATCAAATTAATTTCAGGTGTTTGTATTATTATGCGTAGACACTTCACAGCTCCAGATGCATAAGGTCTGATGTACGTTTTCTTGATTTTCCAAGATAGCCAAAAAATTACACATTAATCTAGTATAACTCAGAAGTGCAATCAAAGTCGTGAGGCTGCCTCTATTTTTTTCTTTCTTGAAGACTATCTACAAAACTAAAAATTCAAAAATTATACAACGTGTATCAAAATATGTATACTATCCTGAAGGGGGGTGAATTTCCACCCCCCGGGGAACAACTTTTGTTCAACGACTTTTCGAACTTCGATTGGTATCTCTGAAAAAAACTGCAACGAAGTTTCAACATGAACAGCTGACTTTATACAAAGTGACAACCCTAAACTCAGCTACAGAGGTAGTAGGTAGTAGTAGTAGACCTACAGAGGTAGTAGGTCAAGGGGTCAAGGGGTTCCAAGGATAGGGTTGTCAATTTATTTAGGCATTATGAAATTAAATATTTTTGTATGGGAAACTGAAAATAGGAATTTTTAATTATCTCCCCCCCACAAATGATCACCATTGTGGTCTGAAACCCCCCACCTTCGCATAGTACACATATTTAGATACACCTTGTATAGGGTGTAATAAAATCACAACAGATTTGTATGTATTTCGCATGTTTGATTTTCGTGTAATACATGTATACAGGGTGTCCCATAAGTCAATGTCCAGCCGAAAACGAGCGATGGGCCAAGTCATGACAGCTATCAGAAAAATATAAAAAAAAATATTTGTCATATAACTTTTGAGCTATGAGTATTTTAATAAAACAGGAAAAACTGACACCCTGTGATGATCTAAGTCCTGTGACTACAAATGTTAACTTTTCTTGAATTTTTTTCTGCAATGTAAGCATGAATAGCTTCTGTAAATTACAATTCAAAAATAAGCCATAACTGCCTCACTTTTCAATGAAATCGTGGAGTTTTGGCCAATATTTCATTTCAGATAATTACATCACCCAACTTTAACCGTCTGTACCGCAAAAAAATTGTACTACACTATCATATAGTGGCAGATAGTCTATCATTTTCACAGCGGTAATGAGCACGGAGGCATTCCACGGTTAGTCAGGAGAAAAAACGGAAATCAGGAAATTGCGTCAAAAGGCACGTTCCTACGGTTCGTGACCTGCAAAGTAATGCTTTTATAATAATGATTTGCTATGGCAATGGTTACCACTTAACATCAGGTGGGTCATAATAATTATGACCCACCTGATGTTAAGTGGTAACCATTGTACAAAAAAATTTTGCTCATTTTATCGACTAAAAACACATGATAAGTAGAACAATATGTTCATCACTCATGGCCACTCATGGCCATGTGTAATACCTTTTCAAAATCCCTATTAAATGCGCCAAATCTTGTAATACAGGGTCACTTTTCAGAAGAGTATTTTTTTCACAGTGGGGTCCGAAGTAAATAATAAGTTATGATTTGAGAAAAAAAAATATCGTAAAACTTAATTATTATCTTCAACACACCCAATAAACAACCATAAATAGCATGTCTAACGCAAGGACTCATCAGTACCAATCAACTGAAAATAATAAAAAAATACAGGATGTAATTTTTTTTGAATTTTATAAGAATTAGTTAGAAAAAGGCAATTTTCTTATAAAACACAAAATAAATTATAACTCTGAAAGGGTTGACCTTAAGGACCTCTCGTAGAACAACTTTTTGCAGCTGATGACCCCATCTAACCTCTAGTTGCGTTTGATCCACGACTTTTGGGCCACCTTGTATACGTATAATACAGAAGACTACCAACTGATCTGGGAGGCCTGCCATGTTGAATATTTTTACCTCCTGAAGTTTTTGGAAGTAATTTTATTACACCCTTATTTTCACCAATATTATTAATTTAATATTTTGTTTTCAATATTTATTTGATGTTTTTGGCTAAATTAGCTATTCTCCTCGCAGTCCGTAACCTACTTTATGTAAACTTTTGAACGCGGCGCATAATATCAAAAACACCTGAAATTAATTTGATAGCAAACGCCTTGAGTGTTTAATCAGGCGTCCGTTTCCGTCGCAGTACAAAATTTTCTTATTAATATTTTAGTTGGAAAAAACCGTTTTCGCAGTTATATCTTATCGTTATTAGAACGAACAGTTATCGTACAATTTCTTAGCAATCAGTTAGATTAGTAATAATCAGTCTAACACTGCGTACAGCGTGGCGCGGCTGGGGAGTAGCACTTTCTGGCCGCGCCACCAACTTCGTCAAATTTCTCTTGAACCTTCATAGTACAATTTTTTTTAATCAACGTACAAAAACGAACAATTGTAGTACCTTCCATTGGTATAACTTGCATTGAAATTAGAGCTTGTGGCGCGGCTGGAAAGTATCACACATTTTTTTGTAAAAGCATCTCTTTAATTTTTTTTTCAAAAATGTTGTATTTTTCTAGATGTTTGATGTTTTCCGGAATCTTGTTATATATTTTAACCGCCATAACATTTGGTCCCGAGCTGTGTATCTTTAAATTAGATGTAGGTAGCACTAGGTTATGCTCATACCTACTTTTAAAGCGCCCTATGCCTCTAGCTAGAGTAACCATTTTTAGGGTTCCGTAGCCAAATGGCAAAAACGGAACCCTTATAGATTCGTCATGTCTGTCTGTCTGTCTGTCTGTCTGTCTGTCTGTCTGTCTGTCCGTCCGTATGTCACAGCCATTTTTCTCCGAAACCGCTTACGGTTTCGGAGAAAAATGGCTGTGAAATACGAAATAAAAAAAAATGCAAAATGATGTGCTGTGTGAGCTAGACTGATGAAACTTGGCGAGTAGATGTATTCTGTGAACCGCATTAAGTTTTTTAACATAAAAATAAAAAAAAAACTATAAATTTCGGGGGTCCCCATACTTGAAACTGAAACGCAAAAAATTTTTTTTCATCGAACCCATACGTGTGGGGTATCTATAAATAGGTCTTCAAAAGTGATGTTGACGTTTCTAATATCTAAACTTTTTTTCTAAACTGAATAGTTTGCGCGAGAGACACTTCCAAAGTGGAAAAAAGTTGCCCCCCCCCCCCCCCTCTAACTTCTAAAGTAGGAGAATGATAAAACTTAAAAAAATATATGTTGTACATTACTATGCAAACTTCCAACGATATTTGGTTTGAACGAAATCTAGTCAGTAGTTTTTTTTTATACGTCATAAACCGTAAACCGCAATTTACCTTTCGACGAACTACAAGAACCTTATTATGTTACATCAAGTAACATAATATAAAGGTTTTTGTAGTTCGTCGTGCTACGGAACCCTTCATAAGCGAGTCCGACTCGCACTTGGCTGCTTTTTTTTCTCATAAAATCCAGATCTGCTATACAGGGTTATTCATTATTAGCTGCAAATACTCAGGAATTAGGTTCAACAAATAAAATAAAAAATATTTATAAAATATTTTTTTTTAAGTTTTGTTATGAAAATCCCGAGAAAATCGATAAAGGAATCATTAGCGCCTGACTTATTTTGACCTTTGATCCGCGCCCGCGTGCTGTGAGCTACATTCTGCGTTCAGTCACCGCCTAAATTTTGATACAAAAACTTAAATCAAAATTAAAAAAAAAATCATTTCGTAAATATTTTTTATTTTATTTGTTGAACCTAATTCCTGAGTATTTGCAGCTAATAATGAATAACCCTGTATACGTGCTCGTATGTTTTCCTTTTTTTCAGAAACTTATTGATAAAGAAAATATCACCTCCAATTTATTTTCATATAAATCTTAAGAGGGTCATATTTTCTTGGTTACTCTAGACTAGAGGCATTATCCAGGGAGGAAATAGGGGACTACCTACGTTTTTATGGAGAGTCGCCTGTGTGATGCCCTCTTAAGCCCATAAAAGACTTGCCAACCTTAGCTAACCTAGTTTTAATGCTAATTATCTGTAACTGCTGTGCGCGTGCTCAATAAATAAATATCAAACCGAAGAAGAGAACCGACTTATTTTGAGGCGATGTAGGTCCGCTCGTTGGTGAGGCGCGCGAGGCGTGGCTCTGTATTGCACGTGCACGGGGCAACGTGACGTGACAAGGAGCCGGGATCACGTGCGTCACGGGGCGTGTGCGGGGGGGTGTGCGGGGGGGGGGGGGGGCTGCTTGCTGCGCTCGCTGGTAGAGTGGAGGCGCGGGCGCGCACAGTCTGCAGCGGAGCGGCGCACACAGCGCTATACTCGTACTCCCGGAGCTCCCTGCGACCCCCCCTTACCCCCTCGCGCGCACTCCGCACCGCTGGTGAGTTAGCCCCCCCCACTCCCAAGCCTGCTCCTAGGGAAGGCGAGCGTCAGTCAGTGCCTGCCAGGTGCATCTTCAAGTTGCCGACTATCATCTAAAAGCTACGCGTAAGTCGATGCGCATGAACCACCACAATTAACCACACAATACTTGGATAATATTAAAAAAAAGACGTGTGGCACTCGGAGACTGCCGCGGTAAAGCTATTGCATAGCATTTTTTATCAGAACGGAACAAAGTCTTTTGAGCACTGACTTGAACTTTGTTACGTATGGCTACTCCAAAACTGTTACTTTTTTTTTTTTTTTAATTTAGCTTCTCAAAACTGGACGTTACAATAAGGGTACCTACAGTAATATTATGGTACGTGGCTAGAAAATACATAGGCGAGTGTACGGCCTTCTAGATGAGAACACAGCATGCTTAGAATGAATAATATACCTGCTACACTAGAACTATTTAAACAACAGAAATTACATAATTTAGTACCTATAGAAAAGAATTATATAAGTAGAGCAAATATTTAATAATAAAAAAAAACAATGGATTTGATAAATAAATACATACAAAATCAAAAAAGAAAAGGATACTAAAACTTAAAGTTAATAAAAAAAAACGGATGAAAAATTTACACGTCATTGAAAAAATAAAAATAAAAACCAGCCAAGTGCGAGTCGGACTCGCACATGAAGGGTTCCGTAGCATCAAGTAACATAATATACAGAAAATAATCAGGAAACAGGTTCTTGTAGTTCGTCGAAAGGTAAATTGCGGTTTACGATTTATGACGTATAAAAAAAAAACTACTGGCTAGATCTCGTTCAAACCAAATATCGTTGAAAGTTTGCATGTAAAGTTTTAATGTACAACATATATTTTTTTTAGTTTTATCATTCCCTTATTTTAGAAGTTAGAGGGGGGGGGGGGGACCAACTTTTTTCTACTTTGGAAGTGTCTCTCGCGCAAACTATTCAGTTTAGAAAAAAACGATATTAGAAACCTCAACATCATTTTTGAAGACCTATTCATAGATCAAACGTTGCAAGCGTTGCGCATCATTAAGAAACCGAATCCGTGGCAGCCCGAACAGCATCGTGAATGTACTTTCCGAAAGGTGGGACTGTCCCCTGAACCATTTTTGGATGCAGCTGCACACTCTGCAATAAATAGTTTTCGTAAAATTTCTAACACTATTCTTTAAGCTACATTGTTACTAACAAAATTATGGATGTATCAATATCTGAAATAAATACTATTCTATTCTATTCTATTCTATTCTATAGATACCCCACACGTATGGGTACGACGAAAAATTTTTTTTTGAGTTGCAGTCTGAAGTATGGGGACCCCCAAAATTTATAGTTTTTTTTCTATTTTTGTGTAAAAATCTTAATGCGGTTTACAGAATACATCTACTCGCCAAGTTTCATCAGTGTAGCTCTTATGGTTTCGGACAAAAATGGCTGTGACACGGTCGGACAGACAGACAGACAGACATGACGAATCTATAAGGGTTCCGTTTTTGCCATTTGGCTACGGAACCCTAAAAAGTATCACCGCTGTGCCGGTCGGAGACGAAAAAAACCTAACACGTGTGCGTACGTGTTAGGTTTTTTCGTTACGGAATTTCTGGATTCGGTCCCCACGCTCAAGGCGATAGAAGCTATGTAATAGCTTAAAATTTATCTTGATAATAAAACGTATGCAAAAATGTACCGAATGTAATATTCGGACGTTACCCAGACTACCTTCGTAGAACATCGGGGTTTGTCGGCTACACGTCCGGAGGGCTTATTCGCACTTACGACATCCGTTTGAGGGAGTCTCGCTATTAAGAAGGTACACAGTTGTCTTAAACTGGTGAAAGCGGCCTGGTCTGATGATGGAGCCAAGGTCTGTCCAACGGAACTCTTCAATCAATTATTATTGGCCGATTGAGTTAAAACTTGTCTACCATACAAAGTTAGCGAGGGATAGTCATAAGCAAAACCAAACAGTGAATCTGGACAGAAATACTTTCTCAAAGCAGATAAATGTCTATAACTTTTCGCAGCATTTGGATCGCATCACGAGATCTCAGTTCGAGGCGAACTACTACTAGATAGTTGGGGTTTTAACAGATTGATGATGTATTTCCGTTGCTACTTTATAGGTACCTATCAGTAGGTACGGGAGTACTGAAAACTAGAATAACATCATAACATAGAGAGTTGTGATATTCCTTTTAAAAATAAACAATTCATTCCATTAATATTTAAGGGGGCGGTTTTCGATACCACAGGAATATTTATTTGACGTTTTTATAGATAGGTAAGGCAAGGAACTCATCGTGCGCGAGCCCCCCTCGCACTTGGCCGGTTGTAGTAAGCAATATTTTAAAAATGTTATTTATCTATACCTATATTATCTATAAGTACTTTAAAACTAATATCATAAAGCATTATGTGATGTTTGTAATGGATAAAGTCAAAAACTGCAGTGCCGATTTCACTATTGGTGAGCTACATTCACCCTGAGTAACATAGGCTATAATTGATGTGTTTAAAATAAATGCCACCCGTGCGTTCACTAGCTTATTGAATCCGAATGTAGCCCTCTGCGGTGTGCGGTGTGCGGTGTGCGGTGTGCGGTGTGCGGTGTGCGGTGTGCGGTGTGCGGTGTGCGGTGTGCGGTGTGCATCGCATGCCTTGCAGCTACTCGTACGTGGAACATTACAATACCTACATGTTACATAATTATACGAGTATACTTATAACAGGAACACGATACCGAGCATGTCATCATCTTCATCAATATGAATCAGTTGTAGCTTTTCAATTGGCAATTGTAGTAATAGTGCGGGAGCCAACGGTTAGATGCCTATCCACTTCATACAAAGATAAGACTCATGCCATCACGAGCGTTAAGTGGTAATTATTGCGAATCCATTAGGACAAATACGGCCAAGTGCGAGTCGGACTCGCTCATGAAGGGCTCCGAAGCAACTAGTAACAGAATATTGACAATAAAATATTACCTCACACGGATGGATTTGATGAAAAAACATTTGGAGCAGTTCAGTTCTAAGCATGAATGATTCGGAATGAGCATCGTTGAGCGGTCCTGCTGGCACAGGAGGCTCATTGATGTATCAGGTGAGCAGGCACGCCGTGCGTCGCGTCGGCTCCTGTGCTATAAATGCGTGGCGCGAGGGGCTGACGCTGACGCACGCGGCGGGAATGGGAGCAGCTATCAGCGCGCGCTCCATCACACGCGACATGCTCCCACGTGGCGCGAGGGGCTGACGCTGACGCACGCGGCGGGAATGGGAGCAGCTATCAGCGCGCGCTCCATCACACGCGACATGCTCCCACGTGGCGCGAGGGGCTGACGCTGACGCACGCGGCGGGAATGGGAGCAGCTATCAGCGCGCGCTCCATCACACGCGACATGCTCCCACGTGGCGCGAGGGGGCTGACGCTGACGCACGCGGCGGGAATGGGAGCAGCTATCAGCGCGCGCTCCATCACACGCGACATGCTCCCACGTGGCGCGAGGGGCTGACGCTGACGCACGCGGCGGGAATGGGAGCAGCTATCAGCGCGCGCTCCATCACACGCGACATGCTCCCACGTGGCGCTAGGGGCTGACGCTGACGCACGCGGCGGGAATGGGAGCAGCTATCAGCGCGCGCTCCATCACACGCGACATGCTCCCACGTGGCGCGAGGGGCTGACGCTGACGCACGCGGCGGGAATGGGAGCAGCTATCGGCGCGCGCTCCATCACACGCGACATGCTCCCACGTGGCGCGAGGGGCTGACGCTGACGCACGCGGCGGGAATGGGAGCAGCTATCAGCGCGCGCTCCATCACACGCGACATGCTCCCACGTGGCGCGAGGGGCTGACGCTGACGCATGCGGCGGGAATGGGAGCAGCTATCAGCGCGCGCTCCATCACACGCGACATGCTCCCACGTGGCGCGAGGGGCTGACGCTGACGCACGCGGCGGGAATGGGAGCAGCTATCAGCGCGCGCTCCATCACACGCGACATGCTCCCACGTGGCGCGAGGGGCTGACGCTGACGCACGCGGCGGGAATGGGAGCAGCTATCAGCGCGCGCTCCATCACACGCGACATGCTCCCACGTGGCGCGAGGGGCTGACGCTGACGCACGCGGCGGGAATGGGAGCAGCTATCAGCGCGCGCTCCATCACACGCGACATGCTCCCACGTGGCGCGAGGGGCTGACGCTGACGCACGCGGCGGGAATGGGAGCAGCTATCGGCGCGCGCTCCATCACACGCGACATGCTCCCACGTGGCGCGAGGGGCTGACGCTGACGCACGCGGCGGGAATGGGAGCAGCTATCAGCGCGCGCTCCATCACACGCGACATGCTCCCACGTGGCGCGAGGGGCTGACGCTGACGCACGCGGCGGGAATGGGAGCAGCTATCAGCGCGCGCTCCATCACACGCGACATGCTCCCACGTGGCGCGAGGGGCTGACGCTGACGCACGCGGCGGGAATGGGAGCAGCTATCAGCGCGCGCTCCATCACACGCGACATGCTCCCACGTGGCGCGAGGGGCTGACGCTGACGCACGCGGCGGGAATGGGAGCAGCTATCAGCGCGCGCTCCATCACACGCGACATGCTCCCACGTGGCGCGAGGGGCTGACGCTGACGCACGCGGCGGGAATGGGAGCAGCTATCAGCGCGCGCTCCATCACACGCGACATGCTCCCACGTGGCGCGAGGGGCTGACGCTGACGCACGCGGCGGGAATGGGAGCAGCTATCAGCGCGCGCTCCATCACACGCGACATGCTCCCACGTGGCGCGAGGGGCTGACGCTGACGCACGCGGCGGGAATGGGAGCAGCTATCAGCGCGCGCTCCATCACACGCGACATGCTCCCACGTGGCGCGAGGGGCTGACGCTGACGCACGCGGCGGGAATGGGAGCAGCTATCAGCGCGCGCTCCATCACACGCGACATGCTCCCACGTGGCGCGAGGGGCTGACGCTGACGCACGCGGCGGGAATGGGAGCAGCTATCAGCGCGCGCTCCATCACACGCGACATGCTCCCACGTGGCGCGAGGGGCTGACGCTGACGCACGCGGCGGGAATGGGAGCAGCTATCAGCGCGCGCTCCATCACACGCGACATGCTCCCACGTGGCGCGAGGGGCTGACGCTGACGCACGCGGCGGGAATGGGAGCAGCTATCAGCGCGCGCTCCATCACACGCGACATGCTCCCACGTGGCGCGAGGGGCTGACGCTGACGCACGCGGCGGGAATGGGAGCAGCTATCAGCGCGCGCTCCATCACACGCGACATGCTCCCACGTGGCGCGAGGGGCTGACGCTGACGCACGCGGCGGGAATGGGAGCAGCTATCAGCGCGCGCTCCATCACACGCGACATGCTCCCACGTGGCGCGAGGGGCTGACGCTGACGCACGCGGCGGGAATGGGAGCAGCTATCAGCGCGCGCTCCATCACACGCGACATGCTCCCACGTGGCGCGAGGGGCTGACGCTGACGCACGCGGCGGGAATGGGAGCAGCTATCAGCGCGCGCTCCATCACACGCGACATGCTCCCACGTGGCGCGAGGGGCTGACGCTGACGCACGCGGCGGGAATGGGAGCAGCTATCAGCGCGCGCTCCATCACACGCGACATGCTCCCACGTGGCGCGAGGGGCTGACGCTGACGCACGCGGCGGGAATGGGAGCAGCTATCGGCGCGCGCTCCATCACACGCGACATGCTCCCACGTGGCGCGAGGGGCTGACGCTGACGCACGCGGCGGGAATGGGAGCAGCTATCAGCGCGCGCTCCATCACACGCGACATGCTCCCACGTGGCGCGAGGGGCTGACGCTGACGCACGCGGCGGGAATGGGAGCAGCTATCAGCGCGCGCTCCATCACACGCGACATGCTCCCACGTGGCGCGAGGGGCTGACGCTGACGCACGCGGCGGGAATGGGAGCAGCTATCAGCGCGCGCTCCATCACACGCGACATGCTCCCACGTGGCGCGAGGGGCTGACGCTGACGCACGCGGCGGGAATGGGAGCAGCTATCAGCGCGCGCTCCATCACACGCGACATGCTCCCACGTGGCGCGAGGGGCTGACGCTGACGCACGCGGCGGGAATGGGAGCAGCTATCAGCGCGCGCTCACACATTCAAAGCCAAGAAGAAAATGAATGTGTGGGTCAGCCTATCTATAAACAATTTGACAGCCATAGCCATAACGTAACGAGCATTCCCTCCCATCTCCATGAACTATTGAGTTGGCTTGCATTGCCCTAGTTAGTCAATGATGTGTGATTAGTGCAATCATCGCTCGACAGGCTCGGTTGTTGTTTTATTCTGTTCGAAGTGACCGCGTCTCAGCTAGCTAGCAACCCCTAGCAGCTTACCCCAAGCTCAGCTTACTGTTGGGTTCATGTAGAAACACATTCCTGAGCGATGATCCAAATCATTAAACTTGACCTTTCATTGATAGCGCCACCGCGCTAGGATTCATACTTTTTCTGAAAAAAATAAGTGTAATAAATTAAGTGGTAAAAGGCATTGCCACCGTTAAAGGCCTGCGCACACCTAGTTCGCTGGCGGTAGCGATCAGTGAAACGCTGTCAAATTTCGCTGTCAGATTTGAGATTTGACAGCGATATTTGACAGCGTTTCATTGATCGCTACCGCCAGCGAATTAGGTGTGCGCAGGCCTTAAGGCACCACATAGGTCGCACGATGAGTTCGCAACTGTTCGCCGCGGTGTGGCCGACCCGTATCCGTTGGCAGGCACATCCAGGACCAGACAGATCTCCTCTTACACTTTTGATTTATTGTTGGTACACTTATCATTCAATATAAATACTGTGCGTATAATCTGGCTGTTGTTTTTTATTTTCCAGCAGTATACATGAATAGGAGCGTGTTCACCAGCTGCCTTCATCCGGTGCGAGCTTGGATCTCTCTGTCTCTTTCTCCCATATCCCATGGAGTCATAACTCCCACTATGCCTACGCTGTTAGGATCTTCGTTGCGTTTGGATCCAATATACCACTCGTAACGCTCGGGATTCCTATCATTTTGATAATGCACTAAAAATGCCAAATTCAGCTAATCTAAGTGCTGCTGGAGGTGCTTCGCACTCGCACCATGACCAATCCCCTTGTTTCCGTTTTCCGTCCCAATAAGTTATCTATCTGGACTAATTTGGAGGTGATGGTGCTCCACAAAATATCGGTTTTATAACGGTATTCATGGCACGCCGGGATCCTTTATTTTAGACCGTGGAATGCAGTGTCGTGCGTGCTGCACGTTCGGGATCGGGATGCCGGTCTTCAGTCGGCCGCGGCGTCTGTCATGGCGGTGTACGTTGCAGGTAGCCGCGGGACGCAGCCGGCGCCATGAGCCTCCCCTGCGAGAGCGTGCCGCTGCGCGCGCTGGCCCCCGCGCCCCCCGCACGCCCCGCGTCGCCCCCGCCCGGAGCTGACGCGACGCCTCTCAAGTATGCACCTCCCCTGTGCGCCGCGCCGTCCACCCACTCCCCTCCTCGCTCTGACCCGTGTCTCGCTCGCAGGGACGGCGCCGGCGACTCGCACGACGACTACGAGCCGCATCAGCACCGCGACCTGCCGAACCCGACCAAGTGAGTGATCGCGCCCCCCCCCCGACCCTCCCGCTTCCCCCGCGGTCCCGTGCGTCCTTCTGATCCCGCGGAATGTCGCTCTGATGCGCAGCAACTGGGAGACGCTGGTGCACCTGGTGAAGTGCAGTCTCGGCACCGGCATCCTGGCGATGCCGCAGGCGTTTGCGCGCGCCGGGCTGGTGACGGGCGTGCTGGGCACCGTGCTGGCGGGCGTGCTGGTGACGCACTGCCTGCACGTGCTGGTGCGCGCGCAGCACGAGGCGTGCCGGCGCCGCCGCGTGCCGCTGCTCTCGTACCCGGCCGCCATGGCGGAGGCGCTGGCGGCGGGCCCGCGCGCTCTGCGGGGCGCCGCGCCCGCGTCCGCGCTCACCGTCGACGTCTTCCTCGTCGTGTACCAGCTCGGCATCTGCTGCGTCTACATCGTCTTCATCGCCAGCAACCTTAAGAAGGTACGTCGCCGAGCGGTCCTCCCGGGCCCGCGCGCGTCACTCGAGCGGCCCGGCGCCGGCGTGAGATGATGCGTCATTCCGCAGGTGGTGGACCCGGTGTGCGAGCTGGCAGTCGAGGCGCACATGGGCATCCTGCTGGCGCCGCTGGTGGCGTTCAATCTGATCCCGTCGCTGAAGCTGCTGGCGCCGTTCAGCGCGCTGGCGAACGTGCTGACGCTGGTGGGGCTGGGCGTGGTGGTGTACTACCTGGTGGGCACGGCGGGCCCGGCGGCGGCGAGCGGGGAGCCTCTGCAGCTGTGGGGCGAGGCCGCCACCTTCCCGCTGTTCTTCGGCACGATCCTGTTCGCGCTCACCGCGGTTGGCGTGGTGAGTGCGCGTCGGGCGGCGAGGGGGTGAAGGGGTGAGGGGGTGAGTGGTAGGACGCGCGTGCTCACGCCTCTCTCGGCGCAGGTGCTGGCGCTAGAGAACAACATGGCGACGCCGGGCGCGTTCGGGGCGCCGTGCGGCGTGCTGAACGCGGGCATGGCGCTGATCGTGCTGCTGTACGTGTGCGTGGGCGCGCTGGGCTACGCGTACTGCGGCGCCGCCTGCCAGGACTCCGTCACGCTTGACCTGCCCCAAGGACCGTCAGTACATACACCCCATCCCCATCCCCACCTCACCCTCCTTCACATCACCGCTATAGTTTGACCGAAATCGCTGTGCCACTCCCTAAGAAAATGCGGCGAGGTGGGGGCCGAGGAAGAAGAGCAAGATTACACATGAGATCGATATTGTCAGATAGATCTTACGGTAACGAAAATGGCATATTATTCTTTTATCTAGCGACTAGTGGAATCCCGCGCGACTTCGTTCGTGTTGAGTTTTGTCCATGCAAACTTCAACCCCTGCTGCACCCCTTTTGGGATTGAATTTACAAAAATCCCTTGTAAGGCTCGTATGCAGAAGCAATGCTGGAGCCTGAGTGGAGCCTCAAGCATATAGATGTTTGACACTTTTCAATATAGAACTGTCAAACAATATTCGGCCACTTTAAATATAGCGATCTTGCCATCCCAAGATAACGCTCGTCGCCATCTTTGGATATGTATCTCTTGAGCGTCTGACGTAAACAGTCCAGTTCCCCCCGTCACACCGCGCGCTACCTCAGGCGCGGTTCAGCGGTCTCGGTCAAACTATACCTACATAATCAAGTCGGTTAAAAATATATCATATCTGTTCAATGTTTATAATACCTCATTTTGACTGCTATTAATTTATTATTTTTCACTGGCTATTCATTATTATAATGTAGAGTTTGCGGGCGAGTTTTGTTGCAGACTGGCGGTCAGCGTGATAGTGATGTTCGTGGTGGCCATCTTCATCAGCTACGGGCTGCATTGCTTCGTGCCCGTGGAGGTGGTGTGGCGCTACGTGCGCGCGCGCCTGCCCGAGCACGCGGCGCCGGCGCACCTCGCCCGCGCGCGCCTGCTGCTGCGCGTGGCGCTGTGCCTGCTCACGTGTGAGTGTACCCCCCGCCCCCGCACCTCGCCCGCGCGCGCCTGCTGCTGCGCGTGGCGCTGTGCCTGCTCACGTGTGAGTGTACCCCCCGCCCCCGCACCTCGCCCGCGCGCGCCTGCTGCTGCGCGTGGCGCTGTGCCTGCTCACGTGTGAGTGTACCCCCCGCCCCCGCACCTCGCCCGCGCGCGCCTGCTGCTGCGCGTGGCGCTGTGCCTGCTCACGTGTGAGTGTACCCCCCGCCCCCGCACCTCGCCCGCGCGCGCCTGCTGCTGCGCGTGGCGCTGTGCCTGCTCACGTGTGAGTGTACCCCCCGGCCCCGCACCTCGCCCGCGCGCGCCTGCTGCTGCGCGTGGCGCTGTGCCTGCTCACGTGTGAGTGTACCCCCCGGCCCCGCACCTCGCCCGCGCGCGCCTGCTGCTGCGCGTGGCGCTGTGCCTGCTCACGTGTGAGTGTACCCCCCGCCCCCCCCCACCCCCGCACCTCGCCCGCGCGCGCCTGCTGCTGCGCGTGGCGCTGTGCCTGCTCACGTGTGAGTGTACCCCCCGCCCCCGCACCTCGCCCGCGCGCGCCTGCTGCTGCGCGTGGCGCTGTGCCTGCTCACGTGTGAGTGTACCCCCCGCCCCCCCCACCCCCGCACCTCGCCCGCGCGCGCCTGCTGCTGCGCGTGGCGCTGTGCCTGCTCACGTGTGAGTGTACCCCCCGCCCCCCCCACCCCCGCACCTCGCCCGCGCGCGCCTGCTGCTGCGCGTGGCGCTGTGCCTGCTCACGTGTGAGTGTACCCCCCGCCCCCCCCACCCCCGCACCTCGCCCGCGCGCGCCTGCTGCTGCGCGTGGCGCTGTGCCTGCTCACGTGTGAGTGTACCCCCCGCCCCCGCACCTCGCCCGCGCGCGCCTGCTGCTGCGCGTGGCGCTGTGCCTGCTCACGTGTGAGTGTACCCCCCGCCCCCGCACCTCGCCCGCGCGCGCCTGCTGCTGCGCGTGGCGCTGTGCCTGCTCACGTGTGAGTGTACCCCCCGCCCCCGCACCTCGCCCGCGCGCGCCTGCTGCTGCGCGTGGCGCTGTGCCTGCTCACGTGTGAGTGTACCCCCCGCCCCCCCCCCCGCCCCCCCGCACCTCGCCCGCGCGCGCCTGCTGCTGCGCGTGGCGCTGTGCCTGCTCACGTGTGAGTGTACCCCCCGCCCCCCCCACCCCCGCACCTCGCCCGCGCGCGCCTGCTGCTGCGCGTGGCGCTGTGCCTGCTCACGTGTGAGTGTACCCCCCGGCCCCGCACCTCGCCCGCGCGCGCCTGCTGCTGCGCGTGGCGCTGTGCCTGCTCACGTGTGAGTGTACCCCCCGCCCCCCCCCCCGCCCCCCCGCACCTCGCCCGCGCGCGCCTGCTGCTGCGCGTGGCGCTGTGCCTGCTCACGTGTGAGTGTACCCCCCGCCCCCCCCCACCCCCGCACCTCGCCCGCGCGCGCCTGCTGCTGCGCGTGGCGCTGTGCCTGCTCACGTGTGAGTGTACCCCCCGCCCCCCCCACCCCCGCACCTCGCCCGCGCGCGCCTGCTGCTGCGCGTGGCGCTGTGCCTGCTCACGTGTGAGTGTACCCCCCGCCCCCGCACCTCGCCCGCGCGCGCCTGCTGCTGCGCGTGGCGCTGTGCCTGCTCACGTGTGAGTGTACCCCCCGCCCCCCGCACCTCGCCCGCGCGCGCCTGCTGCTGCGCGTGGCGCTGTGCCTGCTCACGTGTGAGTGTACCCCCCGCCCCCGCACCTCGCCCGCGCGCGCCTGCTGCTGCGCGTGGCGCTGTGCCTGCTCACGTGTGAGTGTACCCCCCGCCCCCGCACCTCGCCCGCGCGCGCCTGCTGCTGCGCGTGGCGCTGTGCCTGCTCACGTGTGAGTGTACCCCCCGCCCCCGCACCTCGCCCGCGCGCGCCTGCTGCTGCGCGTGGCGCTGTGCCTGCTCACGTGTGAGTGTACCCCCCGCCCCCCCCACCCCCGCACCTCGCCCGCGCGCGCCTGCTGCTGCGCGTGGCGCTGTGCCTGCTCACGTGTGAGTGTACCCCCCGCCCCCCCCACCCCCGCACCTCGCCCGCGCGCGCCTGCTGCTGCGCGTGGCGCTGTGCCTGCTCACGTGTGAGTGTACCCCCCGCCCCCCCCGCCCCCGCACCTCGCCCGCGCGCGCCTGCTGCTGCGCGTGGCGCTGTGCCTGCTCACGTGTGAGTGTACCCCCCGCCCCCCCCCACCCCCGCACCTCGCCCGCGCGCGCCTGCTGCTGCGCGTGGCGCTGTGCCTGCTCACGTGTGAGTGTACCCCCCGCCCCCCCCACCCCCGCACCTCGCCCGCGCGCGCCTGCTGCTGCGCGTGGCGCTGTGCCTGCTCACGTGTGAGTGTACCCCCCGCCCCCCCCACCCCCGCACCTCGCCCGCGCGCGCCTGCTGCTGCGCGTGGCGCTGTGCCTGCTCACGTGTGAGTGTACCCCCCGCCCCCCCCCACCCCCGCACCTCGCCCGCGCGCGCCTGCTGCTGCGCGTGGCGCTGTGCCTGCTCACGTGTGAGTGTACCCCCCGCCCCCCCCACCCCCGCACCTCGCCCGCGCGCGCCTGCTGCTGCGCGTGGCGCTGTGCCTGCTCACGTGTGAGTGTACCCCCCGCCCCCCCCCACCCCCGCACCTCGCCCGCGCGCGCCTGCTGCTGCGCGTGGCGCTGTGCCTGCTCACGTGTGAGTGTACCCCCCGCCCCCCCCCCACCCCCGCTGGCCGCGCGGCGCTGCTCACGTGTGAGTGTACCCCCCGCCCCCCTTCCCCCCGCTGGCCGCGCGGCGCTGCTCACGTGTGAGTGTACCCCCCGCCCCCCCCCCCGCCCCCGTCCGCTGACCGCGCGGCGCTCGTGTTGCAGTCGTGCTGGCGGCGCTGGTGCCGCGGCTGGGGCTGTTCATCTCGTTGTTCGGCGCGCTGTGCCTGTCGGCGCTCGGCATCTGCTTCCCGGCGCTGATGGAGGCGTGCCTGGCGCCGCCGCACGCTCGCTGGCGCCTGCTGAAGGACGCGCTGCTGTTCCTGGTGGGGCTGGTGGGGCTGGTGGCTGGCACCTACACGGCGCTGGCCGCCATCGTGGCGTCGTTCGCGCCGCCGCCCACCGCGCCCCCGCCGCCCACCGTGCCGCCGCCCACCCTCGCCTAGCGCCCCCTGTGCTGCATGTCCGGCGCTGGAGCCGACACTCGGATTGCCTATCGACCGGGTACAGCGAAGAGATCCATGGTTGCAGTGCTGAATGCTGATGTGCTGATTCCCGATCTGACTGACGGGTGCCGTACTGATAGGTGTTCCTACAACTTAGGCAGCTAGTATCTTCGCATTGAATAGTAACAAAACTGCTTTTTTAATACAGTTGCTCAAAAAGTGGCGTATTGCAGGGACGTATAGCGTTCGGGATGTGGGCTATTACACACGCGTGCTTTTTTTTTACCATTCCCGCACTAGTGCTTTTTCTTTCCCAACTGTCAAAATAATGTCTAAAAAGAAAAACCAACCATGAAGTTTTTACTAAAAAAATTCATCGAAGTTTTTATGATTCATGCAAGTACGTATTATTTCTAAAAAGAAGCTACTAATTTGTTTCATTAACAGATTTAATGATTTGATTGAATGAGTTATGTTAGGTTTCATTTCATTTCATCTCATTAAATTTCATTTTCAATTCATATCAATAAAAAAAATCTACTGAAGACTTGGCTGTATGGGTATAGTTCCCTTTGCCTTCCAGAATGGGTGAAGAAAAAAAAAAAATCTCTGCTTATATTTTACGGTTGGCGCTTGGCGCCATTTTTCAGAAATTTTCTTTGCGAGTTAATTTGTTTGTTGCACAAAATAGCCTAGCAAAAGACCCTAGTTTTTTTTAATGAACACCACCGGAACTCAGTATAATTGCACAAAATGCTTCGGAGAACATTTTACCGGAAAAGTCAAAAAGTCGCTACATGCATACATACGACGAACTTATTGCGTGGAGAGAAGAGAAAAAAGCAAATGGTATTTTTATTATTTTATTAAATTGCTTAATTTTTTCGCAACTGTATTAAAAATAGTCGTTCAGTACACGTGCGGAACCGTCATTGCAACTTCAACGTCATTGAACTCTTTGCAATGACAGCCTTCCCGTACTTGTAATGAAATATACTATTACAAAAACTTTTGTACTTTGTTAGGGGTCCAGTTAATGTACGGCCGGTTAATGTACACACTGTTAAAACGATGCTACTTTTTTTTCCACTGAGAAATTGTTAAGGCCCATGTACACTGTAGCAGATAAATATTTCGATTATTACTTTTTTCTAGCGATGGATAATTAATTGCTCTGAAGAGGATAACGCCCTTGATTTTTTAAATGAAAACCTTTTCCTCGCTTTGTGCATAATTTTGATGTCCAAGAGTAACCTAACCAATCCTAGTCGGATCCACCCCATAAAGTAATCAAGGACAAGTCAATATAAGTATCCAGTGCCAGAACAAAAAGCAAAAATCCATGTTTGAATTGCTCCAGTGTACATGTGGCTTAACTGGCATCGTAATAACGGGGTGTACAATATCATGATGTACATTATCGCCTCCCCTTCGTTGGTCTATTTTTTATATTTGTTATTAGTATTTTAAAGCTATTTATTTCTTACTGTTATAACAAGGGCTCGTCGCAATTCTTACACAAATCAGTATTTTTTTACTTTTATGTAAATCACCATTGAATAAAAATCCAATTCAAACTACTCGTGGACCAATTTCACCGAACCTGGGACCCTGTGTTATCTAACAAGCTCGTGAGGCTACTAATGCTATTATAATTTAAATGACTTTTTTAACCATACATTTGCCTGCGTCATAATAATAATGTAATTGACTTCAATAGAACACTGACAACAGTAGCTTTTAATTTATCTATTTTTTCAGACTTCGGCCCCCTTCCACTCCAAATATTGCTCTGCCCTGTACATTAGGACCTAGGTATTATGTATTCACCATTTTTAGGGTTCCGTAGCCAAATGGCAAAAACGGAACCCTTATAGATTCGTCATGTCTGTCTGTCTGTCCATTTTACTCCAAAACCGTAAGAGCTACACTGATGAAACTTGGAGAGTAGATGTATTCTGTGAACCGCATTAAGATTTTTTACACAAAAATAGAAAAAAACTATAAATTTTGGGGGTCCATACTTGAAACTGAAACTCAAAAAAAATTTTTTCATCGAACCCATTTCTCTCAATCCCATCGATTTTTTCATTCGAGGTGTGGGTTATCTATGAATAAGTAACCCACTTCAAAAATAATGTTGAGGTTTCTAACATCGTTTTTTTCTAAACTGAATAGTTTGCTCGAGAGACACTTCCAAAGTGGTAAAAAGTTGGTCCTCCCCCCTCTAACTTCTAAAATAAGAGAATGATAAAACTAAAAAATATATGTGTTGTACAATACTATGCAAACTTTCAACGATATTTGGTTTGAACGAGATCTAGCCAGTAGTTTTTTTTTTATGTCATAAATCGTAAACCGCAATTGACCTTTCGACGAACTACAAGAAATAAAATAAAACCTTTATATTATGTTACTTGATGCTACGGAACCCTTCATGGGCGAGTCCGACTCGCACTTGGCTGCTTTTTTACTTCACCTTGTAACATAATAATTGCAATAATGAATATGAGTATGAGTACCGACTGTATTAAGGCTGACGGCAATGCGGTTACATTTCTGACCAATACTCAATACTCAATACATTTATTGCTTTACACATGGTTTAGTTTGTACATACATAGTTTTTAGGTGTAAGTAGGTATCACATGGACCCTGCGTAGGGTATAGCAAACATGGAGGCAGGCCGAGGTTTTAAGGTAAGTAGGTAGGTACTTTCGTTTAAATTATATATATGTAGTTATCTTGATATTTAGGGTTGTGATGTACCTTATCTTGGTAGGTAGTTATCGTGCCGGTTATTGTCTAGTTTTTGATGCCAAAATACGATTCATATTACGAATAAAACAATGCATAGTCAAATGAAGAATGTTTGAATGAACCTTGCTAGTAATATTAAATTATTGCTAGTAGATTAAAAGCCTAATACAACAAGGTATAATATTAAATAACTAATAAGGCCAATCCACACAACACTATAAAGATAAAGATAAATGGGAACCAGATAGCTGATATAATACTTAAATACTTTTTTTTGTAAATACATACATAGAATACAATATAACACCCAGACAGAGAACAAACATCTACGTTCTTAACACAAATTTTTGTTCTCGGTGGGGATCGAACCCACGACCCAATAATTTATATCTTAGTATGTAAGTACACTTGGAAAACTAGCGAAGAAAATAACACCACAGAAATATAGCAATTACTGCAACCACCACCTGAAAATAACTAACTTGGAAGAAAAGAGAAACAAATAAACTTCCTCTCCCAATATGGCTGATCCCCCCCCCCACGGGAAGAGTAGACCAAAACCCTCCAACCTACTCAAAATATTTACATTCAACGTAAAGATAGGTGTTGGGTTTACTTTAAACGGCTTGGTTTGAAACAAACCAATCCTTCCGCCAAATCGACCGAGCCTTACTTCCGACCAATCGGAAGTTCCGCGCACCGCCGCCTGAGTCGCGAGCGAGCGCTGCACGCGCAACTAACTTCACTTACATCGAACGTTACATCGAACGTTGACCGCGCGCAAATCAAGAAAAATCCTAAAATACTCAAAAACTCATCTAATCATTGTGAAACTATACAATCTAGTGTCAGTGCAGCATCAGGAAGAAACTGTGCATAATTCCCAGACCTGGGATCACCTCGAAGGCAGCTCTGGGCAAGGAATTGAGAAGGTTAGTTTCCACAGATCAAGCCGTTAATTTTCATGTTCATATTTTAGCTATCGAAACGCACAATAGGAAACATTGGAGAGGGTTGGAGGAGGCCTTTGCCCTCAAGTGGGCGTCCCAAGACGTAATACAAATATAATAATAATAATAAAACTCACATTATTAATAATAATTAATATTTACAGAAAAACTAAATATACATATATAATAATTAAAATTAAAATGAATTTATAATATTATGTAACTATGTAACGTAATCTATGAATGTATGCATGTCTTCGGAAATAAAATGGCTTTATAACAATGTAAGTAAGATAAGTATGTATCGAGGCGGCGCCGGCCATGCCCCGCCTGTATTTAAGCCACCGGGTACCTACTTGATGTAACTCGTAATGTACACCTCGTAATGTCGAGTCAATCAATTATAGATGCGCAACACTTGACTGGCCTCTCAGCTCAGTTGGTAGTAGCTCTGCCTTCTGAGCCGAAGGCCGTGGGTTCGATCCCCACCGACAACAAATATTTTTATGGTGAACGCAGATTTTTGTTCTCTGTCTGGGTGTTATATTGTATTCTAAGTATGTTAGTACAGCAAAAAAAAAGTATACAAGTATTATTCATAATATATTCATTTATACAAGTATAATACCTATCAGCTATCTGGTTCCTATAGTACAAGCTCTGCTTAGTTTGGGACTAGATAGTGTTGTGTGGGTTGTCTATAATAATATTTATTTTAAAATACATGCAGCTAATATAATCAAACTTACATGTTTTGGAAACCCAAACTTTCTCTATTTTTTAAAAGGTTTTATTTAACTTGCAATGTCTGTATGAAAGTATGTTTGTTCGGGTGGAATTTTTAGGTAGAGTACATACTCTACCTAAAAATTCCACCCGAACAAACATATGCTTCTAGAAAAATATCTAAATATTTAACAATAATGAAATACATATTTATTTAAACAAAGAAACTTACAATTAGGCAAATTATTGAACACCCGCAAGGCCTTGGCTTGGCAAGACCCACGGAGACAGAGTTTCAATCCCAAAAGGAGCAAATTAGTAGATTCTGTCGAGACCTGCATACTGCGGCAGATCCTCGGCGCCCGCCACAACGGATGTCCTTGGCAGGTGAGAAGGCGCAAGTGTGTCGACACAAGGGGCCTCCCCAACTCCCGAGGAGCAAGCGTCATACCGTCAGGTCGCCTACCATCGTCACGCAACAGAGCAATCGGTTCGAAAGCGGCTGGTACGTTGACGGCGGCGGCGGTAAAGGCCCGCCGGATGACGTCATCCAGGGTGGCGGCCCTAGCCGTGACGACATGCGACAACCCGTGCGGGGCCGCCAAGCTGAGTGACTGCAGCACCGCACTGCCACTGATGCGTGATGCGTGATGCGTGATGCGTGATGCGTGATGCGGTGATCACCAACCGTAGGCAGGTCGCGTTTAATAGTTCAGTAACAAGTATGATTTCAGTTTTAAGGAGTCATCATTTATGATTTCCTATATTTATAAAGCTATATAATTTAAAGAGCTTCGGTCGTGGTATGTCCCTGCGTTCATTCATGAATTAATAATGATTTCGTTTTATCTACATACTAATAATAAATACTTTTATTATAGCTCTATATGAATGATTCCATCACAAAATAATTTATCAACTTTATCTACTCTGATAGTATAATACAAAGATAATAAAACTGAAAACTAAATTCTTATGACAAACATTACGTACAGGCCAAAGATAATAAAAAAAAAGTTACATTACGATACAGGTCTTGTATGGACACACCTGTATCATAATATAACTTTTTTATCATAACGACACACCTATACAACGTTCAGCTGGACCAAGGAGGTTAAAGCTCTACTTAAAAAAAAAGGTTCAGTGAACGAATCCGCGACGACACAACACGCATGCGCAATCGATGTTTGCACCTTGGCGCCAACATTTGACATTTAAAAAATCTTTTCAATATTTAAACAAAGTTTGGTTTTGTTTGTAAAATACATAAGTTTTTGTGTAAAAACATGTCTAAAACAGGGATAGTAGTGATTGTACACCACCAGACATTCTGGAAGCTGACGAAATCTAGGAGCAACTATAATAAATGTTACCACGAATTCTAATTTGACATATTTTTATAAGGCCACTGAATAAAAACACAAAAAAGCGGCCAAGTGCGAGTTGGACTCGCCCATGAAGGGTTCCGTAGCAGTAAGTAATATAACATAGAGTTCTAGAAGTTCTAGTAGTTCGTCGAAAGGTAAATTGCGGTTTACGATTTATGACGTATAAAAAAAAAACTACTGACTAGATCTCGTTCAAACCAAATATCGTTGAAAGTTTGCATAGTAGGTGTACAACATATATTTTTTTTAGCTTTATCAGTCACTTATTTTAGAAGTTAGAGGGGGGGACCAACTTTTTTCCACTTTGGAAGTGTCTCTCGCGCAAACTATTCAGTTTAGAAAAAAACAATATTAGAAACCTCAACATCATTTTTGAAGACCTATTCATAGATACCCCACACGTATGGGTTTGATGAAAAAAAAATTTTGAGTTTCAGTTTCAAGTATGGGGACCCCCAAAATTTATAGTTTTTTTTCTATTTTTGTGTAAAAATCTTAATGCGGTTCACAGAATACATCTACTTGCCAAGTTTGATCAGTCTAGCTTCTACGGTTTCGGAGAAAAATGGCTGTGACATACGGACGGACAGACAGACAGACATGACGAATCTATAAGGGTTCCGTTTTTGCCATTTGGCTACGGAACCCTAAAAAACGTGGCCTCCCAGAACGAGGACTTGACAGAAGTGAAAACTTGAACATTTAAAACCAAATACCTACATGCTCTTTGATTCCCATTTATATCATCGCAACGAGAGCATTTTCTACTAGAAAGAAAATGTTCCCATATTTGAATTATTTGAAAGCGATTAGCTTTCTACGTAGCTTATACCTACAGCACTGCTACGACGTAGACTCAGCGTAGCTTTCTCCCCAGCACAAACTCAGCACTGCTACGACGTAGACTCAGCGTAGCTTTCTACGTAGCTGATAGCTACTCTGCAATGTTACGCCCCCAAACTGAGATCTCGTGTTTTTCACTCCGGACTAACATGTTTGGACTTGCCACTACCTTACCTTCCCCTACTGACTTGGACAGATTAACAAGTGGATATTTATTCAAGAAATTCTTCAATAAATGGGACTTGTATGTTGAAAACATACATGTCCCATTTATTTAAGAATTTCGTTTATGTATTTGCCTCGGAAAGATGAGCATTCAACATCTTTCCGAGACAAGTCTTTTGAGGTACCGGCTGCAGGTCTTGAGAATGCGTTCCCTAATAACATCAAAAAGGCTCCCAATAAGTAAATTCAAAATTCAAATTGTTTATTGCACTTATGTTGCATAAAGTTGTGTGTTGTGTAAGTCAGTGTTTAAGCGAAAAAGTAGTTACGTTAGATTTTTTTCGGATCATCGTTCAGTAATCAGATCTGTGAGGCTAGTAGGTGTTTTGTCAAATAACTTGAATGACTGGCACGTGAGAAAATGTTCAGCCTCACGGGCCAGTAATTTCACCCACACCCTTCCAACATAATATGGATCCAATATTTGTGTGGTCAAATTTTCTCCTTCACATAATATTCACATCCAAATGAGCTTTCGAAACATAACTTATAAGATAATTTAAATATTTTTAAGATAATTTGTTTTGAAAACCTATGTAGAATGTTAATAAAAAAGCGGCCAAGTGCGAGTTGGTCTCGCCCATGAAGGGTTCGGTAGCAACAAGTTACATAATATAAACGTTCTTGTAGTTCGTCGAAAGGTAAATTGCGGTTAAGAGCGGGTCGTGCGAACATTTGAGATTAAAAAAAATTCATAACTAAATAACTAAGTGACATTTTAAAAATCGCAAAAAAATATACTATTTAACATGACATCCTATTTAACGCTGACATACGATTTTCATTAGCGTTAAATAGAATGTCATGTTAAATAGTATATTTTTTTAACACACTTAAATTCGAATTAATCTCAAATGTATAGTCTACAATTAGTCCTTTTGCGATTTTTAAAATGTCACTTAGTTATTTAGTTATGATTTTTTTTTTTTAAATCTCAAATTTTCGCACGATCCCCTCTTAACGAATTATGACGTATAAAAAAAAACTACTTACCTGATCTCGTTCAAACCAAATATCGTTGGAAGTTTACACAGTAATGTACATCATATATTTTTTTAGGTTTATTATTCTCTTATTTTAGAAGTTACAGGGGGGAAGAGGGGGTGACACATTTTACCACTTTGGAAGTGTCTCTCGTGCAAACCATTCAGTTTAGAAAAAAACTATATTAGAAACATCAACATCATTTTTGAAGACCTATTTATTCATAGATTACCCACACGTACGGGTTTTATAGAAAAAAAATACTATTTGGTGTGTTTTATACTTATCACTGCAAGCGGTAATTACTTATCTCATCTAAAAAGTTCCTAAAAATACTTACACCTTTTCACAACCGAACAATTACATAATAGTAGACTTGAATACCTCCTGAAGCACGCCGTTCCCAACCTTGCATCCGTCGCGTTGTTCAGGCGTGTACCCTGGCTGGCTGGCTGGCTGGCTGGCTGGCTTGCTGGTTTAATTTTAGTTTCTTCTCCAGTGTGTACCGTCGAGCACGGCTAGTGCTCGTAACTTATTTTTTTCCCGTTCTTGTTATTTTCTGGTTAAATAGTAGCCGATGCATTAAACCAGGTTACGATCTATATTAATTTGTTCCTTAATTAATCCAAATCGGTCCACTGACTGGGTTAGTTATGCCCCGATTGAGACACAAACATCTAAACATATGGATGTTTAGATGTTGACGTAACTTTTGCATGGTTGTTCGATTCCGATACAAACTTAATTTACACAACTATGGGCAAACAAAGTATAAATGTACACTGAAATAGCTGTTATAGAATTTTACAGTGGACTTTATTGCCGGCCAGTTATATAAAGTTGGAGAAAACTGTAGGATAACAGAAATATTAATAAAAAACCAAACAAGTTATTTTTTAGTCATTCTTTCTAACGGGTACTCGGCATTGAATACGTGAATGAGCTTAAAACATATGTCTCAAAATAGTTGTAAAAGTCTGTTAGTTCTTTTTCTGAAGCCCCGACTGCCACGACCAACGGCTGACACTCCAACTTTATATAACTGGCCGGTAATAAGGACCACTTTAAAAGCCTATTACAACTATTTCAGTGTACATTAATACTTTATTCGCTAGTTGTGTAAATTAAGTTTGTATGGAAATCGTACCCCCTTAAATAGTAAATGATTAAAAATATTCCTCACGTGTTTGAAGGTTCAGTGAAACCCAAGACTGATCCTAGGACCTCAGACCTCAGGGAAGAGGTTGCTCTCAATAGTATACCTATAATGATATAGTATGATGTGATTATGTGTGTAAAATAAATGTATTTTTGATATTTGGGTGTGTTTGTGGATGTAAATATAGCCGTAGTGTATAGCAGGTGCATACATACGCACGACACTTTGACAACAGTGTGCTTTGTATTTATATGTTTAGGGCTAGTAGTCGACACCTGCTGCCCTGCTGCCCTGCTGCCCTGGGCCCTGCTGGGCACACAATAAATGAAACAATGACAAACGAATTAACATACAACAGTTAACATTTATTTCAATCCACAGAACCATATAAATAAAAGTCAAACGAAATATGTACTACACATAAATTAATTATGGTTATATGTTGTTGCCATTAAGAGGTGTTGGATGGGTGCAGGTGCCCCCTGGCCAGAGTGCAGGTGCCCCCTGGCCAGAGCGCAGGTGACCCCTGGCGAGAGTGCAAGTGCCTCCTGTGTAGAGTGCAGGTGCCCCCTGGCCAAATGTCAGGCGCCTCCTGTCCAGAAGGCGGATGGGGGTTGGGGGTGTATTGGTGGGGAGCGCTACTACTGATAACATAAGAGTGGTTGGGCTGGAGCGGGTAGGTTGCACTTTGCCATGCAACGTTTTACAGACGACTCCAACTTAACGCGATACCTTAATTATTATTTATATCTATCAGAGACAACTAGTAACATCCGCCATTCAATGAACTGCCTAGCCGTAACGTTTAATGCGTCTTGCTTATACGACTTGCTTATATTCAAGTTGTTTCAAAATACAAACAAAAAAACTTATGCTCGGTTAAGCACGCCCATGAAGCTCCATTATTAGTGACAAGAAAGACTTGAAGAAAACAAGAGATAGGTACCTCATGAATAGTGAGTTTTGTTTCCCGCGGAGAGGCGACGTGCTCTTTAGGATGTCGCGCTATTGAATTTGGAGTTCACTTTATGGAATTGGTTATGGACGAGAACTAATATAATATTTAAGTACTAATATAATATTTAGTAAGTACGTAAGTGATTTTACTTATATTTATTAACATGGTTACTAAGATTCAGAAATTCACAAATAGTGTGAATTTTATGTTCATTTAAAAAAAAAACCGTAAAAAGGGTTTGGACACATTTTTGCCAGTATAATAACGGTAACGGTGATGAACGTTGAGTACACGAAGGGACATCGACGAAGTGGACGGACTATGATCGATAACAGGACCAAGCTAGCCTATAGCTATCTACAGGTATAGGGTATAGGGTGCACTACCTATTAGGTTTGATGTTCATAATGGTTAGAGTGCGCGGCACCAGATGATAGCTCTGTCATCATGTATGAACAGGCAGCTCGTGAAATGGCGGATTTGACTAGTCGGCTGCGAATACATTATAATATCATTAACAATTTTGTGGGATTTTTATAAATTACATTGAATGTATAACACTTTAATAATTTCATAGTAATAGTACATACATTACCAATATGTATTGAAAAGACATTGTGTATAATAATACATAATAGCTCCATACAACAAGTAGTCCAGTCAGTACGTGGCCGTACAACCGTACATAGAGCAATGCAGGTGCTACATTTTTGATATAACAGTATTTATTTTAAGCACTAGAAAAGCTTAACATCAAATTGACAAACAAGCTTTTCTATGTGCATTTTTCGCCATCGTAAACAAGAACTAAATTATTTTGTTAGAATGACTCGTTTCTCCTTTAAGATACGAAAATATTGATGGGATACTTTTTTGTTCCTTTCTTAAGCTCTACAATAAAAGTCCCATGCATTTCTACCTACTATTTCTAATAAATGAGATATCGATCGAGAAGCAAAAGTTAAATGCAACAGGTGCTCTTCAGGACCCATTTGTTGACGTTTATAAATAAATTAGTTTAATGTTGTCTGCACCATATTTTCAACATATTTTTGTCAAAAAAATGAAATATGAAATCAATGAAGAGGCCGACACCGTGGAACACTCTAACATAAGGAGCTGACAACGGACAAACAACTTCACTCATTACCAACATGTTGGATTATGTATATTAAATCATTTAGAAGGTCGATGTTTTATACTTTTGTAGGCATCTACAGCCCACGTTATATCAAAAATGTATGTTTGTCGGTTGACATGCGGTACTGTTCCCGGCGGCGGCGGCGGCGGCGGCGGCGTACTAACCGGACTAGCGACGGATTAACAAATAGCGGCTGAGGCCGATACCAACATGTGTAGGGCACGTTACATCATACAATCACATATTATAATCATTATCATTTGATACGACACATCGTCGGGAAGGGGGAGGGGGAGGGGGGGAGGATCCTCATCATGTATATATTACTACAAAAACGTATTATTGTTCTCGTTCTGTATAAAATACTTTCAAATGCAACAACTTCTTATTCTTAATTTATAAACATTACTCAATTGACTCAATATCAACGACAAAACTCTACAAAAATATATATGATATATAAAATAGATATATATTATAATAAGGAGCACGGCACGGTCGAGACTCGACTCGAGAGCGCGGCGACGGCGACGCGGCCTACCCGCGCGGACGGGGCGCCGGCGCCGGGCCCTAGAGGATGTATCGCTATGCGGCCTACCCGCGCGGACGGGGCGCCGGGCCCTAGAGGATGTATCGCTATGCGGCCTACCCGCGCGGACGGGGCGCCGGCGCCGGGCCCTAGAGGATGTATCGCTATGCGGCCTACCCGCGCGGACGGGGCGCCGGGCCCTAGAGGATGTATCGCTAATCTCTTTAACTCAACAAATTATATAAACTTTCAAAAACGTTAACATCTACAGCCATAACAAAAATAGACTAATAAAAACTACCTACACTACGGAATCTACAGCCTACTTAAACTATTCACTAAGGTTTGAAACGAAACAATAGTTCGCTCACTGTTCCTGCGAGAGGATAGCGACAAGTGCGGTCTATCCTGTTCTATCGTAGCCTGTCCTGCCTATGCTACGCTATGCTATGCTATGCTATGCTATGCTATGTACAGTACAGTACGCTACGGAGCTGCCACGCGGCACTCGGCTTGAGCAACATGCGTGCGTCATACTAATAAATACTCAACAACACTAACAACTAACTAACTAACCTACTGCATGACGTGTCGCGGCACCACGGCGGGGAGGGGGGCGGAGGGGGGGGGGATACTACGACCACACCGGACTTTGGTAAAGATTCACCTATTACATACTAGGTAGTTAAACTTACGGTAACTGCAACATCGATCATTATAATTACATTAATCCTAGGAGAACGATAACTACATGGAGTCCGCGGGCCGGCGCCGGCGGGGCGGGGGGGGGGGGGCGGCGGCAGTCCGGGGGGGCGAGGGGGGGGGAGGCGACTCCGGCCCGCGACCTGGAACACCACACAGTGAGATCACGACACTATATTCAATATATTGTCACTAAAAGCGGGATGTCTATAAATAGTACAAAAGTACGGCTTCCGAAGTCTGTATGACTTGGAAACAATAAAGTCACGATATCCTAGTTGTTATATTCATTTTGTGTAGCAACTTTAGTTATTCTGTGTTCATACATTAGAAGAACTCATTGATAGCGCGAGCTTCACTAAGTCGCCTCCAACTCGGAAACTAAGAAAGCCTGAGCCTTCGATACAAACTTTGACATCCCGCCGCAACTTTATTTCGGGTTTATTAACGAAAAATTAAAACAACAATGTTGGAGAACTCTTTTGTGAATTTTCAAGTGTATAAGTTGAAGGTGGATGATTTTTGAAACCAGCACTTGTCACGGTTTTACCTAGTCTGGCCATAAATACTGTTGCAATTAGAACCTAAGCTAAGCGTTGATTTATGGTCCGTTTTAGAGAGGACGGCTTGCTCTAAACGCCATCATAATTTGGAGTACCTAAAACAATCCATACGATTGGCAGTGAAGAATAATTTTCCCAAACGGAAGGAAAGAGTGCGTGCTTCTATCGATAACTGCCAATAGATAGATACCACTTCGAATAAGCTTTTTATATTTTATATTGTTTTATATTTATGTATTAAACTACACACTGTAAAAGTAATAAATGTTATTTACATTAGAAAATGTCTTTGTTCTTTGTACAGCATTGATGGCAAGACTAGGTATATAATGAGTTGGATGATAGCAATGGGTATGAGTACTGACTGACTGGCATGGGTGTCAGCAGGGGGGGCGGGGGGCGGGGGGCGGCAGGGGGGGTGCTACACGTCCGCCAGCTTGGAGAGCTTCTCCCGGAGGATGTGGTTCTCCTTCTTCAGCAGCTCCACCTCCTGCCGGAGACCCATGTTCTGTAACAACGCACGCACACACTCACACCTCATCCGGCACAACAGAACAAACACGTCGCTATAACACATTACACATTAATACAGACAAAACGTTACAATTTCTTACAGTCCTATTCACCGATGACACAACGGTGATAATAAGTGACAAAAACCAACTTATGTTTAAAATTAGACAAGCTTATTAGTAATTTTAAGGACTGGTTCAGTGCCAATAATCTGTTACTTAATGCAGAGAAAACCAATATTGTAAAATTTTTCTTAGGACATAATGATGAAATAATACAAAATACAATTGATAAACATTTTTATACCATACCCCCTCTAAAAAGCTTATTTTATTCACTGAAAACAGTGAACAAAAAGCCCTTTTAATCACTGTTTTGGTGTTTGAATTTGGAACACACCAATAAAGTCGACCTCCTTATTAATACCATACAACCTCCTTGCGCCAAAAATACTCTAATTTGATTAGTCGAAATTTTTACTAAGCTGGTTAAATACTGTTTTGTGTTCTTTGTTGTCATTGCCATAAAATATTAGTAAATTGGTGCTATTTTGAATACTGTAACAACACAAAGTAAGTAGTGTAAGTTAAACAACACAAAGTTCGGTAATAATAAATCGATTGAAAATACATTCTAGGGATGAAAAAGTGGTGAGTTTTTTTGTTCGATTGAGTTGTTCAGTTTATGAAAGAGAGGTCGGCCAAAAATAGTAGAAAACTTGCATTAATTTAACCGTCCTTGTTTTAAAATAAAATCATAAACAAAAGTTATTGGTTAGAATAGTACAAACAAAGTTCATAGTTTTTAATCCTTTTTCGCTTCATCATCATCATCATAAGCCTGAAGAAATTCGCTGCTGGACATAGGCCTCCCCTAGACGTTTCCAGGAAGAACGATCCCTTTCCATCCACCGACTTCCCGCGATCTTAACAATGTCGTCGGACCATCTGGTGGGTGGGCGCCCTACGCACGTTTGTCGCTTAAATCTTTCTTTTTCTCGAAGTCATGGTAGGTATAAAATATAGTATCTCTTGAATAAAACGGATTTGTATCGAGGGCCATGAATTACTCGCGTCGTTTAGGATTCTAACACTTGAATCACTCGTTACGCTCGTGATTCAATCATTATGAATCACTCCCTACGGTCGTGATTCATTCGTTAGAACCCTTCACTTGCTCGTGATGCATCTATGACCCTCGATTTAAATCCGTCGTATATTCACTAGTTACATAATATACTATTTGACTACTGATATTGTCAGCAATATAATATGGGATAAACATATTGACACTCTCGTCGGGAGACTTAAATCAGCCGTATACGCAATAAAAACAATTAGATAGCTTAGCGATATAAAAACTGCAAAAACTGTTTATCATGCATATTTTTATTCCATCATGACATATGGTATTCTGGCGTGGGGAAATGCCTCCCAGTCAAACAGAGTTTTCATATTGCAAAAAAGAGCAATACGTTCGATTTTGCAAACGAGCAATCTGGAATCATGCCGACAAACATTAAGGCAACTACAAATTATGACTGTGGTTGGAGAGCTTGTATTTCAGAATGATAAGTACGTAAAATTAAATATTGATATAAGTTCAATTTTAAAACTGACATCCATCATTACAATACTAGAAATAAAAATAACCATTGTCATCCAAAACAGACTAAGCAAAATTGGAAAAAGCTTCATAAGTGTATGTCTTATGCTTTACAGTAAATTGTCACATGACCTGAGAAATTCAAGTCATGACTGTTTTAGTGACAAGGTTAGGGAATTATTAATGACCAAATCTTATTAAACTCTTGACGAAGCACTCGCTGATGATTTAAACGCGCCATAAATGTATGGTTTACAATATTTTGTACTGTTATTATTATTTTGTTGTTATTCTTTGTAATAGTTTTTTTTTTTTTATCAAAATTGTTCAACTATTTTGACTTTTCCAAGTGTACCATGTAATCTTACTGGAATAAAATAAATGAAATGAAATGAAATTTGGACTTTATTTTAATCCTTTAAGTTGACACATCCTGTAAGAGACACGACGATAGTAGTCAGTGTTTTTAACCCAATAATATGTGGGTGGAGTAGTAGTGTCATGTGGGATTGGATGGGATGGGGTAGTGAGTGAGTGAGTGAGTGAGTGAGTGAGTGAGTGAGTGAGTGATACGGACCTCCTTCTCGAGGTATCCGGCGCGCAGGGCGATCTGGTTCTCCTTCATGCGGCGCGCGTCGCGGCTGCGCTTGGCCGCCATGTTGTTCTTCCGCCGCCGCGCCCAGTACTTGTCGTCCTTCAGGTCATCCGGCACGAACTGTCACCGGACACAGACATCGTTACACACCCGCCACTTGCATCCCACCCAACACATTACTACTACGTATTCACACGCACATTACATTGAACAGTTCGCGCAACGGACCCTTACAAAAACAGCTCCCGTATTATAATATAAGCTGCTAGTAGTTACTGCGTATCCATATATCTTTGATACGTTTCTGGTGCTGAACTTCAAAGGTCCGGATGGATCCGGTGCGCGCACTGTATGCATATCGTAAATTCAAAATGTGTTAATTGCTGTAGTTGAGTATGTAAGAAGCACCTACAGTGTGTTCGTATATCAGTGATCACGAGATCGCGATCAGGAAGGACACGTGACCCACGGGGTGAGCCTGCGCCCCGCAGCGCGTGCCCTACACAGCGATGCCGTGCCCTACACAGAATCAAGTAAAAAGAGTTATCTATTGGTTTCATTTGAATGTAACATTGGCTGTACCAGAACCCGAATAGTAAGCTCAACCGATTCTTAGCGATAAGCAATGGTATAATATATTGAGGCAAGGGTCCTCGCGGCACCGGCTTACTTCACAACTGAACTATACTTTAATGCTCTTATGATATCTTACTTAAAACAAATAACTTACCAACTCACAGATATTGTTTTATTTGGATCGAAACATCGTGCTTGAAATAAACACATGCCTCTGAATAATGATAAGAAACGATCCACAGTGTGAACATATTGTAAGGAGGAGGCAGGTTTTAATTGAACTTACAAGTTTGACAACACTTATGTACCATGGTGCCCCCTATCTAAGTAAGTACCTATACCTATAATAGAACCCGCATTCCGGGTCGCTATGCCCCGCATCGCCCGGATCGCACAGCCTCGCCTAGCGTGCTGCTGGCTATGCCGGGGCTACTTGTACAGACCATGAGTTTAAACACGTCAGTATCCGTCGTCGGGAGCAAACACGAAGATTAAACTTATTATCAGTACAGATAGAGCTGATTTTGGATTGAGAGCACGAGGGCCCCGGCATGGCCATCTCGATACCAGCCTGTAGTGTGATAGGGCAGCTGACAGCTTCCTACAAGTGTACAACTAATACGGCAATCTGACGAGAGCCAGGGCATTTCCACATCTCTCCCTGTGGCGTCCAGTCTGTGCATGCCCATGCCCAATGCCCATGCCCACCACTTACTGTGACAGAGCACATCTTGGCCATTTTCACTTAATAATACTATCTAAATATTGCTTATCCAAACCTAGGATTTTACATTGTAATTATTTTCTAGTGTTCTATCAGTGCAATGAAAACTATTTACTTACGCTTTATTTAATTGTTTTCCCACGTGACCATGACGTGGCAATGATATATTATAGGTGATGGTTACCACTCGACAGTTATTCCATCAGCAGGAGTTTCATAATAATATCTTTTAAACTATTATGTCGTGTAAAAACATGTCAAATCTAACTATAAAACAAAAAAATTGTCTCGACATATTGGAATTATTTGAATTGTCCGACCATTCTGACGGAAGTGCTTCTCTGTCGCGAAATCAATTAATTGCTAGGCTATCCCCCGAATACTGAAACGCAACTCAGATTTAAGCACGTCTCAAGCGACGAATATTTGACAGATTTTCATTGAAAACTGTCAAATATTCGTCGCTATTATTATTATTATTAGTATTATTTATCTTAAATTATTATAAACTTCCCACACTGCTGTTTCCTTTTAGTCTTTTATATATTTTAATTGTTCATTTATTTTATTATACTCTACTTAGAACACGTTCTCACAAGGTCTTGTGGCAGCTAAGGGTCTTAGCAGAATAACAGCGTCTGCTGAATAGTGGACAATATGCTGAGCTAAAGACCCTTTTGCTTCTATGGCATACGGCATATTGTATTTGTAAATTTATAAATATCTAATGTATTCTTTTTTATGTAACCATGTTCTGTTAGTTTTTTTTTAATTTCTGCCCTTTACTTTTCATCATGTTATTAGGTACTTATGTAAACTTATTTATTATTATTTTTCATCTATTTGTGTATTGTATGTTGTGTGCAAAAGAAGCAAATAAATGAGTGTCTATGTCTATGTCTATGTCTAGTTGCGTTTCAGTATTCGGGGGTAAATCTTTCATTTTAGTTTTAACAAAATTATTTGCAAATTATGTCAGAAGTCGACATAATTGTCACGACAATCAAAAATATTAAATTGTTGAGTGATTTGTGAAGTCCACGCCGAACAACAGATATTATTTTTTGTTTGTGATTTAATTTTGATGAAATTATTTTTGGATAAATATGTGATATTATGACTGGAACGAGCATAATGATGAGTGTGAGGTCAGTGAGCGCACGCGCACGACATACAATAGATGGAGGGGAGGGCTCGACGGCGGCCGACCGACGGTGGCGCGGCTTCCCCCCGCGCGCCCCTCACGCGGCCCCCGCACGCCTGCCGGGACCACGCGCGCGCTCCTGTAATATCTGATTGATCTATTTATTGTTGTAACATATGTAGGTATAGAAACAAGATTACCTGGTGCAGGGCGGCGCGCTCGGGCTGGGGGGGAGGCGGCGCCAGGAGCCGCGCTGCCCGGCTGGCGTTCTGGAACCGATGCACCCACCTAACGGACTTCATAGCTCGACGGAATAATTACGTCCATCTTTTGATTCTGCTTACTTAATTCTGTGTTGACCATGGCGATCGCAACATTCAACTGATAAATAGATAAGGAGTAATCCGAACGGATGCACTCTGTCGCACACAGGCGACGGCCACTTATAATGGAGATGCGGTCTATGGTCTATGGACGGTCTCATTCGGCGTCTTTCGATCACGGTCGCCGTTCTATACATATAACTAATGTATCGAGATAGGTGTCGAGTGTCGACCTCGCACGAATAATAACTGTGCCGTCGCTATCTATGCACCGCACTCGCAGTTGGCGAATGGCGCTGATTCCGCCCTCCATCACGCCTACTCTGCAGATGCACCGCACGCGTTGCATTACATCGATCTAACGCCACACTCTGTATATTCATATTATTATTATTATCTTGTAAGTGTACTTTAACTTAGTCTGGCCATTAATCATGTTACAACTAAAATTAAACAAAATAGGGTAGACTGACCTAATTTTGGCACCGCACTAATTATTGGCACTTCTGTGTTTAAGCCTATAAAATAAGAATCTACCTAATATCACGGTGTTTCAACATATTTAAATAGATTAGTACAATCCTGAGCCACCAAACTGGCAACACATTAAAAAAAGAAATGTCTACATGGCGTCGGAGCGATAACAACAGCTGAACGTGTCTCTACTTGATCGGTGAAAATATTTTTTTGCTAAGGTAAGAGCTTTTTTAAAATCATTTTTAATATGAGTTATCAAGTATTTATAATGTAGTTATGATTGAAAGCAAATTCAGTACGTATTATTCCACATAACTGACAGTTTATTTCCAAGAATTGCATTGTTTTTATTATTTTATCACAGTGCCAACATTTAGTATCTAAAAATGTCCGTATTCTAATTTATTGGCCCTGATGACAATAATTGGTTTTTTAGAGTTGTTGTTTTTAGGTGTTTGTTTTGTGCATTTATATACTAGTGGACCACCTAATTTTGTATGATTAATAAATAAAAGTAAAAAACACAACGGTTCCAAATATTAGCCCCCGTGCCAACCGCAAAATATCTAATTATTGACACTGGGCCAATAATTAGGCATAAGTATGGTAATAATTGGTGTCATCTAACCTATGATTTTATTTTCAGACTACCTGCACCTGTCTCGGAAGTTATTGTAACAGCAAAAGACTTCAATGATGACAATGACGATCGTTTAACAGACAATTCACAAGAAGTTTTACATTTAACTTATAAAGCAGAAGTGTATTATGGTAAGACTGAAAATACGAGAGTTTCTGTTCTGACACAACAAATTAAATATCTAATACTGATTTTATATTGTGTGAACCAACTGATTGCTAAGGAGGTTGCACTGATTGTATTGTTTTCATTATTAAGTATCTAAGTACCTAGCTACATAGGTAATTAATAAAAGTTATTATAAACTAGCCTTTTTTACTTTATCCTTATCCTCTTTAAACAATTTTCTTTTAATCATTAATGAATCCGAAATGCCAATAAATGGGACTAGGCCTATGCAGATAATTGGCCAAAGTATGCCAGTAATTGGGAAAATCGTGTTATTTGGAATAGATATAAAAAAATAAATAACAATGATGAAATAGTTGACGTTCCATTTAATTAAAACAAAAAATAGCTCTTGTTCTGTAATTTTAATAAATTTATTTTACTGGCAACCCTCCATAAAGATAGTTTTCGTGATCTATGTAGAAAGTGATGCTTAAAGTGCCAATAATTGGGTACTTTACCCTATTACATTTTAATTTGGAATCTGTCATTTTTATATGATTGTTCATTGTTTTTTTTCATTCTGACAAGGCGTCACACATTACAATATTTTGGGATAATAAAGAGAACCGAATCGCTGTGATTGCATTACGCGACATGCAAAGAGACGTCACAGAAATTTGTTTAATATTTTTTACATATTGAGCAACATTTTAATTTATGCCCATAGCTCTGCGGAAGCTTCCCAATTAGTCGCCAGAGTGCATCGTGGCCATTATCTGGTGTATCACTTCAGTAATGGTTTGGTTCGGTGTGGTTCAGTGAAGGGTATTAGCTATGAAAAAGTGACAGAGCCATACTTTTGTGAAGTCTCATAACAACACCATGTTCAATAACCAAGACAGGTGTTCGGTATTTTCTCATTAAAACTAACGTTACTTGCATGAGAATTACTAAATCTAGTTATAGTAATAGTGTTTCCAGCAAGACTCGGCGTCGGCTCATAAAGCTCGGTCTACGTAGTCTTGGTTCAGCTCAGCTTCCGCTTTCGGACACCATCAGAGCTGAAGACTGGCCGTCGTCTAGTCCCAATATCAATCCGCTGGATTATGATTTAAGTTCAGTTTTAGAGAGTACGGCTTGCTCTAAACGCCATCATAATTTTAAAGTCCTTTAAACAATCCAAACGATTGGCAGTGAAGAATTTTCCCGTGGAAAGAATGCGTGCTTTAATTAATTGATAATTGGCCTCAACGCTTAAGGACTGTATTGCAGCCAATGAAGACCACTTCGAATAAGCTTTTTATATTTTAAATTGTTTTATATTTTTTAACCGACTTCCAATCAAAAAGGAGGAGGTTCTCAATTCGGTTGTATGTTTTTTTTTTTTATTTTTTTTTTTATTTTTTTTTTTAATGTTTGTTACCGCATAACTTCGTCATTTGTGAGCCGATTTGAAAAATTATTTTTTTATCTGAAAGGTACTGCTTCCAGATTGGTCCCATTTTAATTTTATTAAAATCGGTGTTGCCATTTTTTTTTTAATAATTTTTTTAATGTTTGTAACTGCATGCCTCCGTCATTTATGAACCGATTTAGAAAATTATTTTTTTATTTGGAAGGTTATTCTTACGTCCAGATTGTCCCAAACAAATTTGATTAAAATCGGTTTAGCCGTTTGACAATGAAGTCGGTTTCTCAAGTTTTTTAAACTTAAATTATTTATAACGCTTTTATTAGCTTCACCTGTATGTATGTATGTAACCGACCTCTTTGAGCTCGATTTTGTCCTACTTTGAACGATCAGATTTGATTCAAACTTTGCACACCTGTCAAAGGTCGATGACAATGACATAAGATGAAAAAAAAAAAAAAAAAAAAAACCTACTTAAGAACGATCCGATTTGATCCAAACTTTGCACACCTGTCAAAGGTCGATATTTTACATTTTCGCAGTTGAGTGCATGCCGTTACACGATGATTTGGTTTGGTATTTAAAATATTGAATACTGTAGGTACGAGCATTGAAACACGACACAACAGACAAACAGGTTCTCGGTTCTTCAGGTTTCTGTAGCTATTGTGCTAATAAACAAGTATGTATTTTGTATATGAGTTTGTTGTTGCATCATCCTCCAGAAAGTTACACTATGAAGTTAGGGGTAGCACCTTTCCTTCAACCCCTTAAAATAGGTATCTACTAAGGGATAATTTAATCCAGTTCACTTGATCTAAAGGTACGTGGTCGTAAGGATCGTTGCTTCCGCCAGAGAGCTCTGCCAGCAATGCCATTCCTTCATAGTGTAGCATTTCAAATAAATAAGCACTCGGTCGAGCTTCGTTAAAATAAAAGGCACGGTAGATATACAGGCCGAATAAGGCGAACAAGTATACTGTTGCTTCATTTTATGACCTTTTTTCCCGGGTATTTCGTAGTAGTCCAGACGAAGGGCCATCATTTTTCGGCTTAACTAAAAGAGGTGGTTTTTTTTCACGAGTTTTCAATCTTATATGAGCCGTTTGAAGATGCACTTCCTAAATTCATAAAAACCGAAGTAAAATAGTTTGAGTAACATCCCTGATGTTAATAGTTATACTTAACAAATTGAGTGGGCGCGCGGTGGACTGTACGCAGAATAACGAATATTATAGGTTGCGATGCCAATGCGAGCGAACTATTGGTCGCGAGCTCGAGAAGGAACGAGAAGGAACGAGAAGGCACGCGAGGACGCCAATAAAGAGTGGCGCTCAGAGTTCCCGCGCCTGGGCTGAGTGCGAGTGAGAGGCGCGCGGGGGGAGGGAGATGACAGCGCGCTGAATGAGACCGTCCGGAGCGAGCACAGACACCCGCACAATCATGCTGCTGCACTCCGCTCAACCAACTCCACTATATACATATTCATTCATTAATAAGCACAAAACAGCCATCTTATAAACATAGAGCTAGAGTGTGGTGTGTGGTGGTGTGTGGTGTGTGGTGGAGTGCTGTGCCACGTCAGAGCCTGCGTGCGGACCTTCCGAAGCGGCAGAGCACGCCTCCGGGAACTGTACAGTCTGCCTCAACCATTCATTATAATGAATGAAGCAATCACGATCATTTTTAAATATGTTAATTTATAATATAATATTCATGCTATTGTATGAAATATTGATCGGCGACTGTACAAGAACGTGTATCAAGTGAGGAGTTCGGCATGTATTCTGGTGTAATTATTATAAATAAAACAGTGAGTTAGTAAGTATTGTAAGCGTTAGAGAAGCTGTGTGGTGTGGTATGTCGCCGTTAGCGTGTATGATGTTGTGTTGTGTTGTGTTGCCGCCCGCGCCCGCCTACTTGAGAGAGAGCCCGGATACAGAATCTAACCACTACGGATATCGTCCTTATTTCAGTGCATAGGAACTCATTTATTCCTGGAGATGGTTCGTACAGATAAGAAACACGTGCCCAAATCGAATGAAGTTTATGTTGTGGCGGCGTCTACCTCATGCTGCTGCACGCACACACGCACACACACACACACACACACGCACGTCTCTACAGGTAGTGAGGCTTACGTTGTGACGATTAGACGTTGTGACGTTGTGGATTTGTACCACCATAAGCATTGCTACTGTTTGCTGTGTATTTTATTACTTTGTATGTGTCAGCTGAAAGTATGGATCCATGATATATGAATAAAACGAATTTTAATTTAATATTTTTTTATAAGTCAATTGTATATTTTTCATCATTCGTATTTTACTTGAATGTAAGAAAGGAAAGTTACTTCTTCCACGCCTAACCGACTCGACCGAAGAGCGTTCGTATAATCATAACTGTACCCAAAGTCCCAGTGCATTTACAACATTTCGTTACCAAATGTTGTTTTCGTTTCGCCTATTTGTCTCTGTCTATTGTATGGAGAAAAGATGAGACAACAACTCTAACTACGTAACGTATTTTTGCCGTCTCATATTTTCTCCATGCAATAGAGAGAGACAAAAAGGCGAAACGAAAACAACATTTGGTAACGAAATGTGGTAGCAAAACTCCGACTTCGGGTTCTGTTATTGATATTTGCGTAAATTGCAATAGTCGCAGCAGCGGCCGTGCCCAGCGCGCCTCGTCACTCCGATCGAGTCATACCTAACAGGCTTCGTGCGGAGACGACAGAAAGGGAGATAGACAGGCAGGCAGGCAGGCAGGCAGACAGGCGCGAGCTCCGAGTATAATGTATGTACATGTTAGTTAGTAAGAGCGTGCACTTGTGTAGGTGTAGGTTGCGGGCGGCGGGTGTGTGTGTGCGTGTGCGGGGCGTGTGTGTGTGTGAGGGCCGCCGTCCGCGCGGACATGCCTAGGGAATGATCAGCGCACTAACTTCATTTACCTGTTTCCGGGACTTCTTGATCATCGGCTGCGGCTTGAGCTCCTCGTCGGAGAAGGCGCGCGTCCGCGGGTCGAAGTCGCGCCCCGACGACGCCATCGAGAACGCTGAAACACGAGCGCGACCAGCGGTCAGCAAGAGGAGGGTCGCCGGATGGAGGAGCGGGGTGAGGCGCGCGCTCACGCGGGTACTCACTGGAGTCGGCGGGCGACAGCGGCGGGTGGATGGTGTCGGGGCTCATGCAGTCGGAGGGCGAGGGCGAGCGCTCGCGCTTGGGCACGCCGCCGCCGGCCGGCGTCGCCAGCGTCGCCAGCCCCAGCGCCGGGAACGCGCCCGCGCCCAGCCCCTCGCCCGGCATGCCGTTCTCCGACAGGAACTCGTCCAGGTCCACATACTGGAACACACCCAAGCACATCTACATCCACCGAGCGGGCTACCACCACACCCACACCCGTCGTACACTTCGCTAGGCCACTACACTAGACTACACCTACCTAGCCTAGCCTAGCCTAGCCTGCGAGGGACATGCATGGCGCCAGCTCATTAATATATAAATAAAACAATGCATACTTACATTATGTAACCTACTTTAAATAAAACTAAACGCTGATCAAATGCTAATGCAAAATACAGTAATGAAAGAGAAAGAGATAGAGAGCGGCGGCGAAGGAGATGGCACGGCGACTCTATTACCTAGTGCGACGCGCGGGGTCCGGGCGAGGGGGTGAGGGGGGGGGGGGGGGGAATGGAACAAGCAGGACGCACACACAACACGCATTAGGTAATATAGTTGCGATTACTGACTTCTTGTACCTTGAGATCGGGGTCGTAGGGCAGCGTCTTGTCCCACAGGTTGGGTCCGAGGAAGGCGGCCTGCGTCTCCCAGAGATCGCTGTCGTCCTTCTTGTCCTCGAGGGCATCCTTATTGTTGACCGACTTGCCTGCAACAAGCAGAGGATGCGTCACGCCGAGTGCCGCCGCCGAGCACCGACCGAGTGCGGCACTCGGCGCACTCGCTGTACGTACTAGCGCTCACTCAAACAACAGTCGCAATGCATGCTCGCATGTGCACGTTCGCGAGGCAGTACGTAGGTATGCGTATACGTACTCGCAGCTACCTGCACCTAGCTACGGACAGCCGGCCGTGTTACTGCGGGCAGGTCACGTGCCTAGTCACGCGGCGCGGCGTCTCCTCGTCGGCGGCGGCTATTTCACCTTATCGTCATATCACAGCCAACTAGTACAATCCGCCATATTTTCATGAACTGCCTAGCCGTTTAATACTTACCCAGTCTCAAAAGTTGAATAAAAACAGAAATAAGAAACCTAATAACCAATCCCTAAAAGGTGCACAAGGTTACTAGGGGTTTTTTCCCGTCTTGAACGTACAAGGTGATTAAGTACTATCTGCCGTTTGTAGTTCAGACAGTTCATAAAATACCGGATTGTACTAATGAGCTGCGACAGCCATACCGAGCTGCGACTACATATAACTTATTTGCTAAACTAATAATAATAAGATTTCTTGAATGTAGCCCACCAACACCAACGCAAGTACTAGAGTACTGACTCAGCACACACATTTACATTTAGATACCTACGTGATGGAGGATACAAGAAGTGGGTTCGATCCCCACCAATAATAAATATTTGTGTGGCGAAAATAGATGCCTGTTCTCTGTCTGGGCGTTTTTTTTATTCTAAGAATGTATTTACAAAAAAGCCCATCGTAACATACCAACTCTGCTTTGTACCAGATAGTGTTGTGTGGAGCGGACCGTCCAAAATACTTATATTTGTTATAGATTAGCGAATCGGCCCGGCTACACTTGTGCGACTATAATTTAAAAAAAATAAGCGTAAAATATGAAGTCACTGCTTTTAAATTGAGTAGCTATGCGAAGCCGGGGCGGGTTGTTGTTGTTGCTGCCTCCATAACTGTACTCTTTTGTTGCTGCTAGTTGAATAGAGGTTCACTCAACACGCCGCGCCGTCGTCGTCGTCGTCCGCTGGACGGTATATACCTAAGGACGCGGCGCTTTTTATTTTATTGACGTGACAACGTCTTATTATTCGATGGAGCCATCTACACGCACGAAAAAACATGACTCATTGCGGCGTTACCTCAGTCTGAGGCGTTCCATTTAAGGCTTGAAGTGCACAATCACAAGGCACAATCGGCCTCCGCGTTCGGCAGCGTTCGACATAATCTTTTCTGCCTCTCTCCTACTTGAGTGAGCGATGCACAGAAAAGCAAAAACACTTTTATACAATATTCTGTGGAGCGATGCGTCCGCGCGGACAGCTGTATGACGTGGTCACGTTGAACTATCGTCAGTAAGTCGACTTTACAGACAACCGATTTTTCTATTAGTATTTTTAGAACCACGTTATATTTTGAATTAGACGTCCGATTTCAATCATTATAAAAGTAATGCATAGGTATTGAAACAACCATGAATACGAAATAATTGATTTGCCTAAGAATCAAAACAAAGGTACGGATAACATGGTCTGAATTTTATCAGCATTTCTTATCAACTTTTAAAGTGTAAAAAAGTTGTTGATGACACTTTTCATAAATATCTACAATAGCTGGACATAAGAACTTAGTTTTTTTAGACATCGATGTGTTCTTTAATATTGTAAAACATTATTTTGTTTGTTCAATGATCAATGTTCACGCAGCGCACGGAATGTAAGGATGTGTGTCATTCTTTGTACACCTTGGCTTACATTATGGACAAATTTTTTTTTTTTTATTTTTTTTTATTTATTTAGGGCATCCAACAGAGAAATCACATAGTATAAATGAACAATCTTAAATGTATAGTAATCAGTGCGTTGTGTCTCTCTAATTACAGGACGCAACAGCGCGCGCAAAATATACAACTAGACAAAGCAAAATAATTAGTGTTAGGTAGTAGGTATGTAATAAATACCTATAGAAAATACAAAAATAAAATAGTAACAAAGTTAAACACAAAATAAACAAATGAAAATACGAAATACTTACAACGAATGTTAAACTTAAATTGAGATCATGTTTAAAATATAAGGTAAGGGTGCCTCATTTTAATATAACAGCAGCTTCCCAACAGTGGAATTGTACAAATCGGCTCGTACTTGTTTCGGAGCCCATTCAATGTAAACAAACAAACATTTCCTTTATTATGAATTGAAATATGTTATTTTATTGTGGACCTACATTATGGATTTGTAAAATCAGTAATAAAATGGTGGTATAATATTAGAATGTAACCCACATAAAGCTGAATTTATGTGAATCCATGCAGGTATGTATTATCTCTGTACATTCTATTGAAGCAGTAGTTAAGGAACATAGTGATGCACATTATAATCAACACTAGAAACCAAATTAAACTTTAAATTTCCAAATTTCGTCTGCAGACGGTAAATAGGTCATATATGGGGAACACTGTACGCTTCTATATTAAACTTCTTAGATATGCAACTAAGCTTCCTATTCGGAAGTATAAAGTCTTATAAAGAAAGCGTACTATAAAAGCAGTAAATGTAAGAAAAAGTGAAGTGGAGGTTCAACAATGAGTTGGGTAATAGTCGGATGTAAGTAGTGAAGGTGTGACGTGACGTGATGCCGTAGTCACTTCCTGAGTGCAGCGAGTGTTAGCGTTGCGGACGTGAAGGCGGCCGGCGGAAGCAGCGCCGTGCAGCGATGCGATGCGATGCGGAACCGAATGTATTGTATCGAGCAAGAGCCACGTGTCGGCGCCTCGCAGCCCTCGGAGCCTGCGCTCGCTGGAGGGCGCTGGAGGGCGCTGGAGGGGCTGGAGGACGCTGGAGGACGCTGGAGGGGCTAGGAAGCGGGAAGTGGCACGCACGCCTGCCCCCCGCGCCCCGCGCCCCGCGCCCCGCGCTCGCCGGTTCCGGTCGCGTCGTGACCGCAGCCCACTCTCACTTTCATGCGCGCGCGGTGAAAGTGAACTAGTGACGTCACCGACTTACATCACCGCACCGCATCGCACCGCACCGCACACCTTGCCATCATTATTAACAACCATTTCCCCAAGTATGCAAGTGATTTCCGATATTTTAACCAATTTAATTAAAATAGCAGGTATAATAAATTCGGCTGTATTTTTTTAAATCTTTGGATATCATTGCATAACTCCGTTATTACAAAATTCCCGTCATCAACTGAGAAACAATATGTATAATCCTTACTTCTACCTCCATGGTGCCGAATCCATCATACAACATGTTTTAATTTGTTCAGACTAAACATACTGACTGAGTCTGAAAAATTCATATGCGGATCCTTCTTGGTGTATTCCTTTTTATTTAATTTGCTTTACGCGCGCCGTTTTCTTTCTCGCATTTAGTCATTTCCTTGCTGAGGTGGGATGAAAAGTTACGTGTTGCATAATATATAAATAACTATTCCTCAAACTTTTAGTTTTTACAACATTCTTCGAGATAAATCGACATTGCTGTAAGAACTGGCTAGCGAAAGCTAGCTCACGGGGTAGCACGCCCTTGTGGACGCATCGCCTGCGGTGCGGTGCGGTGCGGTGCGGTGCGAATGAAAAGTGTGGTGTAGTTGCGCAACGGCTCACTTCCTTATCAAAATATAGGTAAGGAGTGCCGGCGGCTGCGGGGGAGGGAGGTGGGGGGTGGGGGGTGGGGGGGAGCGGGAAGTAGCTGCTCTTGCGCAATGGAGAAAGTAGTCGTTTTCCGACGACGACGCGCGACCATTTTCGTAAACGTGTGAATTGAGCGAAAGTGAACGAGAAAGTGTTGAGTCCCGCCGCCACCGCCACCGCCACCGCCACCGCCGCCGTGGCGGTGGCGGTGGCGGTGGTGGTACCCCGACCTGCTCACTGCTCACGATCAACATTACATCATTCATGATTTATATTATAGTAGAACATGTACCGAAAATGGAATGACAGGAGTGAACCATCACAACGACAGCAATGACTTCAATCACGACACGCACCATCGAGGACTGCTGTGCTGTGCTGTGTAATGCTGCATTCATCATAGGCGATGATAACCACTCGACATTAGGCAAGCTCTACTTATTACAAAAATGATTATAAAATAACTAGACGCATGTTTTTGAAAAGTTTAGTTCAGTGATAAACTTTAGTGTAAGAATGCCCTGCCTGTGCCTACTGCTGCAGCATGCATGGCAGCAGGCAGCAGGCAGCATGATGCAGCATGATGCAGTGGACACCAACTCTTCTCTAACTCTACTGAGCAGTGAACTACTATTTTTTTATAAATACATAATTATATTGCTTAATCTCAAATAAAGAGGGTCCTAGAGTTGCTTGGTACGCTGCAGATCTATGTTCCTGGCTATTCCTGAAGGTTTACTCCGGAGAAGCAGTACCGTCGATGACCTTATCGCCCGCACGTGCCAACATTTTCAAAGATACACTACTTACAGTTATTCAAATTCGTTAGCAAAAATGGTGCAATAAAGTTGCACAAACATGAATTTGATCCGAGCATCATCTTCTACTAGAAGTTTAACTTTCTACAAAAAACCAAGTATTGTATGTCCGTCACCTCATCCAGCTGTGGTATACGTACGTATACACGACACGTACGTACGTATAACCCTTTGGCTCGCAGGCTCGACGGTCTGAGCTCGCCAGTGGATCACCTACTTTATAGGCTTTATATATTTCTATAATCGCGGAAGCTATTGAAGATGGAACAAAAAAAGATTCTCAAATATTAAAAAACACATCAATAGGTATCTAAAAAAACAAAGCCACACGGTATGTCTAACTGTTGTAATTATGTCACTATAGCTATTTTTTTACATTTTCCAGTTTAGCGAGGTATGCGCGCGGTGAACGCGGGGCAGCCGGCACGTCTACGTCACACGCACACAGACACACATATCCGACGATGGGACGAGCGTTATCTCAGGACGTCAGGACGTCAAGACCGTTCATTTTAAAGCGGCCGCATATTGTTTGACAGTTCTCCATTGAAAAGTGTCTAACATCTATGCTTAAGGCTCCACCAGAGCTCCACTGAGACTCAGGCATTGTTTCAGGGTTTTTTGTAAATTCAACCTAAAAAAGGTTTAGCGGGGGTAGAAGTTTGCATGGACAAAACTCAACACGAACGAAGTCACGCGGGATTCCACTAGTCGCTAGATAAAATAACATATCGTTTACGGTATAGTAAGATCTATCCAGCATTATCGATCTCATGTGTAATCTTGCTCTTTTTTCCTCGACCATGACCATGACCATGACCATGTAATCCATACCTTTGAAGTAATCCTTATCCCAATATTATCATATTGTATGCAAGACCTAGGGGACCTAGGCGCCATGCGCCAGTTCCACGCGACCAAGCCGACGCCGACGCAAGAACATGCAACAAACTACGCCTTGGTTCCTACCGGTTTCTTATATTATGATCCTTTTACAAATCAAAAAAATTGTTTATTTATTTTAGAATCATAGAAAGTAAAAAAAAACAAAAAAGTAGGACTGTAAAATGACAATGGAGCGAAGCTGGGGCGATTTGAAAGTTTATAATAAATTCGCCAAGTGTGAGCTAAAGCCACGCGCCAAGGGTTCCGTTGATGACCTTGACCAGGGTTTTGTTTTACAAAATTCAAGTTTACTTTCTTGTATTTATTATAGAAACTGAACATGAACGTTGTAAGTATTTAGTGTTACAAATGTTTTTATATTGGCATTTTTACCCTCAATTATCTTGCAAACTTGACACTTTAGGATAGTTACTAACCATACACTCTGATGATAGAATATGTACCTATATTGTTTGTCTATGCGTCCCCAATCCCAATTTCATATAGGTTTTATAGTGCTTCAGAAGTTTAAAAAAAGAATCATGTTTCGGCAGTATAATATACTTACCACACGATAGTTATTTCTCATACAGGAGTGTAGTTGCTTTTTAACCACGTGCTCAATTTTGATGACCGAGCAAGCGAAGGATTCTAAAATTGACCCACTAGCGCAGCGAATGGTTCCAAAATTAGAATCACAGTCAGCAATTCACCTCAGCAAGGAAATGACTTAATTAAATAAAGAAAATAGCGCGTAAAGCAAATTAAAATAAAAGTAACACACCAAGCAGGTTTCGAGTTAGAGTTCTTAACAAGTTAAAAAAGGTTGTATGATAAATTCGGCGCCATGAAGGTAAAAGTAAATAGAATGATAGAATAGTAATAGATGTTTTGAACTCACAAACATGGTGCACACAATGTTCTAAGTTAAATTTTAATTTATTCTCTAGCTGATAAAAATGAATTTTGCACTCGGATATCGAAGAGTAAAAATAAACTTTCCGAGATGTGGGATGATAAATATGATATGCCCTTTGTTAGATTTGATATTTAAAAACAGATATTTTATGAGCGGCGAATGAACAACCTGATTTGTAGAGAAAACCAATTCCCAGTGCATTTGGCACTGAGAGTATAACAAAACCTAAAGCACCTACCTAAATAAATACCTAATAGTACCTAAATACCTAATAGTATTGCGAAAGTACCTACTTGCCTACAATGTTGAATGATGACCGTGTAAACATGACACCAAAGAGGGACATTTTTATTGCAGCTTGTTTAAACAAACATTCCAAATAGTATTTGTCTAGCTAGAGCATAGCAGTTCTGATAACAGCAGACCTCGTCACCACAAACTTTATGCACTAAAGGAAATTGAACAGGTGATTTTATTTTGTCATTGACGAGTTTTAAAACTGAAGCCGGGCCTGAACTGAAGTTGTCGGTTAGCAGGAGACTTTCAGGTAGGCAGGCTGGCTTCTTTGGGCTCAAGTTCACTCTTTGATTGTTCGTCTGACTGTCCATTCGCTAACAAGCCCTCTGTTGAAGCTCGCCCGTAGCGCACCTCCGCCTCCGCCTCCGCCTCCGCCTCCGCTGTGAATCCCGCTGCGATCAAGTGTAGTTTCAGGAGCGGAATGGGCATCGGAACCTCGCGCTACTCAGTCAAGGAGAGCCAATGTTATGGACTTCAACTTTGACTGGAACTTTGGATGATTTAATAAAATATAAAGAATGGGTCTTGTTCAGTGATCGCTCGAGTTAGTATTTCACGGAGTACGAGGCATAAGACATGGCGGAATGAGTGCGGTGTCGCTGTAAGGGCCCCGCAGCCGAGGGGGACAACTGCTGTTCTACGCTGGTCAGGTTTCATAGCTTACAAAACTAACTGTCAAATGATATATCATAATCCCTAGTTCATTGAACAGGGTGTCGATTCTAAAGACACAAATCACTCAAGCGATCGCGTAAATTGATGTGAGTTGTCAATTTTTGTTTGAAAAATTTGAAAATGGAACGCGGATTCAGCGATCACTCGACGATCACTCAATCGAACCGTGTTGCTGGAATTGACGCCCTGATATTGTGAAAAGATGGTCATGATGAAGCGGTTCTAGTTTAAAGCTCGCAAGTGTAGCTTTGCCTCTACTACTAGACGGCGTACATGACATTAAAATACACTTGTCAAAATCAAATCTACAGAAAAAGGTCAGATCCCTCTCCTCTCCGAGTTGATACGTGTGCTGGATACAGGATTAGTTTTCTGTCATTTTGGGAAGTTACATAGGTACCTTTTTCATTTACAAGGTCTGCTTAATTTGGGGCTTAATACAATGTTTTAAAATCAAACTATATTTTAACAAAAGCTTACTTGTACGGAAACCCGTAGGCCTACCACAAGCTCTGTCTGGCTCCGGTTTTGAGCCTATCGGTGTATTATACTGTGTGTGTGACGTTTCGACGTAGGATTTATTTTAGTCAACACTCACAGCCTCAAAACCAGAGCCAGAAACCGAGCCAGAGAGAACTTGTGGTAGGCCTACTGTTGGGAAAACTTAGAAGTAACTTAACTGTGTACAATCAGATTGAACACGAGATGGTGGCTCACGATCTTCGATAGATAAGCTCAGTGCTTTTACAATTGTCATTCTAAGGTAAGAGCGTATGTACGAGCGACAGGATCGTTGACGGCGGTCTGCACCCTAAGAGAATGGGGAAGTAATATCCTTAAGTACTGGCTCCAAATAGATCGCATAATGAACGTGTGCTAAGGTAACTGGAGCGGCTTAGGCAGGTACCTAAGGTGGACCAAGTGGCGTGGCGTGGCGTGGCGTGTATCGTCAGCGCCGAAGCCGCGCCGCCGCCGGTGAGAGGCCGCGCTCAGCCACTACTAGTCCGGAGCATGCGCTTTGTTCAGGTAGAAAGTAAAAGTGATCGTCCGCACGCGGAAGTGAGCACGTGCTAGTGAGCGGGGAGCGAGGGGGGCGGGGCGGGGCAGGGCGCGGGGGCAGGGGGGGGGGAGGAGACCGTCTCAGAGGAGAAAGTTACGAAAAGGTCGCAACTTTTTCCCAAATATTCGGAGTGAAAGTGGTGGAGAGTGGGCACGGCGAGCCGCGCTGGCTAGGTCAGGATCCCGAGGCGAGCCGGGCGCGGTCCCCAATGCTCATGAGGGAGGAGGCAACTCCACCCGCGGGACGTATTCATTGGGCACGCCATGCGCCATGCGCCATGCGCCATGCGCCATGCGCCATGGGTGATGTGAGTCGGGATGTCCTTGTGGATGGTTGGGCATGGGCAATGGGCATTGGGCAATGGGCATGCCTTGCGGCCGTCCCGCGGCACGTGTGTGTGTGTGCGTGCCTCACGTCATAGACAGAGCCGCTACGTCGGTCGCTACACGCGCTTCACTGCATTCTATCTACATTGTAAATATTGTAATAGGTAGCTAATGCTGTCACATGGCCTTACAAATGTTGTGTGACTCTAGCTAGCTAGCATTATACAATACTTAGCTAGGTCCAATCCAACTAGGGATAAATCCAAATCAAGGTTTAGTAATGTATTTTGGTAATGTACCTATAAAGGTAGAGTGTGCAAGCACCGGCTGCTTGATTAGGGCTCCACGCGCACCACAGCACAGGGCTGGCAGTGCCGCGGCCTGACCTGACTGACTGAAGGCCGCAAACTCGATAAAGGGTCAACATGTTTGTTAATTTTCGGTTTCGGAATATTTAACCAATGTCAATTCTACGTATCTTATAGGATTCTGTACGTAAGTGTAAGTAATTATGTGCTGCTGATTGAGATGTTACTCTAATCGTAATAATGAGATTCGTCTGAAATACTTAACAAAACTTGGTCAAAACTTGGCCCGGCCACCAGCCAATATTCAGAAACTATGATTGGTCACAATGTTCCGTTGTGCTTGCGTTAGACGAACTCCCCGGATCGTACCGTACCATAGTGGGCTGGGCAGTGGGCACTAGCAAACAGCGTTACATAGGTAGCAATCGTTGCGAGTTCGGCCGCTCGGAGTAACTACCGAGCTACTCGTACGTAATTGAATACAACACGGAAGTGCTACACTATGGCTTCCAATCTTCCGCGCTTATTGGTTTGTGGCTTTGCAATAGAATAGGTCGCGCGCACCCCCTCGCCTCATTCCAACGCACCGCACCGCAACGCGAGTCCCCATGTTTTCGAATGCACAAACATGGATGATGATGGCAGGACAGACACCGCCTCCACTTGAGTAGATTTGCTCTAAGTTTTCACACGAGCGTTAGGGTATGCGTTAGGGCCTTCGATGAAGGAGTCAGTGAGTGGAGTTATCAGATATCAGGCGGAATGGCACGCCTCGAGGGCGGACGCTGCGCTGACTCGGTAGGCAGATAGGCAGGCAGGTAGGTAGTAGGTAAGATACGCGATGCGAGGTGAAAGGACAAAAATCACCGCAACAAAGAACTCTCCATCGACCAAAAATTTGGCACGTCCGCGTACTTTCTCTTTTATGCGTTGTAGCGGCCGGCGCCTGCGCCAGCGGGACATCGATCACGGATGGAGAAAGTGCGCGGTACGAAGGGCGAGGGCGCCGAGCGCTCAACTGACCGTTGACGAAGACGTGCTGCCTCCAGATGTGGTACTGACTCCAGCGGTCATCATCCTGCACGTGAGCGTGCGAGTGCACGTGGCCGTGCTGCAGCTGCGGCAGCGAGGGCAGCGGCGGCGGCGGCGCGGGCGGCAGCAGCGGCGGCGCCGGCGGGCCCAGCGGTTGGTGCTGGTACTCCATAGCCTCTCGGTCACTGTTCACTCATCGCGAGCGCGAGCGCGGGCGCAGGCGCGCGGTGGTGCGCGACGGGCGGCGTGCGTGCGCGGCGACGTGCGGCGCGCGACTGGCGATCGCGCCGCGACGCCGTCGCGCCGTGCCCCCTCGCCCGCGCCCCCCTCCCCGCCAGCCCCCCGATGCGCCGCCACAGCCTGCGCCTGCCGCGACCGCCGCGCCGCACGTGTTGCTCTCGCGTCGCATCGCATCGCATCGCATCGCATCGCATGTAAACAAAGCGACTAGGTGCTACTGACATACATCACGACGACACTATCACGTAATTATTATTTAGAAGCGCGCTACGTAAGATCATTATATTGTGGACCTCGGTCAATGATTACGAAGTCGCTTTTGAATTCCTACTCTAGCGAATAAAGGTAGGATAGGTTTTGATTCAAAACCTTTTACTAGTTTAGTACATTAAGCTAACTCTTAGTAGGAAAACGTGCTATGCTCAAAAGTTTTTTTAACACATAAAAATTAGGTTCTACATGTTCGGTTGTATTTTTTTTATGTTTCCCATAAATGACGCATAATTTCGTTATTTATGAGCCGATTTAAAAAATCTTGTTTTATCTAAAAGGTAATACCATACTCATACTCTTCCAGATTGGTCCCATAGATACTCTATCAAAATGGGTTCGCAGTTTGGCTATGAAGTAAGGTTTTCAAGATGTTTAAACTTATTTTGGTTGGGTAACTGTGTACAATCGGATTCAGACAAAATAGTTGCATCGACTGCGTCATCGACTGCATTCTGTCTGCCCCTTAAGTAGGTAGGTACCTAGGTACGTAGTATTATCTGGGGGCACGGCAGATCGGCAGGGCACCCGCAAAAAACCACATTTCCAACACAGGTATACTTCAAATTCCATTCAATTTGAACCAGTAGTAGTATAAATTATAATTTGACGAAGTATCTTCTTATGTCAGTCACGCACTGACCGATCTTCAGAACTCTAAGGCACTTCTAGCAGACATAGAAGCTTCATTAGAGTTTCGTTTAAGGATCAGGAAAAAACTAAAATAAATAAATAAATAAGGCGGACAATCCACACAACACTATCTAGCCCCAAACTAAGCAGAGCTTGTATTATGGGAACCAGATAGCTTAAATATTACTTAAAAACTTTTTTTTTTTAATATTCTAGTCCATTTAAAAAATGGACTAGAATATTAAATATCATTCTAGTCCACCAGTAAATAAGACTGTAATATTATGTTCTTTGGTAAATAAATGATTTTGTATTTGTATTTGTATTTGTATTTGTATTTTTGTACTCACACCAACTGCATAAATAACTTAGTAATCCCGTATAAATATACAAATAGGATGTCAAAGTAATAAATCAGTGGTACTGTATATCTATATAAATCTCTTATTTTGTTCTTGTATATAATTATGTTTGGATAAGTGATGCATGGGGTATGTACTATGTACCCGGATGCGAAGGAGCTCGCGTACCTAAATGTATGTCCAGACTCCAGAGTGTGCAAGTGTGAAGTGTAATACCGCAATGATTGCAAGTCTGTCGATAGGCTTGTGCTGACAGGCGTCTAGACGGTCGGTGGCCGATAACCTTCTTTATGGTATCAATTTCGTTTTTGAATTTGAATTTGAATTTGAATTTGCAGTTATTGTTTTCTTATAAATCGAGGGCATGACTCCTTTCACGACTTTTCCCTGACTATCGTGGTTTCGGACTTGGTCTTGGACACTAGGCGAGAGATCGGCCCAAGCACAGCCAGCCAGTGTCTCATTAAACATGAGTATATTATGCCTTCGGCAACGACTTACAGGAGGCTGTGGGTGCCTCCCCGTAAGCGGCTCATCAGGGAAGCGGTTCGCCGGCGTATGCGTATTATAGCATAGAAATGATCTGTGCGCGCCTCCGCAAACATCCCTGATGCGGCACAATACCGTGGCAGCCTCTACACTACAGCATCCTGAAGCCGTTGTTGTACTGTACGGGATCCGCACGGCATTGTACCATTTCTGTGTGTACTTGGACCACCTGCCTGTGTGCGTGTGCACGAGTAGAAGGATGCACAGTACGCTTTAAGGCGTGCGAAGTACAACATGCGATTCTGCGAGCCAACAGAATATTACAGCTCACTGACAATGCCCTGCGTTCCCTTTCAATATCTACATCATCCGACAACTGCTCGCTTATATGGAATAGATTGGAATACTTACAAACAAATGAGATGCCAACATAAACATAACTTGTATAAAAACCAGACCCGCAACTCAGTTCTTCTAGCGTTAAACGTTATGAGATCCATGTAGTACCGAGTCGTCAAGGGACTCTCGGTCTTAAGTTATTACGTAATTAGCTAACCTAACAACATCTTATTGTGACCATATCCTTATTAAACATCTTTAATGTTTAAAATAACAAGATTGAGTTGTCCATATTCTCTTGCAGTACTGCCGCTAGCAGGTGTTCCCGCCAGGGCCAAGACAGCGCGCGCGATAGCGATAGCGATAGCGGCAACAATGGTGTTTACGCGCGCAGCCAGGTGCGCCCGCGCACTCATAACACCATGACGTTCTTTTACGATTTCAAAACAAATTCTCATGAAACTACTTTCCTAGGCCTATATTGAGTGAGAGAGCGAGCGAAGCGTCCGAGTTTCGAGATTGGCCATCTGTCTGGCTGTCTGGCTGTCGGGTTACATTTGAACCGATCAGCTCTTCTATTCCTGCAATGCATAAAGCTCGTTCAAGTTATCGCGTCCTTCACGTTTCATTTCTTTTGAACAAAAATTAACTTATTAGCCAGGTGGTAAGGATGTATGACTTGAAAACTTTGAAGAGCAAATATAAACTCTTTGAAGCTTTATAAACACCAACAAACATTTTGAATTGAAAAATGACTAATTCAACCTCATACATAATATTATTTATAAACAACTGTCCAACGATATATCTTCCACTTTATTCTAGAAAGAATTGATTCATGACTACGTGTGCGTACCCGATAATATGTAAAAGCTTAAAATAAATTGCATGAACTTATTAGTAAGTGTTCGCAATCCCAAAGACAACTATTAGAATTGGATGTGTTGACTAAACTCGCACTTATCACAATATACACAAGCGATCCGCCCCAGCTCCGCACGAGTCGCTACTACAATAGTAGATTGTTAACCGAGGGTCGAAAGAATCAATTCCCGAGGTATTTAGACGCCTAAGCGCAGCGCGAGCGGCTATAATATGTACATATAGTCCGAGTAGGAATTGATTCTTCTACCCGTGTTAAATACTCTACTTTTCATTTCGAATACATGAGGAAAATAAAACTAGTTGTTTATATTTCCTGCTTTTGAAAACCTGAGACTGTCTTTTCAAAAATGATGTTGAATTATGGCTTTTTTCAAATTTACACTGTGTTTTACACTAAGTGTACTCTTGAGCATTGAATATCGGCTCCATAGCGTAGAAGGCTGTAGTTTGCTACACAGTACATTAAAATATGCAAGAAATACACTTTCGGAAAACAATTTTATAATCTTTTCTGCTCGCCACTTCATAAAATAATTGCATGTGTTTATAAAATCTTTCTTTTGAGATTTCTGGCAAAAGATTTTCAATTACACAATTTGCCTCGTTTTCAATTGAATCTGGTGTCAACATTTCAGAATCGCTTGAATTCATTTTTAAGAGGGAATCACACAGGCGACTCTCCATACAAACGTAGTCCCCTATTTCCTCCCTGGATAATGCCTCTACTAGAGTAACCATTTTGTCTCATAAAATCCAGATCTGCTATATACGTGCTCGTACGTTTTCCTTTTTTTCAGAAACTTATTGATAAAGAAAATATGACCCTCATATGATTTATATGAAATATGAATTGGAGGTGATATTTTCTTTATCAATAAGTTTCTGAAAAAAAGGTTTTTTTTTTAAATTCCGTCACAGCTAAGTACTGAGCAGATTAGTATCCCGCCAATTTATGTCGACTTTTTAAATTTTAATTATGAAACTCACCGCGTTGTTGTGGCTTAATTATTCCGCTCAAAGAAGTTTGCTAACCGCTAAGTTCATACTCTTTAGAAAGTCACATGACGGCAGCATTTTTTTTAATTAGTTTTTTTTACATAAAAACTCTTTACGTTGAAATCCTATAAGGATACCCACTAGGGGGTTAGGGCCGGGAATTAGTGTGTTATATCAGACTATAACCCTTGGGGTGTTCCTCTTCGTTTTGGTGGGTGGACGAGGTCATGGCTCGGCACAAGCACGCACGTCCTGCAAGCAAATCGTAACATCCATCGTCACAGGCGTGCGTAGTGAGCGGCCTAGAGAAGTAGCTAGGTCACGGACGGCTAGGTCACGCTGCAACACGAGCTACAGGATCCATATTGTGCCTGTGCTAGGGCTGCAATGCAAGCACTCACCGCGCGCGTCGCACATATCGACATCACAGGAAACAGTTTATTCAGGTGCACGAAATGAGCCTCTTTGAAGGGCATCTCAATTCTATTCACCGCACTCGCTTCCAAAGAACCATTGACAAAGAAGCATGACAGTAGCAAGTAGTATTAGTAGTATTAACTTATAACAGTAATCTTGTCTGAAATAAACGTCCTCTCAATCATAAATAACGGCAGTGCCTATATAATGTCGAGGTGAGGCGATAACCTCGCGGCGGTATCGGCAGTGACGCGCCGATCTCGAACTTGACCCGCGCTCGCCACCGCTACGCTGCAGATACGCTTCTAAACAAGTACTACTACTACATGCTGGTACCCTGTGCCCTGTGCCCTGTGCCCTGTGCCCCGTGCCCTGTGCCCTGCTGGAGTGTGGTGCCGTCGGAGCAGCCCGCACACACACACCGACATTCCGCAGTTCAATTTCAATTTCACTTTCATACGGAAGGGAGGGTAGCGGGGTAGCGGGGCAGCGGGGCAGCGGGGCAGCGGGGAAGCGGCCGAGCGGGGGACACGGCCTTCTACTAAAAATGAACAACTTTTCTTTTCTCGAAAGAGTAAGCACTTTCACATTCGCCCAAACTTGCGAGAAAATATTCACGCCGCCAATTAATGCGCATTAACATAGATACATATTTTACTTAGTTTCACTCTCGTTTGGGGGGGTAGGAGGGGGCTGCCATTAGCGAAGTGATCTGGTAATCGAACTATTCTGACTCTTGACATGTTTTATGGTTTTATGGTATGGTAGTTTATATGAATGTGCGGTTCAATTGATGTTACGTTATTTGTTCCACAATATTGTTATAAATATTTTGTTGGAATATAGGTTGAGGTTCGTGTTCGGTCATGCAGTCGGCAGGCTCCGTGTGAGTGGAGTGGCTCCATCGTGTCGGCATCTGGCTCATCAAGCAGGCTCAATGCTTACGTGGAGTACTATGGAGGATACGTTTGGCGAACGGTTCTACCGTAAGTTGCAGTGGCTCCACACTGGAAGTTCTTAGCTTTGAGTCGTTTCAAAGCGATCCTCATTTAACAGGAGCACAAAGACCTAAACTCGTCCGAAGCCATTCAATAGGAACGTAAAGCGTCGTCAATAATACCTAGAATAGATTAGCACGTATGAAAGCGATTGTTTAATTCCTTGTGATGCAGCCGAATATATTATTTTCTTGAATTTGAATGATAAGGTAGTAAGTTAGTAAGGATTAATAATAATATGGATACCGCAGCCTTCTCTTAGAAGGAGCGCGCTCGAGTCGGGCGCGGGCGGGGCGCGGGACGCGGGGCGCGGGGCGCGGGGCGTGTGCCGGACGTACTCAATGCAGGCGCTGATGTTATTTAGATAGCCATAGCGCAACACGTCCCTGTCCCGTCCCTGTCCCGTCCCGGATGGGCAAGGATATACTTTAAGCCGGGCTGGCCGGTGCATAGTTGCACACCGTTCCAATTCATTAAATAAATAAGTAATTCATAAACTTTGAGGAAAGCTGCGATTGAAACCTCTTCGGCTACGTTTAGATTAAAACATAGTAGGAGCCGCTATATCAGATACTTGGAGCAGCGAGAGATCATTCGTTGTCCTTGGACTTCGTTAAACATAAGATAAAACCGGTATCTGACTACTTATTTGATGTTTTGCAATAAGCATGATTGTATTGACGAGGGTTTAGTTCGCACTCACGACTCCTCATATGTACTTACTACTGATCCGTTCGATTCTTCTTCTAATTAGTAAAGTGATTACAATAATATTATCCGTATTCATAATTTGTATGTACATATTCGTTGAATTCAATATGTTTCAGGTACCGTGCCAAGACGGTGACGGTTTTGTTTTATAATATTACTAGCTGCCTGTCCCGGCTTCGCACGGGTGGACATTTATTTTTTAAACACATAAATATAGCCTATGTTACTCAAGGTGAACCTACGTCCAGCAGTGGACTGATATCAATTGATGATGATGATGAAAGAACATTCTATAACGTTTAGGAGCACTATTTTCTAAAACATTTTGTCCAAATCTAGAATTCAGAACCGTTTGCATGGGAATATTTGAGTATTCTAGATAATTCTGGATTACTAACGTTCGGGTTTGGGCATTCCGGATGCTAACCGACTTTAAATTTGATTATTCCAGACCATTCCAGAACATTGTAGAGCGTCTATGAGCATTCTGTTCTCGTCAAAGTCGAGAATTTTCTGAAAAATCCCTAAGCGATAGACATATATAAGTCCCTACGTGATAGAAAGGGATAGACATAGATTTCGAAACTTTTACCCCTTATAAATTAATAACACCTAAATATTGAATATAAACTATCCTATCTTTTAAGTCCGACCATATTATAGGCAGTTGCAAAATTTTATCGAAATTCGTTCAGTAGTTTCGGAGTTTATCGCGTTCCAAATTGTGACACGAAAGATTTATATATATAGATTTAGTGTTATGTATTGTTGTGCAATGTATGTATTGTATTTTACTGTTAGTTGCGGGGTTGTCCGCTAATCATGTATCCCATCAATATAACCTATGTTCGACTGGTTGCAGATACCTACATAGCTAAACCTCATAAGGAGAAGAAGGACGCTAAAACAACGCCCTTATATAAGTTAGACGTGTTTGTTCCCATTTATGTATCCTACAGTTATTTCCATTCAAACATGGTAGTACCACAAGCTCTGTCTGGCTCTGATATTGACAGTGGTTACCACAGCGGTAGGCCTACAGGTAGTCTATCACAAAGATGAAGACTCGCCCAGTTGTTAATACAAGTAGCTGCTGGAACAATCATAATGATGGCCCATCTCATGTTAAGTTGTCTATAACAAAGCATCGCCTCGTAGGTTTTGCAAATCAGGAACGTGCCCTACGATGCCCTGCCTGGCGTCGCGTCCATCAACTTGAGCCATACTTGAGCTCAGGCTCTTGTGCCAGTAATTTGGCTGGCACTCTTGAACCCGAGACACTGCACTGCTGGTTCCCGGCTGGAGTAGGCGTGTTAGCAGTAGAGGCGGCCGCGGCGCACGCCGAGCCGGTGCCGGTGGGGCGCTGGGGCAGGTGCCACTATTGTGCAGCGAACAATGTCACCATTGTGTACTGTACTGTACTGTACCTACAGAGTACAGAGTACAGAGCACAGGTGCAGGAGCTTGGCGGCGTCCCAGCACCTGCATCGCACCTGCGCCTGCGCCTGCGCCTGTGCTGTGCTGTGCCGTGCCGTGCTGGGCTGCGGCGGTGCTCGCGTCCTTCACAAGCCCTCCGTTCACACGATGACAACTAAATGTTATCACTGGGATTCACTCTAGTTTCAGCTAATACAATGCCGACAGATGCCGAATCGGCATGCGGAATGTAGGACGTCTACCCGCCGCGCGCCGGCTTCTCCGTGGTCATGCATGGAGGAGGCCTATGTTCAGCAGTGGACTACTACTGTCTAGTGTTGAGCTGTGCATGCTGTGTGTCGTGCGGTGCGGTGCGGTGCGGTGCGGTGCGGGGGTAAGGGGGGGGGGGGGGGGGGGGGGCGCTGGAGTTTGCTTTCTCTCGCAGTTTAACATTTGAAAGGTGACAAGTATTTATTTGCAGGCTACCATTTGCTGAACCGATTTGTCTGAAAATTGGTGCGGAGGTAACTTAGACCAGGAGAAGGACATAGGATACTCTTTTACCTGGAAACAGTAACGAGAACGTTAACGGGAACGGGGCGAGCGAAGCCGCGGGCGGCCGCTACTTAGTTATAATAACTGTTCCGGCTCAGTTTTGTAAACTAGAATCTAGAGCTGGTATTTAGCTGTGTATTTGGATAACACCTGATTTCACTGTACAATCAAAGTGCTCTTCAAAGCAAGTGTAAAGGCCGTTTTTATCCGCTATAGGATAAAATAAAATGGTATTTTGAGCATCGAGTGCGTGTGCGCAAGTTTGTGAATTCAAAACGTCATTAAAGCTCTCTCGCGCGCTTTCAAACGACACATTTTTGTCTGGGAGCCTTTAAAGTTCCGTTGAATAATTTAATTTGCTGATTTATTTTGTAAAGATTGTTTATTTCTAATTTGATCAATATTAACGACTCAAAATGATATAATAAAAGGAAAGGCTACTATTATTGAGCTACTAGGAAACAAAAACCTACGGCTGTAGGCCTATTCGTTCAGGTAAGCTCGAAGCCTGACCACGTGACCACTCGGGGCCGTACGGGGGGCTCAATGGATGGCATTGAGGTCACCTATCGCTCGCCACCCTTAATGCACCCCTCCTGATACACCCTGCATATGGTCTGTTTAAACATTAATGCATAATGATACGAGGTCTAATTATAAAGGCAGGGCTGGTGCGGGAAGTCACAGACACTGGTGGAGGCTCTCTGGGGGACCTCCATCCAGATAGCATGTAGGTGGAGCTACACTGTACTGTAGTGTAGTGTAGTGTACTGCTAGGAGGAGGGGGGGAGGGAGGGAGGGAGAGTCGCCTGGTGACGCGCCGCACTAGGAAGCGAGCGAGTGACGCGCTCGCTCGGAACTTTCACCGGTAGTTCTATTCTGTGCGTTCAACATTATTAGTCGTCAGCTTCCCGCTAAATGAGTAATCGTTAGCAAACTGCAAAGGCGACGGTGATATTATATTGATAACGATAACTTACTTTGCGGGAAGCTAACGACAAATGATGTCGAAAACTGGGAATGTAGGTACGGGGCGCGGCGCTGCTCGCTTGCCGGATATGTGGCGGAACTTGATATGGATATGATGAGTAGAGTGCAGTGGTAGTAGAGTAGGTGCACACGAGGAAGGTACGATGCCGATGCGCTACCGGTTACAGATCGCGTGCCGCTGCCGATGCCTGCCGCCCCGCGCGGCGCCCCGTACCCGCGGGTGACGCCCGCGCGGCGCCCGCACCCCGCACCCCGCACCCCGCACCCCGCACCCCGCACCAGGGACTGCTGGTGCTGCACTCGGCCACCACTCTCGTATCGTACTGATTGTGCTCTATTGATGAAACTGGTCGTTCTACACAAATAATTATATGTAAGTTGATGTGTTCGTTAGCTGGCTCCTGGACCGGAGTCATTGTTGACACGTGGACCACCGTGAAACAACTCAACGCACACGCATTACATTATTATATATTTATAAAAATCACTGAACTTATTAATAATAATCGCAAGCTTCGTGTATTTAAATCGAATCAATCCGTTTATTGAAACCTTGTCAACTAAAATAGGTTACACATAACTTATAATTAAACAGGTATTTGCAAATTGGTCCCAACTCGGTCAATGCAAGTCAACTCGATTCGTTTAGTTTTAGTAGTTAGTTTAATCCCATTGCATTTTGATCAGTATTCTAAAATATAGGTATTTACAAAAAATGTGTTTGATTATACGAGTAGTATAAGCTTCTGGTACCATAGTACAAGCTCTGTTTAGTTAGGGGCTAGATAGTTTTGTGTGGATTGTTAAGTTACATTTTTAACTTCTTTGTAAAACTCATTTTTAGGGTTCCAAAATCTTCATTTTTAGGGTTCTAAAAAGAACCCTTGTAGTTTCGTTCAGCTCGTCCGTCCGTCTTCGGTGTGATTGCGTGTGATATGATAAGTATTCATGAAAAATATATTCAACAAAACTTTAACAGTTCTTCATAAAAATGAAGAACTGTTTCAGTTATAATCATAATCATCATATTTAGGTAAAAAAAATGAAGGCGTTTGCGTAAAGGCCTGCGCAAACGCCCTGGCGATGGCGAGGGCGCGGGCGTCCAGTGAAACTGATCGCCCTCGCAGAACGCTTAGAATGTGTACAAGGCCTAAGGACTTTTAAATTTCTACAATAGCTAGTGCCATCTATGATTTGGGCTTCGCAGCCGAGCGGGGGGTTCAGGGGTCTCACACAGAGGGCGCTGCCAGCGGAGCGACGCTACGGAACCACGCATCTCATTTATATATATCCATCTACCTACCCCAATAACTTAGATTACTAGTTTTGGACGAGATAATTCGTGCGCCTATGGTAACTACGATACCTATATACTTCTCTCACACACGAGATAGTCCTTGACGATGCTACCAAATAAAGCCTACTGCCGAAATATAGCAGTTAAATATTTATTTATTATTACCGGCCGCGGGGCTCGCACTATTTATATTATAATATAATAAACCTTAGGTACAGTTATTAAGGTTTTTTTTACCTTCTTTATTACAAAACCTTCTTTATTCTTTATTGCACACACATAGACAACATTTAGAAAACTTAAAGTTAAGACACAAATGCGAGCTTAACCCTAAAAAGAGTTCTCTTCCAGCAAACCTTTAAGGATACAGGATTTTTACAATTAATAGGCTAACGCTTGACCGCAATCTCACCTGATGTTAAGTGACGATGCGATCGACGGTGTAGCGCGCTCACCTAGAAGATACCTATTCACTCTTTTTTTGAAAACGTCCAAATTATAGGTATTCGGAAAAATAGAGGCCGGCAACTAGTTCCACTCATTGTCTGTCCGCTTTATAAAAGTGGAGGCGGCGCGCTTAGTGCGGGAAGAAGGTGCATCAACCATGAATGGATGCCGCGTCTCCGTACGTCTAGTGGTCCGCTCATGGAATGGACATTGTGGAAAGGTGATGGAATGGACATTGTGGAAAGTATTTCCTGGAAGTGTATTAAAGAGGCCACTTTATATGATGTGTAGGCTGGTGATATTATTATGTATGATTTAGCACCGACATCGTCTTCCACATTGCAGGCCGTTTACCCGCGGCTAGCTATATTACCTATTATATAGGACTCCTCTTTATAACGCTGGACAAGCACTGGTTCCCAGTACTGACTACAATGCCGTTTGAGCAACGGCCGCGTAGGCGCCTCTACTGTTATACAAATTGCATTAAAAAGCATTGTTGTATTTTCAAAGCTAAACGGATATTAGTAAATTGGCTTGGATCTCTCACCTATGACTACACCGAAAATCTGCTAGTGTCAATTACATAAACCTACTGCACTTTAAAAGATGTAAATTTACTGTTATTATTTATAGTTAACACATACAATCTTATACTTTTATTGTCTCCCCTAAAACTAAAACAATCCTAACCGAGGTTATTCACCCCATTGTAATCGTATGGATACTCACGATACAGATTTTTTATCTAGTGTGGGTATCACAGGTACAAGGGCGGATCCAGGGGGGGGGTCATGGGGGTCATGACCCCCCCCTGGGCTGGTTCCAGACTTAGGTGGACCACTAATTGTACATAATGATTTTGTATTATAGTATGTATATTTTGTCACCATACAGATTTTATGTAACTACAAACCCTCAATATTTAATTATTTTAATCTAAAAATATGAAACTCTTACGCTACTGACTGACAATCAACACACAGCCTAGGCCTTAGTCCTAGAAGCATGAAACTTGGAGGGTGTGTTCCTTTTATAGTTTAGATTAGAGGTTCACTAAGAAAGGAAATTGGAAAATTATTTCGCTAAAAGGAGAAAAATGGTTTTAAGAAAAATGATGATTGTAAAAATCAAAGCAAAGTTGCATGAAACCTGGACAATAATACATAATTATATGTAGGAGCACAGTGTGAAAAAAAATCAGGAAATTCTTACAGTTGGTCATGTCAAACTAAACAAACCAGATTCGATTATACACCAACGCATATACTTACTGTATTTATCTATCCTAACATTGTATCCACAGTTCCTTCTCACATTTTTAAACATCTCATACATCTTATTTACTTTATATACTTATTTATAATTATATACTTTTAGTTAATATAAAATTTAATTTGTGTCTTACCTTTTTGCTTTGTTCAGATAATTATTTTGAAAACAATCCCCTTTCATATATGTATAGGTATTCATACATTTTATGTGCACTACCCGCTAAGAATGTCCGAATTACACAAAGGTTAACTGGAAGAGAATGCTCTCTAGCATTAAGTTCGCCTATGTACAATGCAATTTTTTTTGTTTTAGTGCAATAAAGAATTTTCTATCTATCTATCTATCTAACGCATACACAAACCCAACTTAGCCACTAAGACAAAATCACGAAAAAAGGGTTTAAAAATACACAAAAAAAACAGTCATAAAAAATTTTGCTACCGCAGCACCTGTCACCAAATTTGAATACACACAAAGGTTTACAAAATTGGCTACTACAGCACTTGCTTTTATATTCAAACGCACTCTAAAGTTTTGAATACAAGCTCAAAACTATGGTAACCAGCAGTTGGTAATGTCAAACTTAAACAACCAGATTCAATTATAATACACCAACGCATACAAAACCCAACTTAGCCACTATGACAAAATCACGAAAAAAAGCTTTACAAAATACCTACGCAAAAAATCTGTAAAAAAAAATCTTGTACCGCAGCATCTGCCTACAGATTTAAATACATACAAAGGTTTAAAAAAACATATGTAAACCAGATGGTTAAATCTTAAATCGCGGTTTTTGGGGTTCCGTAGCCAAATGGCAAAAATGGAACCCTTATAGATTCGTCATGTCTGTCTGTCTGTCTGTCCGTCCGTCCGTATGTCACAGCCATTTTTCTCCGAAACCGTAAGAGCTAGACTGATGAAACTTCGCTAGTAGATGTATTCTGTGAACCGCATTAAGATTTTTACACAAAAATAGAAAAAAAACTATAAATTTTGGGGGTCCCTATACATGAAACTGAAACTCAAAAAAAAAAATTTCATCGAATCCATACGTGCGGGGTATCTATGAATAGGTCTTCAAAAATGATGTTGAGATGTCTAATATAGTTTTTTTCTAAACTGAATAGTTTGCGCGAGAAACACTTCCAAAGCGGTAAAAAGTTGGTCCCCCCCTCTAACTTCTAAAATAAGAGAAATATAAAACTAAAAAAAATATATGTTGTACATTACCTACTATGCAAACTTCCAATTTATATTTGGTTTGAACGAGATCTAGTCAGTAGTTTTTTTTTTATACGTCATAAATCGTAAACGGCAATTTACCTTTCGACGAACTACAAGAACCTATAGATTATGTTACTTGTTACTACGGAACCCTTCATGAGCGAGTCCGACTCGCACTTGGCTGCTTTTTTGTATGCGTTGGTGTACAATCGAATCTGTTTTTTTGGTTTAACATGACCAACTGCTAGTTACCTTAGTTAATTTCGTTTAAGAGGAACACACCCTTCAAATTTCATGCTTCTAGGACTAACGGCTTATGCTGTGCGTTGATTGTCAGTCAGTCAGTCGACTACTATTTTGTAAAGCTCTTTTTCGTGATTTTGTTGAAGTGGCTAATTTGGGCTATCGTATTGACATGACTTCAGCAGTGTTTAGTTTAAGTATGATAGATGTTTCCCGCAATTTTGTCGTAGTGGTTATCATCGGTTTGTTTGTGAACCTTTGTGTGTAATCGAACCTGGTGCCAGATGCTGCGGTAGCTGAAATTTTTTAAATGTTTTTTTTTTTGTATTTTGTAAAGCTATTTTTTGTGATTTCATGTTATATTAGTGGCTAATTTGGGGTTTCGTATGCGTGTTGGTGTATAATCGAATCAGATTTTTTTTATTTGACATGACCAAGCTGGTTACTATAGTTTTGAGCTTGTACTTTAGAGTGTATTTGAATTTGAAGGCAAGTGCTGTTGGAGTCGATTTTTTTCAGCAGTGTTTAGTTTAAGTATGATAGATGTTTTCCGCGATTTTGTCTTAGTGGTTATCATTGGTTTTTTTGTAAATATTTGTGTGTATTAAAACCTGGTGACAAATGCTGCGGTAGCTGAAAATTTTTTAGTGTTTTTTTTTGCATTTTGTAAAGCTATTTTTTGTGATTTTATGTTATATTAGTGGCTAATTTGGGGTTTCGTATGCGTGTTGGTGTATAATCGAATCAGATTTTTAATTTGACATGACCAACTGCTGTTTACTATAGTTTTGAGCTTGTACTTTAGAGTGTATTTGAATTTGAAGGCGAGTGCTGTTGGAGCTGATTTTTTTCAGCAGTGTTTAGTTTAAGTATGATAGATGTTTCCCGTGATTTTGTCTTAGTGGTTATCATCGGTTTTTTTGTAAACATTTGTGTGTATTAAAACCTGGTGACAAATGCTGCGGTAGCTGAAAATTTTTTAATGTTTTTTTTTCCGTATTTTGTAAAGCTATTTTTTGTGATTTTATGTTATATTAGTGGCTAATTTGGGGTTTCGTATGCGTGTTGGTGTATAATCGTATCAGATTTTTTTTAATTTGACATGACCAACTGCTAGTTACCATAGATTTGAGCTTGTACTTTAGAGTGTATTTGAATTTTAAGGTGAGTGCTGTTGGAGCCGATTTTTTTCAACAGTGTTTAGTTTAAGTATGATAGATGTTTCCCGTGATTTTGTCGTAGTGGTTATCATCGGTTTGTTTGTGAACCTTTGTGTGTAATCGAACCTGGTGCCAGATGCTGCGGTAGCTGAAAATTTTTAATGTTTTTTTTTGCGTATTTTGTAAAGCTATTTTTTGTGATTTTTCTTAAAATCATTTTCCGTTTTTTCTTCTTTCAGGGAAAGAATTTTCCTATTTTCTTTCTTAATGCACCTCTGCTCTATTAGAGGAATACATCTTCTAAGTTTCATGCTTCTAGGGCTAACGGTTTAGGCTGTGCGTTGATTTTTCTTATAACCATTTTTCCCCTTTTTCTCCTCTTTGGAAAATAATTTTCCATTTTCCTTTCTTAGCGGATGCCTACGTCATAACATCTACCTGCATGCCAAATTTTAGCCCGATCCGTCCAGTGGTTTGGGCTGTGCGTTGATAGATCACTATGTCAGTCAGTCAGTCAGTCAGTCAGTCACCTTTGAGTTATATATATATAGATTTAGACTAGTTATACAGGGTGGTCGGAACATTCACGTCCAAAAAAAAAATTTTGGTCCCTCGTATCGTGGGGTATCTGAATCGCCCCCATCTGTGTTCCGCGATTTTGTATAGTTTTCGAGTTATGAATTTTTATCTGAATTTACGGGAAATTTCGACACGACCAACTTAAACATTTCAAAAAAAAAAAGTAGAAGACGTTTTAGTAATTTTTTTTCAACTGAGTCCTCATGAGTTGTACTTTTATGCGTAAAGCATTTTTGTTACTTTGATGAAAGTTATGAAAATGATGATCCAAAGTGAGCAATTTACGTTCGGTGAATTATGTCACAAATTTTCAACTTTAAATTAAAAATGTAAACAGGTGATTTCATGGTTCTTAAGTAGCTTTAAAAAATGCGCCATACTTTCAGCTTTCATAATCATTAAAAAAAAATAGTACTTAAGGGGCTACTTTTGCTATAATCGGGCTTCAAACACAGCAAGATGGAACATTCTTCTGAAAGGCTTATTTGATTTAAACAATTTTTCATTCTTAAGGCTAACTATTGATAGAGAATGCGCAGTAGTGCTGAGTATGGCGCATTTTTTAAAGCTACTTACTTAGGAATCATGAAATTACCTGTTTAGATTTTTAATTTAAAGTTGAAAATTTGTATCACAATTCACCAAACGTAAATTGTTTAGTTTGGGTCATCATTTTCATAACTTTCTTTAAAGTAACAAAACTTATTGTTTTATGCATAAAAGTACAACTTATGAGAATTCAGTTGCAAAAAAAAATTTCCAAAATGTCTTATCCTTTTTTTTAGAAATTTTTAAGTTGGTCAATTCGAAATTTCTCATAAATTCAGAAAAAAAATCATAACTCGAAAACTATACAAAATTGCGGAACAGACATGGGGATGATTCGGATACCCCACGATACGAGGGACCAAAATTTTTATTTTGGTCGTCAATGTTCCGGCCACCCTGTTTAATGAGATAAAATATAGGCTGCCTCATTCCGTGCGTGATAGTGCTTCTCTGGATGTCTCTATTGTTATCAAAATTAAATTATAAGTTCTTGACTTGACCACGACTATGTGACCCCCTCCTGGCGCCAAAGCTGGATCCGCCCTTGCACAGGTAACTAGAACCTTATCCATCTCTCAGCAATTCAATACAATAATTTGTGAATACATTTATTTACTCAAGGAATCTTACAATTAAGCAATCATTTACAAAATGTACAAAAACACAAGAAGCGGTTGAGCTATCTGCAGACCGTTGCAAACGATCTAGAGATAGCTTAACTGATCTAGATCTAATTCAAGTAACAGACGCAAGCGTGCCCAAGACGCGGTATTAATCTGTGCATTATGGTTTCACCTTTAACCTACCAAGATTTTGCAGCTGCCTGTATCGCCTGCCTACTTTTGAAAAACTTATAAGCCATGCCTTGGACTACTGTCATCTCTTAACCAGTGTTTAAATGTAATGTAAACAGTGATTCAAAATTAAAAATGTAAGTAGGTAGGTTATTAAATTTAAACTGTGAGTAGGTATGTTAATTTATGAGTATGTCGGCTAGTTTTAATAGTTGTAAAATAGTACACCTCTGTAAATTTGATATTGCTGCAAATAAACATTTTTTCATTTTCATTTTCAATTATAAAAATCCGTAGTCCGAGCACTATCTTGGCTATATAAGCAGGTTAGTTTGAGGCTGGGTAGTGTTGTGTGAATTGTCCACAATATTTATTTATTTATTTATTTATTACTATCGCATCGCAATAGCTTGTAAATATCACGAAAAATTATTAATTTTTATATCGACGGAAAGCTCGCGCACATGTAGCGCGATGGTGATGGCGGCAGTGAAACGCTGCCAAATATCCCTGTCATATTGAACAGCGTTTCACTGATCATTATCGCCATCGCGCTAGATGTGCGCAAGCCTTAAAAACTATCTAAAACAAATGACTGAATTTGAAATTAAATTAACCCGGCGCTTTCGATAAAATAATTACGAGTAGTAAATTGTGTGCCAATCCACACGTGGTGATGGCCAAGTCCGAAACCACGAGAGTTAGGGTCATGCTACACGGGCGGTTCTCCCGCCACGGGCATCCGCTCGACAAAGCTTCCGCAGACCATTAAACTATACGGGACGCGGTTTTTCGCTGTCTTTTGTTCATTTCAACATGGACCCGCAACATGGAACGCAAGTGCACGAACGACGAGCGACCGAGAAAATCCCGCGCACAATAACGCAATAGCGGATAACCGCCCGTGTAGTTTAGAACGGCGGTAAACAGCGGCGGTTTGACGCTGCATGCGGCGGTCGAATTTCTCCCGCCTGCAAACCGCGGCGGGAAACCGCGCCGTGTAGTTTGTAGCATACAATGTCCATAAGAATTGGGTTTAGTGCGGTTCAGAAGCGGATTCCCGCGGCGGGAGAACCGCCCGTGTAGCATGACCCTTACGGAAAAGTTGTGAAAGGAGTCACTCGATTTTTATGAAAACAATAACAGCATAAGTATTATTTTTATGCAAACAATAACAGCATAAGTATTATTTTTATGAAAACAATAACAGCATAAGTATTATTTTTATGAAAACAATAACAGCATAAGTATTATTTTTATGAAAACAATAACAGCATAAGTATTATTTTTATGAAAACAATAAAAGCATAAGTATTATTTTTATGAAAACAATAACAGCATAAGTATTATTTTTATGAAAACAATAACAGCATAAGTATTATTTTTATGAAAACAATAAAAGCATAAGTATTATTTTTATGAAACAATAACAGCATAAGTATTATTTTTATGAAAACAATAAAAGCATAAGTATTATTTTTATGAAAACAATAACAGCATAAGTATTATTTTTATGAAAACAATAACAGCATAAGTATTATTTTTATGAAAACAATAAAAGCATAAGTATTATTTTTATGAAAACAATAACAGCATAAGTATTATTTTTATGAAAACAATAAAAGCATAAGTATTATTTTTATGAAAACAATAACAGCATAAGTATTATTTTTATGAAAACAATAACAGCATAAGTATTATTTTTATGAAAACAATAACAGCATAAGTATTATTTTTTCACAATTTGTTTACTTACATAACGAAAATAGACAATTTAAAATACAACATAATTAACTGTTTGTGAACCAAATACCAAACAAAATAAAAAATCAAACGATTGACAACCCACCTATTTCTGGATAATCCAGCACTAGTAGAGTAGTAGAGATAGCAGTAGAGCAGCAAAAAGGAACAAAATATAGGAAAATAGAAATATGTAAAACACAATATGTACCTCTCGTTAAAGAAAAAAGCAGCAAAGTGCGAGTCGGACTCGCCCATGAAGGGTTCCGTAGCATCAAGTAACATAATATAAAGGTTCTTGTAGTTCGTCGAAAGGTAAATTGCGGTTTACGATTTATGACGCATAAAAAAAAAAACTACTGACTAGATCTTGTTCAAACTAAATATCGTTGAAAGTTTGCATAGTAATGTACAACATATTATATTTTTTTTAGTTTTATCATTCTCTTATTTTAGAAGTTAGAGGGGGGGAGGACCAACTTTTTTCCACTTTGGAAGTGTCTCTCGCGCAAACTATTCAGTTTAGAAAAAAACAATATTGGAAACCTCAACATAATTTTTGAAGACCTATTCATAGATACCCCAAACGTATGGGTTCGATGAAAAAAAATTTTTTGAGTTTCAGTTTTAAGTATGGGGACCCCCAAAATTTATAGTTTTTTTTCTATTTTTGTGTAAAAATCTTAATGCGGTTCACAGAATACATCTACTTGCCAAGTTTCATCAGTCTAGCTCTTACGGTTTCGGAGAAAAATGGCTGTGACATACGGACGGACAGACAGACAGACAGACAGACATGACGAATCTATAAGGATTCCGTTTTTGCCATTTGGCTACGGAACCCTAAAAAGAGCTTGCAAAACCCTGCGATTCTAATTTAATAATCGAAAACAAAATTAAAGGATTAATCGATCTATGGCAAAATTGGTAACGTTATCAATAACAAAGAATGAATAACACAATAAGAAAGCTCCCCAATAAGGCTAGTCACCGCGGGAGAACCAGACCGAAACTCTCCAGACTAGACTAGCTAGACTCACCTAGCTTTAAGACGTTTCCTTGTGATACAACTGATATATAATTAGACTTAGACTACATGATAGTAGTTCCGTAGGGGCGGTTGAGTCCGCTTGTCAGACCGCGGTGCGGGTAGCGAACAGTTGTGTTCCAAAGTGCGCGTAAGCATTGCGTTTGGTAATGAATCTGGGTAGTGGTGCTGGTGACACTTTATTTATTTTACCTAACAGAGTTGGCTTCAGATGATTTTGATCGAAGCAATTATACTTGATTAGTGATACAGATAGTACAATATCAATAAATAAATAAATAGCAATAGATTTTAAGTGCGCACTTAAAATCCTTTCACCACACTTGGTTCGAAAGAATCAGTGACACGATAAGAAGAAGAATAGCAATAGTATAAGCAAGTGTTGACAATAAAAAGGAACACTATAGCGCTGGTCTTCCGTGGCACCACTCTCGAGAGTGGTGGTCTCATATATTATTATGTATATATTTACACACATTTCAGAATATAAGTAACAAGTGTTGAAGTGAAGTATAATTAATATGTATGTATATGAGTACCAGATGAAATAAAATAAAAATTCAATTAAAAAATAAAAGAAGAAAAGCAAATCAAATATAAATTGAACAATTTAAACAAGAGCAAGTGGTGAAGTTAAATACAAAAGGTGAAAAGAAATGAAAATAATTTAAAAACAAAGAGGAAAAGTAACAATGAGTTCTTTAAGCATCTTTAAGCATATTTAACAATAATTCGTACAAATTAACAAACTCGTAAAAACTTATATATGATTGTGCATGAAACGTGAGGGGATGTCGTTCTGCTTGTGGATGCATGTATGCGAGGGTAGATGCGGAGATTGTTTCATAATATATAACCAGTATAAGTAGATACCAGTTGAATCCAGGAAATGCCTCTTTGTATCAACAATGACCTTATTCTATTATGAATTTGAACGGAAGATAGTTTAAATATTGATTTTTGATCTTTTGTGCGCATCACCGTACCTACTAATTAATATGTAAGTAACCTACGACGACAGTCTGGAATAAAGAAGCAAGGCCGTAACCTCATGCATGATAATAGAATGCGAGGATCCTGCGGCGCGCCGCGGTGTAGGGCGGCATCGGCAGCCGCGCCGCCGCCCACAGCCTTCGCCAGCAGCCATCAACAGCCAACACTATCTCTGGCTCCATGTACTCTTGTGCATCGTATCGCAGCCCCGCGCCCCGGCTCGCTCCTCGACTACCTACACCACGTCGTATGCGCATCGGGCACCATCTTCTAGTCTACTACCTACTCTAACTACTCGGCCCATTCACAATATCTTACTTGCTCGTGGTGTCATTTCCAACTTCCCTTATTTACTTACTACCTATCTTCTCATAGGTACGCCCTATTGTTTAGATTTTCGTGCATCGTGTTGCATATTGATTTTATAGAATGTACATTCCACGCAACACTTCCTACGAGTAGCCCCAAACTAAGCAGAGTTTGTAATATGGGAACTTAAGTTACTGTGTGACTGACTGACAATCAATGCACAACTTAAACGAATGCACCTAGGAGTATGACATTTGGAGGGTACATTTCTGGCGTAGTGTAAAGTGACACTAAGGCGGCGGCTGAGCGGACCGAGCTAGTGACGCCGGCCGCGGCCGTACCTTGCACCGGCGGCGGCGGCGGCAGCGGCGGCGGCGTGGACAGCATCGCCGGCCGGCGGGGAGACGCGCGCGGCGTCCGCGGCGTCCATGGCGGCTGGGGCGGCTGGGGCGGCTGGGGCAGCTGGGGCGCCACGAAGCAGCGCTCCCCCTGCGAGCTGCCGGCCGCCTGCGCCCAGTCGCGCGCGCGGTCCCCGGCCCAAGGCGTGCACTGGAGCGCCGCGCCCATGTCGATGTATCCGTGGCGGTCCAGCGGCCGGCCGGCCGGCCCGCGGTCACACTTGGGGCGCTCAATCGTTGCTGCGCTGCTCCCGAGTCCGGATGCGATCGGAAACGACCGTTCCTGATGAGCAGCGAGCGAGCATTGCGGGAGATGGCGCGCGGGCTGGAGCCGGCACGCGCGCTGCCACGTGCCGCTCGCTGGCCGGCAACGTGCCGCGCGCACGTGGCCGCTCCGCCGCCGCCACCCGCCGCCCGCCGCCCGCCGCCCGCCGCCCGCCGCCGAGAGGATACTCCTGCGTCTACTTGAGCTGTCGATGAACCTAACGCAGCTCCATGCAAGTAGCGTCTTCAGACAACACAATCAACAGATCCAAGATGGATGCTGCTTTTGTATTAGAAAAACAATGAATGTTATGAATATTGGCCTCAAAGACGGCAAGAATCACTACGAAATGTAAGCAAGGCGAGTCCAAGTGCCAGTTTCACAATCGTGCACCAGGCACATTCAGGGCGGGCTTAGGTTCGCAACCACCACAGCACAGACCATCAACAGAACTGATGAACGTTAGTTTTGCCAGACAACGAGAGAGGTCAAATATTATTCAGTTTTAATTGGAGCGTATTCGTCTAATAGGGGCTATGAGATTCAAAAAAAATTAAATTAAAATCAGATTCCTCAAACTCTACCTGATAATATTGAATGAGATTTATTGGTTTCTTTATTGGCTGCTGCTGCTGCTGCTGCTGCTGCTGGCATCAACATGTATTATGAATGGTTCAAGCTCGTTTTCGGTCGCTTATTTTGTACTGATTTTACACATTTAGTACATGATTCTTCTTCTATCTTCCATTCATCAGCAGTTAAACATTCTTTATTATTTAATTTTGCATTTCAGACCTGGGATTTCTTGTATTTTTGCTTGCTACTTTTCTCTTCGCTTGACTCCATACGAGCACAATAGAATTAGAGAGAAAGTACTTCTGCTTTGTAAACAACTGCATGCCTATTATCTTTCACCAAACATATTTATTTTTCTTAAACATGCGCGGAAATATTGTCATTACTTTTGAATAGAGAACACGCGAAGTATCATATTTACGTAGACTGAAAAACCAAAATCACTTCCCGGCGCGTTCTCGCTCCGGCAATGTTGTATGAAACGGTGTGCTGTTTGAATTTAGAACTCTTTCATCTATCGTACACATTGCGTTCTCGTGGCTGTATAGCCACAGATGCGTTTACCTCTCGGCACAAACTGTAAAATTAAAAAAAAAAATTGGCGGAGCGGAGTTTGTTGTTATTTGGTTAATAAAAATTAAATTTATTATGTAAAAAACCCTTTTTTATTTCCTTGCATTTTTTTAAGAAAAGCACTATATATGCCTCGGCCGAAATGGCAATTGCCTGTCTCGTATCATTGAAGTCCTCGCCTGCGGCTCGGCCTTCAAACTCATACTCGACCTGCAATTGCCTATTTCGCTGCCTTTGCAATAATGTACTATTGTTTCATAGAGCTGAAATATCAAAATTATCCACGACGACGTCAATGTATCAATATTGTCAGTTTTAATGACTGCCATATCAAAACTTCTGAAAATAATGCGTCGACAGCTTTTGTTGGTCAGACTCTCTCTACCATAACAATCAAGGATAATGGAACTCTTCAACGGTCAACAAATATTTGTGGTTGAAGTTCAATTAATACTAGCTGCCGCACCCGGGTTCGCACGCGCGTGGTAGTTTTTTTTAATTTCGTGTCTGTTTTTATATAAGGTCGGAATTAGAGAAGTATTTAATGAATGTTCTTTTTATAATATTTGAGGAGCAGTTTGGTGAAGGAGTGAGCCCTCCACTCCACGCGCGCTCACGTGCCTCGAGCCGCCGCCTCCCCCCCCCTCCCCCCCCGCACCCCCACCTCCACCCCCGCCCCCCACATCCTGGCGTCACGGGGTACTCGTTCCGAAAGCGAACGTCGAACGTTGGCACAAGTTGGAGCGAGTTGCGCCGCCCGTACCTCGCATCAGTAACAAAGGTCGCCTCGAGCCGGCGCGCCTTGGACAATACTTTCATAACTTTGGCTACATTTATTTTGGTTCATTCTCTTGTGCACGTGCCCTATACAAGCATCACGGTAATGCCTCATTAATAGCAGCAGTATTCAAACAAAGAGGCGATCGAGTAACAGAAGAAAACTTGAGATTAACTAATTATATAATGTTATTATTTTTAAAGTTTTATTTCTCTTGCTCTGATGGTTGATAATGTATTTATATTTAGTGCAAAGCCGTTTTTATCCGTAAAGTAAAATTGAATTTAGAACATCTCGTGTGCACTAAGTTTGTGAATTCAAAATATCATTAAACCTATTTACTTCTACACCTCCATAGTGCCGAATTGATCATGCAACCTAACCCTGCTAATTTGCTTTACTCTTAGACAATTTATAGGTTAAATTGTCTAAGAATTTAGACAATTAGGTTAAATTGTCTAAGGCTTTACTACGTGGGGCGTAGTGTGAATTGAGTAAATATGAGAAATTTCACGCACCTCACTATTTTTGAGTACCTACACTAAAATAAAAGCATTCATCGAAAAAAAATATGTCTTCTTCTTCCTGCCCTTATCCCACTTTATGTGGGGTCGGCACAACATGTCTTCTTCCTCCATTTCCCTCTGTCAGCCGTCATCTCTGCATTCACTCCTCTCTTATCCATGTCATTTTTCACACAGTTCATCCATGTTTTCCTTGGTCTACCTCTGCTCACATATCCATCCACATCCATACTCATTACTCTCCTAGTCACATGACTTTCATCCCTCCTCATGACATGCCCGTACCACGCCAACCTATTGCTCTTCAGTTTTTCTGTCACTGGCGCTACTTTCAAAAAAAATATGTACCTATTTTATTTAATTTTCACATAAAATAACGTCATTTGAATGAGGAACATGCGAAGTGGTGTTTTCTCTAGGAATACAGACAAGGGGTTTCTCTGTGATAGTTTTCATTTCTACGTTTTGGTGTGTCAAAACATAGTTGAACCTTTTTATTCTTTCTGGAACGGTATGAGAGACGACGGCATATGACGAACAGTAGTCTTCTTTATCTATCTGTTCTGTTTGTGTGCAGGGTACCTAGACCTACTAATTACCTGACTACAAGAAGTTTATCGTTTGGGTAGATACGACTACTGCATGGAATATCTATGCACCAATATTCATTTATTTATTAATAATGATGATGGTTATGTATGAGTAGGGAAACATTGCGTGGTACGAATGTTTTCACCGTTTGGTTCATCCATGTCGGAGCAGCGTAGCATTGCGTAGCCGCGGCGTTAGTTCGCGTAGCACGGCGTAGCGTAGGGCTGCCTGCGCTGCGTACCTATTTATGAGGGCACTTGCTCTATTTTACAAATACATTCTGGAGTGTATAATTTGTTTATGGTTCTTTAATGTTTGTTTGTTGTTGGTAAGGACATCTGTTTATCTGAATTAATTTGAATTGCATGTACTCGTATCATTTAGATTGCTGCGTGACGGTGCTGTTTTTAGTTTGATCCTAGGTTTGATCATAGGTTTCGTTTTCTGACATTTTAGGAAATCACAGCTATTTTAGTTTAATAGTTTTTCTGGTGTTATTTTGAATTCTTGTGTAACTTCGGTGGTATTTTAACCGTCATTCATTGAGATCTTAGCTCAAAGTGTGAGCAGTTGGTATAAAAGTGTATTAAGTGATATATTGATTTGATCGAAAATTATTCTGATGGTTTTGAAAAAAAAGCCACCAGTTTTTCAAAGCCAATTAGAGCCGACTTGTCCATTGACTGACTTGACTTGACTAAAAACTATTTTATTTATGTAATACCTTTATCCTCACTTGACACAGGCTAAATTGATCCAAAATAGACAGATGCCATTAAATAAGAATAATTTCATTATGAACAAAAACATTGAACAACCGAGGTTTTGCATCGGCAATGGAATTACAGAAGGTGAATCGCCTTTATCAAAAACGTGGTTATGAGTAAGTACAAAGCGTTCAAAAGCGGTCGGTATGAGCCGGAAGATTTGCGTCACTCTGGTAGGCCAGAGGGGCTATTCTGACTTTTGCAACACCATTTTTGGTGTCGTGTAAGACATAAGGTGTCGTGTTAGCGTTTTGTAAAGAGGTTTTAACCTCTTTACAATCCCGATTTTGTATGAAAAACGATGAGCGCCTCTGACGGGCTTTGCGAGAAATAATATTGCTACGTATCTTCACTTACTATTGCTAACACCGGTGATAGTCTATCGTCAACACCAAAATCGTACTAAATCTTTTCGTTAGCTTCACGATTCTGACGGTTTTTGTGTAAAATGCTATTCTTAGTTTCGGAATGTATTTGACAGCTTCACGATCGATCAATCAAAATGAATTAGTAAACAAACATTTATTTGTGCATTTTTGAAGTCAATAATTGCTTTTGAGAATGTCTGCAAGATGTTATTTTGCAATGCGGATGGTCGAGAAAAACCGGGTTCGTAAATTACGGGAACTGCGGGCTGGTTTACGGAAAGCTTTCAATCCTATCGAAGATCTTCCGGAGACCATATTTTGTCGTCGGTATCGTTTGTCCAAGGTTGCCTTCGCGTTCTTATGCGAAGAGTTGCGACAGCATAACGACCTAAAGTCTTCGCAGCGCGTGAGCTTTGAATTAAAGGTGAGTTATGTTATTTTCATTAATGTGTACCTACCACCTAAGATTACCAACCCGGTATTACTGCTTATGTAGGTACGTACAAAGGTGTCCCTCAGGAAAACATCCTAACTATATGGTAACTATTTAAGTACTTTAGATTTTTACATAGAAGATACCTATTTTTGTTTGAGCTTCGTAATAAAAATTATCAACATCATTTCAGGTGACTCTGGATACCCACAGTGGCCTTGGCTCATGACACCATTCTTAAATGTTACTGCAACTCCCCAGAAAGAATGTACAACCAGAAGCATATGAAAGCCTTGGTCACAATAGAAAACACTTTTGGCTGGTTAAAAACAGTTGGCGTTGGGCAAGGATAGGGTCTTGCACTACAAGCCAAACAAATGTGCACAGATCATACAGGCTTGTTGTGTACTTCTCAACTTAGGCCTTGATTTTGATTGTTCAGATCCCGAAGAAGATCTAGTTATCAAAAGCCAACATGTGAATTATTTGCAATGTCTGTACCTACCTACTATTTTTGTATCTTATTTTTATATGCTGTGTAGGTACTTTACTATTACTAAGCGTAGCGTGTGCGTGTTTTGTAACAAGATCATACAAAAAAAGTAGGAACGAAGCCGTAGTTTGTTGCCTGTTCTTCTAGGCTTGGTCGCGTGGAACTGGCACCTAGACTCACTTAGCTTTAAGACGTTTCAAAGTGATCTTAGTAATACTGCAGAATAAATTCTTTTTTTTTATTTGAGTTTTAATTTAAATACGCCCTATACTCCAGATCGGTTTTAATAAATAAGTCTCCTGAGTTTGCTCGTGCGCGGCGTCGTGCTGGTGAGCGGTGGTGGCGGCGACCACGCCGTGGTGAAAAGCGCCGGCGAGGTGATGGTGCTGGATAGTGAAGTATTACATAACATCAGTGTAAATGTCTTTAGGGATCCGTAGTTCTGGATATCAGAACAGAACATATATATAGAGTATATAGCGTCTCAATTCATATTATGCTGAAAGCCCGCAGAATTCTAAGGATTTTTGGTAAACCAGATCTTAAAAAAGTCGAATACAACAAGAGTTACCTACGATTTGGCACGAAAAAAACTTCAAATGCTTCTCCTGTAGGCCTACCATGAGCTCTGTCAGGCTCTGTCTCTGGTTCTGGTTTTGAGTCTGTGTGAGTGTTGACTAAATAAATCCTAGCTCAAAACGTCATACACACAGTATAATGCACTGGTGAGCACTCACACAGACTCAAAACCAGAGCCAGACAGAGTTCATGGTAGGCATACTGAACAATCGTGAATTGTCAGTCAATTGAACCAGCAGTCATCTTTATGGTCTTTATTTTGAGGAATCTATGCCCGATCCATGTTGACAACTTGCTAAAAAAGAAGACTTCGTGTTAGATTCATTGCGGCCAACATCGAAATGTTTGCGTCTTATCACCATGTCAATTTGCCTAGGGTAGCACGAACACGAAGTAAAAAGTGAAGCTAACACCCAAAAGCTTGTCAATTCTTGGAATAAGCCCTCTGGTGATCAACAATGACTGCAAATCCATATCCTAGTTTGAGAGAGATAGCCGCTGAACTTGATGCGTGTTGTTGTTGTGGAAAGCAAACACTCGAAAAGCCAGATTTGTGGAGAGATAACCTTTGTATTTAGCCCCACCTTGCTTCACACAAGGCCATCATTGTGAACGAATTCACCAACCAAGAACAACAGCTAACATCGAGCTACCACCTTATTTATCAGGTCTGGCTCCAGTCGACTCTTTTCTTCTCCCTAAACTCAATTTACTTCGTGGCACCGTCGTTTTCATTCAGTTCATGACGTAAAGGAAAATTCGCAGCGAGAACTAAACTCCGTTTTATTGATGAAATCTACACTGAACTAATTGAAACTGTAGAATTGAAATGATTAGTAATTTTGTATTTAGTATACGTATATTTTAGTATGTAAATATTAAAGACAAAACTACCAAACTGATTTCAAAAATTCTTTCACTTGAACAACAGAGGGTAATTTTAAAGAATAGAATTATATATCTATACTAAAGATAATATTGACATAAGAGTTATTAGGCCATTCCCAAATAAAGTTTAGAATTTAGATGCAAGTACGATACTTGCGGCGTAATAATACAATATACCAATAACCTAGTGCCCGCACGCTTTACCGACATACTCTGTTTTTTGTAATTCGATGGAGCCGGCTGCACGCCCGAAAAAACATTACTCATGCGGCGTTACCTCGCTCTGAGGCGTTCCATTTAAGGCTTGAAGTGCAAGCGAGAGCACGAAACGAGCGACAAAGAGGCAAAATCGGCCTCCGCGTTACTTGAGTGAGCGATCTCATCTGTGAGCAGGTTGCGTGTCGGTGCTCGAATGGATGGGGTTAGCATTCATAACAGTGGGAGCCATCACAGGACTGATGAAGGACTGTGACAACTAGGCAGTTGAGCACGGGCTTACGTGTAATGTTAAAAGTCAGAATACATGGTTTTATAACCCGCGCCGGCGCCGGCGGCGGTAGTCTGAAGTAGTCTGAAGTGAACTGACTCGCTCACTATCACTTTGAATGGACTACATCTAAGAAATCTCAGACGTGTAACACGATTTAAGTAAAAAATAACAAAACGGAGAGAAAAAGGTGGGGTACATTTTTGAATTCTATGTTTCTTTTAGGTAATGTTAAGGTCTGAGTACTTACATTGAATGATGTCACATTAATTGAAAAAGCGTAAACTTTGGCACTTCGTCTCTAAAGTATTGGGTCCGCAGATAGCTGATTTCGATCTACGAGTACTTAGTCATCGAACACAGTGAGCATTGCCTTACACATTATACTATTTACATATATATACATACTATGTATTATATTCAACACAAACTCTATGGAGACGTAAACTACAATGTTATATTATTATTATTCCTGTTCATTATCAACTTGCGTCATTGCGTATGCTACGTAAGATAGCTATATTCAATAAATAATGACGAAAGTAGATTCCAAAAATAAACAAGTAGGTAATTAAAATATATTTAGCAAAAAAGCGATTGTTACTAAAGTTGGAAAACTATAAATATAAACTAGTACCACCACACCAGTACTTGAACAGTGTTAAATTAATCAAAGCGAATAAAATACCTTAACAAAGTTTTAGGTAAAAGTTAGATCAGTACGAGGTTATTGTGCAGCGGCGCCGGCGTCTCACTCCGAGCGAGACAGCGGCCGCGGCAACGGACTCGCTCACACACTCGCACTACCGGCGCCGGCGCATCGCACGCGGCAACACACACGCACACAGACACAGGAGAGAGAGAGATATAGAGAGAGAGAGAGAGATAGAGAGGCCCACAAACCAGTACTGACCGTATTTCTTGTTGAAACTAGCCCCGTGGCACAGGAAATCTGAAATAAAAATAACGCTAACTTAGAAATGAACAAAATCATACAAACAACAACAAAATCCGTAAGCAGCGGGCGCGGTCTCTCTTCTCATTATTGTTTGTCGGACGACGGACGAGCTAATCATTATATTCGGGGGACGAAGTCGTATTAACGTTGCCTATCGATAACCGATAGCGTGGCGTTCAGCAAAACACTAAGAAAAACTTTTAATTCTCAAATATTTTTGCAAAAGTATTACTTGGATATTATTGTTTTAGCATCCTTCTTCGAAACCTAGAAATGAACATTAGCAATAACAACTAGGGTCTGGAACGCGAATAAAACCTCTGGCGGATAGTTAGTCGTACAACATGAATGCCGAGGTATGCGTGGCTTTGCCGCTGTGTGCGTGCGGTCTGACGGATGGGACGCTGCACTCCCTCGCTGGAGCCTGGTCACTGGTGCAGCTGCTGCAGTGGCTCTACAGACACCCTGACCTTCTTCTAAAATAACGACGGTTTGAACGAGATCTAGTAAGTAGTTTTTTTTTTATACGTCAGAAATCTTAAACCGCAATATACCTTTTAGACGAACTACAATAATTTGTATACTATTTTACTTGTTGCTACGGAACCCTTCATGGGCAAGTCCGACTCGCACTTAGCTGCTTAAAATAAGCTTTTTAGAGGGGGTATGATATAAACAAAGTATCTTAGGTAGTTTTGTACTCGCTTTTGCGATAAATTCAAAAATGAGGCGAAGAGAGGCGCGCGTTCATGAGGAAGCAGACGGCGAGCGCGCTCTGGCAATGTGTACGTCGCAGCCGCCACAGCCGCCATGCGCCAGTGCCGGCGGGCGCACCAACCAACGGGCGGCGCATACGTTCATGTCTATTATAGGAAGCAGACGGCGAGCGCGCTCTGGCAATGTGTACGTCGCAGCCGCCACAGCCGCCAGTGCCGGCGGGCGCACCAACCAACGGGCGGCGCATACGTTCATGTCTATTATAGGAAGCAGACGGCGAGCGCGCTCTGGCAATGTGTACGTCGCAGCCGCCACAGCCGCCATGCGCCAGTGCCGGCGGGCGCACCAACCAACGGCCGGCGCATACGTTCATGTCTATTATAGGAAGCAGACGGCGAGCGCGCTCTGGCAATGTGTACGTCGCAGCCGCCACAGCCGCCAGTGCCGGCGGGCGCACCAACCAACGGGCGGCGCATACGTTCATGTCTATTATAGGAAGCAGACGGCGAGCGCGCTCTGGCAATGTGTACGTCGCAGCCGCCACAGCCGCCAGTGCCGGCGGGCGCACCAACCAACGGGCGGCGCATACGTTCATGTCTATTATAGGAAGCAGACGGCGAGCGCGCTCTGGCAATGTGTACGTCGCAGCCGCCACAGCCGCCAGTGCCGGCGGGCGCACCAACCAACGGCCGGCGCATACGTTCATGTCTATTATAGGAAGCAGACGGCGAGCGCGCTCTGTCAATGTGTACGTCGCAGCCGCCACAGCCGCCAGTGCCGGCGGGCGCACCAACCAACGGGCGGCGCATACGTTCATGTCTATTATAGGAAGCAGACGGCGAGCGCGCTCTGGCAATGTGTACGTCGCAGCCGCCACAGCCGCCAGTGCCGGCGGGCGCACCAACCAACGGCCGGCGCATACGTTCATGTCTATTATAGGAAGCAGACGGCGAGCGCGCTCTGTCAATGTGTACGTCGCAGCCGCCACAGCCGCCAGTGCCGGCGGGCGCACCAACCAACGGGCGGCGCATACGTTCATGTCTATTATAGGAAGCAGACGGCGAGCGCGCTCTGGCAATGTGTACGTCGCAGCCGCCACAGCCGCCAGTGCCGGCGGGCGCACCAACCAACGGCCGGCGCATACGTTCATGTCTATTATAGGAAGCAGACGGCGAGCGCGCTCTGGCAATGTGTACGTCGCAGCCGCCACAGCCGCCATGCGCCAGTGCCGGCGGGCGCACCAACCAACGGGCGGCGCATACGTTCATGTCTATTATAGGAAGCAGACGGCGAGCGCGCTCTGGCAATGTGTACGTCGCAGCCGCCACAGCCGCCAGTGCCGGCGGGCGCACCAACCAACGGGCGGCGCATACGTTCATGTCTATTATAGGAAGCAGACGGCGAGCGCGCTCTGGCAATGTGTACGTCGCAGCCGCCACAGCCGCCAGTGCCGGCGGGCGCACCAACCAACGGGCGGCGCATACGTTCATGTCTATTATAGGAAGCAGACGGCGAGCGCGCTCTGGCAATGTGTACGTCGCAGCCGCCACAGCCGCCAGTGCCGGCGGGCGCACCAACCAACGGGCGGCGCATACGTTCATGTCTATTATAGGAAGCAGACGGCGAGCGCGCTCTGGCAATGTGTACGTCGCAGCCGCCACAGCCGCCAGTGCCGGCGGGCGCACCAACCAACGGGCGGCGCATACGTTCATGTCTATTATAGGAAGCAGACGGCGAGCGCGCTCTGGCAATGTGTACGTCGCAGCCGCCACAGCCGCCAGTGCCGGCGGGCGCACCAACCAACGGGCGGCGCATACGTTCATGTCTATTATAGGAAGCAGACGGCGAGCGCGCTCTGGCAATGTGTACGTCGCAGCCGCCACAGCCGCCAGTGCCGGCGGGCGCACCAACCAACGGCCGGCGCATACGTTCATGTCTATTATAGGAAGCAGACGGCGAGCGCGCTCTGTCAATGTGTACGTCGCAGCCGCCACAGCCGCCAGTGCCGGCGGGCGCACCAACCAACGGGCGGCGCATACGTTCATGTCTATTATAGGAAGCAGACGGCGAGCGCGCTCTGGCAATGTGTACGTCGCAGCCGCCACAGCCGCCAGTGCCGGCGGGCGCACCAACCAACGGCCGGCGCATACGTTCATGTCTATTATAGGAAGCAGACGGCGAGCGCGCTCTGTCAATGTGTACGTCGCAGCCGCCACAGCCGCCAGTGCCGGCGGGCGCACCAACCAACGGGCGGCGCATACGTTCATGTCTATTATAGGAAGCAGACGGCGAGCGCGCTCTGGCAATGTGTACGTCGCAGCCGCCACAGCCGCCAGTGCCGGCGGGCGCACCAACCAACGGCCGGCGCATACGTTCATGTCTATTATAGGAAGCAGACGGCGAGCGCGCTCTGGCAATGTGTACGTCGCAGCCGCCACAGCCGCCAGTGCCGGCGGGCGCACCAACCAACGGGCGGCGCATACGTTCATGTCTATTATAGGAAGCAGACGGCGAGCGCGCTCTGGCAATGTGTACGTCGCAGCCGCCACAGCCGCCAGTGCCGGCGGGCGCACCAACCAACGGGCGGCGCATACGTTCATGTCTATTATAGGAAGCAGACGGCGAGCGCGCTCTGGCAATGTGTACGTCGCAGCCGCCACAGCCGCCAGTGCCGGCGGGCGCACCAACCAACGGGCGGCGCATACGTTCATGTCTATTATAGGAAGCAGACGGCGAGCGCGCTCTGGCAATGTGTACGTCGCAGCCGCCACAGCCGCCAGTGCCGGCGGGCGCACCAACCAACGGGCGGCGCATACGTTCATGTCTATTATAGGAAGCAGACGGCGAGCGCGCTCTGTCAATGTGTACGTCGCAGCCGCCACAGCCGCCATGCGCCAGTGCCGGCGGGCGCACCAACCAACGGGCGGCGCATACGTTCATGTCTATTATAGGAAGCAGACGGCGAGCGCGCTCTGTCAATGTGTACGTCGCAGCCGCCACAGCCGCCATGCGCCAGTGCCGGCGGGCGCACCAACCAACGGGCGGCGCATACGTTCATGTCTATTATAGGAAGCAGACGGCGAGCGCGCTCTGTCAATGTGTACGTCGCAGCCGCCACAGCCGCCATGCGCCAGTGCCGGCGGGCGCACCAACCAACGGGCGGCGCATACGTTCATGTCTATTATAGGAAGCAGACGGCGAGCGCGCTCTGTCAATGTGTACGTCGCAGCCGCCACAGCCGCCAGTGCCGGCGGGCGCACCAACCAACGGGCGGCGCATACGTTCATGTCTATTATAGGAAGCAGACGGCGAGCGCGCTCTGTCAATGTGTACGTCGCAGCCGCCACAGCCGCCATGCGCCAGTGCCGGCGGGCGCACCAACCAACGGGCGGCGCATACGTTCATGTCTATTATAGGAAGCAGACGGCGAGCGCGCTCTGTCAATGTGTACGTCGCAGCCGCCACAGCCGCCATGCGCCAGTGCCGGCGGGCGCACCAACCAACGGGCGGCGCATACGTTCATGTCTATTATAGGAAGCAGACGGCGAGCGCGCTCTGTCAATGTGTACGTCGCAGCCGCCACAGCCGCCAGTGCCGGCGGGCGCACCAACCAACGGGCGGCGCATACGTTCATGTCTATTATAGGAAGCAGACGGCGAGCGCGCTCTGTCAATGTGTACGTCGCAGCCGCCACAGCCGCCATGCGCCAGTGCCGGCGGGCGCACCAACCAACGGGCGGCGCATACGATACTCGGATCTTCTGCCTTATTCATCATGGTATGGTAGTGGCTTTGTGAGCTGTTCGCCGCGCGAGCACACTACAACTCAACAATTTACTGCATTTGACGGTCCTTGTCATGCTCATCACACCGAACATCCTATCCTCATCAGATCTCCGTCTCATTTGTATAAGATCAACTTAAAGCTAGATTTAGATAGATTCATTGCCAATAAACACATACATTATTGACATAAATGTAGTTTAGGTGTACGAGTATAGTAGTTATTAGGCGAGTAGAGTACATGCACAATACTTTGGATAGGTATGATATTGTCTCGATATTAAGTAATAAATAATGTCAAATTAAGTAATATCAAACTATGTATTATGGCAATCATTTATGTGTAGGTTAAGGCCTGCGCACATCTAGGCGATGGCAATGGCGATCAGCTGAAACGCTGTGCAATATGACAGCGTTTCAGTTGATCGCCATCGCTTAGTTGTGTGAATTCGTCCACAGAATAGTAGCACTTGGCAAAGAGTATATTTTTCAAATGATTATTGAATAGGCGTTCTTAATGACTTTAGGGCTTTTGTTATAGATTCTTATTAGTCTAAAGTCGGGGCTTTTGTCGGGCGTTTTCCATACAGTCGCTGCGCTGGTATAGGATCAGCTGGTCTTTATATACGCCATCTATTATACAGGGTGCTGTTTTCTATTTCCTTAAAAAGATCTATCTGCATTTGTAGTCTATTTATCGATTTTACAGTGTTTTTTTTAATGTCCCAAAATTTAAGAGCCGAGCGGGATTTGAACCCGCGACCTTCCCCTTGGTACGGGGCTGCGCTGACCGCTGCGCCATCGGCTCCTAATCACACTCGACGAATAACTCTTATTGGACTCTTTACATTTCGTCGTTGCAAATTTAATATCTCTTATGTGTAAAATGTAACTAACCGAAAAAAACGATGAAAACTACCTACCTTTTTTTACAATAAGATATTCACATATATATAAGAGTATTTGCAGACGGTGGCCCATTTAAGTCGCCAACCAAAACAACGAAAAAGTGATTTTCACCAAAAGTGTCACATGAGAGATTTTGAATTTGCAACGACGATTTGTAGTATTATACATACATGGTAGCGAGAGAAGTTTGTTTGGTTTGAAATGGGCTATTGGACTATGTCTTAGCGTAATGTTCAGTGACATTCTAATAAACTTAAGTTGTTTGATAAAGGCTTCGTTAAATCCACACTATCGCTTCATATCACAATGGTGTAGTTGACCTGAGAGCTGAGAGCTGAGAGCTGAGCCTGCAAATGCGTTTGCATAGTGAGCTGACGAGGCGGTTTCGTAATTTGCATCAATTCGCATTTAATAAAACTTGTTATAGGTAATAGGAACTTTAAAATAAACAGTTTCCATTTTAAAGTTTCGACTTCTTCGAGTTTCTTTTTTCCTTGGGACATTTTCTTTCTGTTATAAGATCTCAAGTGTCACATTCAATCCAAGTGAAATGATGTGACATTTCGTTCCTTGCAGTCACAAATGTCGCAATAGTCACATATTAAATTCAGCGCCATCTATCCAGAGACTAGGGAACAATAAAAAAACCCCTCATTGTTTTGTTCATCATCATCATCATAATCAGCGTGAAGAAGCCTGGTTTGTTACACGCTGTTTATTAGCTTCACCTGTATGTATGTAGGTATGTAACCGACTCCTTTAGGCGTGGTTTTGACATTGACATAGACATGCATTTATTTGCTGCTTCAGCACACATTATACCTACACACTATTAAGAAATTAAGAAATAATTAAAAAACAAGGAAAAATAAGACATGATTACAAAAAGATAGGTAGGTTAATAAAGAAAAATGAAATAAGAAAAAAAAAACAGTTATAACAACATAATAAAAACAACAAAAAGAGTTCACTGTATGTGCTACTGCAGCAAATCGGCGTGACCCACTTGAAACGGTCAGATTTCATTCATACTTAGTAGATTTATCGAGGACCGATCACAATACACTAGTTTGATAAGATTATTACATTAGCAAAATAATATTTGTTAATTTATATAACTTTTATCTATAGTCGATAAGGCAGGAATTGATGTTAATTTTAATTTTCAATCTAATTTTAATTTTTTTATAATACTAGCGTCCGCCCCGCCCCGCCCCGCCCCGCCCCACCCCGCTACCGTTACGTCCCGTTCTCGTCTCTTTTTCGGGATAAAAAGTAGTGTCTCCTAGTTCTTAGCTACCTCCGCACCAATTTTCAGCCAAATCGATTCAGCCGTTCTTGAGCTATAAATAGTGTAACTAACACGACTTTTTAGGGTTCCGTAGCCAAATGGCAAAAACGGAACCCTTATAGATTCGTCATGTCTGTCTGTCTGTCTGTCTGTCCGTCCGTATGTCACAGCCATTTTTCTCCGAAACCGTAAGAGCTAGACTGATGAGCTTTAAGATTTAAGATTTTTACACAAAAATAGAAAAAAAACTATAAATTTTGGGGGTAACTATATACTTGAAACTGAAACTCAAAAATTTTTTTTACATCGAAGCCATACGTGTGGGATATCTATTAATAGGTCTTCAAAAATGATGTTTAGGTTTTTAATATAGTTTTTTTCTAAACTTAATAGTTTGCGCGAGATACACTTCCAAAGTGAAAAATGTTGGTCCCCCCCCCTCTAACTTCTAAAATAAGAGAAAGATAAAACTAAAAAAAATATATGTTGTACATTACTATGCAAACTTTCAGCGATATTTGGTTTGAACGAGATCTAGTCAGTAGTTTTTTTTTATACGTCATAAATCGTAAACCGCAATTTACCTTTCGACGAACTACAAGAACCTTTACTTGATGCTACGGAACCCTTCATGGGCGAGTCCGACTCGCACTTGGCTGCATTTTAGGGTTCCGTAGCCAAATGGCAAAAACGGAACCCTTATAGATTCATCATGTCTGTCTGTCTGTCTGTCTGTCCGGCCGTGTCACAGCCATTTTTCTCCGAAACCATAAGAGCTAGACTGATGAAACTTGGTGAGTAAATGTATTCTGTGAACCGCATTAAGGTTTTTACACAAAAATAGAAAAAAAACTATAAATTTTGGGGGTCCCCATACTTGAAACTGAAACTCAAAAATTTTTTTTCATCGAACCCATATGTGTGGGGTATCTATGGATAGGTCTTCAAAAATGATGTTGAGGTTTCTAATATAGTTTTTTTCTAAACTGAATAGTTTGCGCGAGAGACACTTCCAAAGTGGAAAAAAGTTGGTCCCCCCCCCTCTAACTTCTAAAATAAGAGAATGATAAATCCAAAAAAAATATATGTTGTACATTACTATGCAAACTTCCAACGATATTTGGTTTGAACGAGATCTAGTCAGTAGTTTTTTTTTATACGTCATAAATCGTAAACCGCAATTTACCTTTCGACGAACTACAAAAACCTTTATATTATGTTAATTGATGCTACGGAACCCTTCATGGGCGAGTCCTACTCGCACTTGGCTGCTTTTTTATATTTGATAACCAATTTTCGAATAGCAAAGAGAATTATAATTCGACATAACAAAATTAAATACTTGTACAATAATTTATAGAAAAGCAAACTAAATAATATATATGACCTTACTTATAAAAATATGTCAAAAGATAAACAGTGCTTAAACTATTGCCATCTCTTACCGTTGGGTTATTGACAAACAGTGACAGGGCTAGCTTTAAGCAATGATTAAATTTAAATAACGTTTTAATGTATGGCTGATAGTGAATTAATTTGAATTAAGAATAGTGTATTTTTTCTTAATTATAATGTCAATAGGAAAATAATTATTTTATTTATAAAAAGCGTAAATATTAAAGCGTACAAAGCAACTCGTTTTTTAGAATAAAACACATTTTTACTCTTTTTTACCTTATTAATAATTGAGAACCTCCTCTTTATTTATTTGAAGTTGTTTAAAACCTACATCAGACGACCGGATATAGTTGTAACAGTCCTCGACGGAATAATTAATATGATATGTTGATAGAAATGTGAATAAGTATACAGAAAGAAACTACAACCTACTGATATTTAAATACATATTGGATTTTTTTGTGAAAATGCAGTAAATTGAAACTCCGGGACTTTATGATGTAAGGTTCTTGGTGGCTAAGAAGTGGGACAATAATATTATTGAGTTTATTGGCTACTCCGCAACAACTGCGCTTCTCAAATTTCAACTATTATCAACAAAAGCTTGAATACAGGTTAATGCACCGACATCAGCTCATTCCGATGATGAATGGAAAGGCTTTTACGATATGTTGAGCACAGTGGACGATGAGGACCGTGGTTCCGACACCTTCAATGTGGGAGTACTCGATGCGAATGTACCTACTATGACTACGACAGGCGCAGCATTTCAATAGGTGTTAGGAATGTTTGGCCTTGGGGCACGTGGTGAGCGAACTCGTCTGAACCACTTCGCTTTTACACTAATTATGTTCGCAACCAACACTTTCTTTGATAACAAACCACAAGGGTGGGATGAGAACCAGCCAAGTGCGAATCGGACTCGCACACGAAGGGCCCCGCACCGTAAACGAGCAACATAAATAGACATTTACTTAATTACAAAATAAGCAACCATAAACCAGTAAAAAACAAGGACACTAAGACGAAAGATACAAATAGATACATAGATACTGTATAAGTGCGTCGTACTTCTGTGTGCTACACCAGCAGGCTACACCAGGGTGCTACACCAGCAAAAGGGTCTTAAAAATCACGTTGGTAATATGGGAGCCCCTATTAATATTAATTTTATTCAACTTTTCAATGTTATAGCGACAACAGAAATACATCATCTGTGAAAATGTCTAACTTTTAACCTTCACGGTTCATGAGATACAGCCTGTCGACACACAGACCCTCAGACAGACGGATGGACAGTGGAGTCTTAGTAATAGGGTGTCGTTTTACCCTTTGGGTACGGAACCCTAAAAACGAGGTTGATTTTACATTAACGTCCAACAAGTCGCTATATCTATCTATATATATAAATCTTTCGTGTCACAATTTGGAACGCGATAAACTCCGAAACTACTGAACGGATTTCGATAAAATTTTGCAACTGGCTAAAATATGGTCGGACTTAAAATATAGGATAGTTTATATTCAATATTTAGGTGTTATTAATTTATAAGGGGCAAAAGTTTCGAAATCTATGTCTATCCCTTTCTATCACGTAGGGACTTATATATGTCTATCCCTTTCTATCGCTTAGGGATTTTTCTGGAAATTCTCGACTTTGACGAGGAAAGAACGCTCTAGAATGTCTTTGAGGTTCTGGAATGATCAAATTTAATTCGAAGACTGAAATTATTCGGCTAGCATCCGGAATGCATCCAAACGTTAGTAATCCAGAATTATCTAGAATACTCAAATATACCCATGCAAACGGTTTTGAATTCTAGATTTGGACAAAATGTTCTAGAAAATAGTGCCCCTAAACGTTATAGAATGTTCTTTCATCATCATCATCAATTGATATCAGTCCACTGCTGGACGTAGGTTGCACCTTGAGTAACATAGGCTATATTTATGTGTTTAAAAAATAAATGTCCACCCGTGCGAAGCCGGGACAGGCAGCTAGTAGTGTTATAAATAAAATCTAATTAGCTTCTGATTACAGAACTGTTCAGACTAAATTAAGGTCTGTAAGGACAGAGGTCGTGACAGATGGGGAAGAAATACGCTACGTCAATGAGGACGTCTACTAGGCCAGTTAGCATCCTTTGAAAACAAGCAGACAAGGAAGGGCATCGAGTCGAAAATGCCTGGAAGAGCCACTGGTCCTTGAAGCAGCTAATGAAAGAGCGACCTTCCTCTGTCAGTCAAGCGCCGACTCATCGACTCGCGCATTCTCCCTGTCCAGGATGAACAGCACAGAATGGCTCTCTCCAGACGAAGTCGCCGCCGAGGCAGACGAGACTACAGGGCCTGGCTAAACCTGGGACAGGAACCAGGTGAGTGGAAGGGAAAGGGGGAGGACTAATATTTTTGCGTCGGGGTGTACAAATAACTACCGTCACAGCCGCAGTTAGGGCACGTTCTTGCCGCGTGTGACCTGCGAAGAGGCGATAGTTCCCACTTAACATCAGGTGGCCATAATAATATTATGCTTGTTATTTGTATTAAAAAAACGACCTATAGCAGCAGCCCAGCATGGTTCCTGCAGCACAATCAAATCAAAATGAATAAATCAAAATTATGAAATCCCCCGTCATCCCTTGTCCTCTTATTTTTATTTTTGGTTGCATTGTTTGCAGGGAAACCATGCAACATAAAAATTTTGTTCCTAGGAAGATTAAAACAAAACCTAATTCTGAGATACCTTAGTACCTACCTACCGGCACGGCACGTTAACGTTAGGTAGGTATAATGATTTTATAAACTGGTTGCGAAGTATACAAAATCCTTGATAACTAATCGCCTGCAAGTGCGAGTGTGATGCGTGCGTGTGATCGCTCTTTCTGCCACCCTATTCCATTTATTGACAGTCCTTTTAAGTGGACAGGCCTATTGAGGTAAGTCAGATGTAGATCTAGCCTTCAGAAACCGAGCGTAATACAATGAAAACCGGAATGCAAAGAGCTCCATCTAGGAACATTTTCCGTAACTAAATTACGAAACGTTGCGGGCGTGCAAATCGGCATCACCTCGCACCACTCTAAGTAGTTATAAAACCGGCCGCCGACGTCGCTGAGATCGCTTTAAATAATTATGGAAAAAAACTTTTTCACCACTTGACATTACGCATTTAACCCACATGTATGTAGGTACTTACCGCTCCGATGCATAATAGGAACCGAATTCTATTGCAGTCCAGCAAAAGTAAAATATCCCGAAATATTACATTTACTAAGTTTGTTTAAAAAGTTATTGCGGAAAATTATAATCGGCGTGAGGGTCACATGTGCGCACTGTGACCCGCCGTTTGTCACGGCGCGATTCGCTATTGGCGGAGAGAGCCGCGTCGGTGCAGCAGTGCGCCTCCTCATTGGCCGACCGCGCCGTGACGCGCACCACGTCGGTTCAACAGAGCTCGCTCGGCACGTGACGACACCTACTTCTCTGCTCAACACATAGATGGCGCATCTATGCTTGTTCACAATAAGTTTGGATGTACCTAGACTTACGTACGTACCATCATAGATGTGTTGTTTATCTTTTGTTTATTTAAGTTTATTACAACATGCGAGCGATATGACATTCCCGTCTAATAATAAGCAAGTTGCAGTAGCACACGCACGGACACGACAAGTGTTGCGCTGCGGTGCGGTGCGGTCTCACGCAATAGGAAATGTGATGTGACGTGCGTGAACGAGCCACGAGCGCGACCTTGAGCCTTGAACCTTGAACCTTGAACCGCGGCGTGCGCTGCAGTGCGGCGGCGGCGCGACGTCATGCCGTGCGGTGCGGCATGACACTTATCACTGGCACAATACTGGCTAGTTACTTCATAACACCGTTATTTTCACAAAAGTAGGTAATCAGTCTTGGAGTTTGTGAATTTGAATCAACAGGATAGGTACAAACAATTCAATAAGAAAATAACATAGCAGGTATGTACCTATCTACCTAGTCCGTGATCGGAAATAGCGCAACGGTATAATTATAACAGAACCGTGGGCGGTAGCTATAGTCTACAAATAATAGGTAGGGTAAAACACTCAGTAGTCAGACCCGCAACCCGCACCTGCGCTCAAGCGCTCTACCTTTTCAGCAAACACCAACTTGCAATGTTACTATTATTTTGAACCCACTACTTATTTGAATAAAACAAGACCTAGAACTAAGGGCCAGCCCTTTGGTCACCAGTGTCATCCAGCAACCTCTTGGTCCACGGAGGTGGCTCCAATTAGAATTTACGGAAAATTCGGTCTTTCCTGTTACTACCTACTTGTATGGGACGACTCTGCCAAGTATCAGCTCGAGGCTCGAGGATTCTATTGAACGGCGCGCCAGGAGGCTCATTGCCAACGTCGAGCGGTTTAACTCCAAGCTCTATAGCCTGGAACACCGTCGTCGAGGGGCTTGTCTATCGGTATTCTACCGTTTACATTTCAGGGAGTGCTCACAAGAACTGCACGACCTTATACCCCCATCACCCTTTTACCTCCGGACATCAAGACGCACAGATAAGTGCCACTCCTTCATGGTGGATATCCCACACTCACTAGGTACAAAGCGTTTTGGTTCCACTTTGATAATACGAACTGCCAAGGAGTGAAACTCTCCTCCAGCGTCAGTATTTCCGGAGCGATATATAATTTAGGAATTTTGCTGTTGGATTAAAGTTAAGCATGCGCTCCATCTTAGGCTGCATCTTCACTTTCCATCAGGTGTGATGGCAGCCAATCGCTTAGCTATCTTATTAAAAAAAATGTTGAGTGCTAAAGAAAAACTAGTGTTATATTTATAGAAGAGAGTTCGTATATTTAACGAGGGCAGCGCATGGAGCTAGTAATCAGATGGGCGTGCTCCAGAGACAATGAGACGAGCCCGTCTCTACTGGAATGGGAGCCGATTCCAAAAGGTCTTCTTGTTGCTAGTTGCATACTTATAGACTCATCCCCTTTATTTAATAAGTTGTGGCACTTTTGAAGCAATAGCATCTCAGGATGCTGAGCTATGATCGTTGTCGGCACTGCCCCCGGCGACTTGTCCTCGCGTGTGTAATGCACTACTGTTTTCAGAAGCAAACGTGCTCATTGATAAATAATAATAATAGTTCGTCGCGTTGGTGATAATGCACCTCACCTACCTACCACCATACACCGGCCTCTCCTTTACATTGCTTTAGGTGATTCTTTTGAAATGGATAAGCGTCGTTTCTCATCGCATGAGCGAAATAATTCAACGAGAGTCAGCATTTAAAGAGAAAATAAAATAATGAATAATTAATTTCAATAATATGTACCTAACGAATAAAAGTAGGTATGTTGTGTTAGCTGCGTGCGTTGTCTAGGTACGGTAGGCCGGCGTTCACGGCGAGCCAAGCCGAGTGCGAATGTCAGGCTAATCACGTGGACACCTGCGGCTCATTTATGAAGAGATCAACCACTCTCACATGTTTGTGTTACATTATGTAGGCAACTTCTGAGGATACTCAGATACCTCATTAATTTTTAAAATTATAAATTGAAGGCTAATTCTCAGTCACAAATATTAAACTGATTTAACGTTGATAATATAATATAACGTACCTAAGAAAACTAAAGCTAAGAAACTAAATGTATTAAATTTACCTCATCAAATTAATGTGACTCTCCGGCAAACTAATATTGTACTAAATGGAGAGTCACTTATCCTTAGTAGTAGATTTAAAGCACTTGCAGCTAGACTAAGTTCGGCTGCATATGCACAATATGCAGTTGAAACTATATGATGACTTACTGATGAAGCTACAGCTAGGCTAGTTTACTTCAGCTACTTCCATAGTGTTGTATCTTACGGTATCCTTCTCTGGGGTACAGCAGCTGATATTCAAACTATATTTGACTTCCAAAAAAAGGGCAGGCTTGAGGGAACGATTTAGGTAAATGAATATCCTCACAATAATTTCACAGCATTATATCCAAAAAATTCAGATTCATAAGTCATAAGTCATAAGTCATTTATTAATAATAATAATTATAGGTCAACATGGGAAATAAAAAAAATAAAATAAAAATTTAAATACAGTAATAGAAAAATATAAATTTATCTACACTCTAGTGTAGATTTCATTTTTGATAATTACAAAATAAATAGAATAAGAATATAATGTTTAGCTTTGTAGGTAACCATCAAGTACCTACACAGTACCTGACTATTCTATTACTGCCCTTGAACTCATCGTAGGAGTAGAAAGTCTGCTCGACAAGCCAACACTTTAATTTATATTTAAAACAAGCTACACTAGGGGCCTCCGTGATGGTATCCGGCAGCCTATTATATACCTCCGGGCCCATCACATGCGTCAGCTTCGATGACTTTGTAAGTGTCCGCGGCAGTATCGCCAGTTTACGCTTGTTGCGGGTGTGATAAGCATGTAGGTCACCGTGCCTAGCATAGGAGTCTAGATTAGTTCTCACGTATACCGCCACTTGGTATATGACTAAACTGGGCAACGTGAGAATACCTAAGTTTTTAAAGTGTGGTCTCGCAGACACATCACTTCGGATTTGCACAATTGCTCGTACGGCCCTTTTCTGCATCCTGAACGCGCGCTCCCAGTCGGCAGCGCGCGCCCATAGCTCGGCGCCGTACTGCAGCAGCGAGTGCACCGTGGCGAAGTAGCACGCGCGGACCACGTCACCCGACACCACCCGAGACACGCGCCCGAGCGCGTAGCACGCACTGCCCAGCCTACCGCACAACTTATCGATGTGGTTAGCCCACGTCAGCGCACTTTCGATTTGAAAACCAAGGAAAGTTGTGCATTCAACTTGGTCTATGGGCTCACCAGCTATTGCCACCGACATTGGTCGCACTGCATGGCCCGACAAGCGGAAATGAATGAAGTGAGTCTTGCTCAAGTTAAGAGCAAGGCCGGTCATCCCGAACCATTCCGCAAGTCGCGCCGCTGTGCAGTTGAGACTACGTTCTAACTGATCGACTGTGGGTGCGGTAACAATGGCGGCCACGTCGTCAGCGTACATGAGGACCTCCGCTGTCGAAATTGCTTCCGGGAGGTCATTCAGCAGTATCGAAAAAAGAATATTCGAGACAGACGACCCCTGAGCCACCCCCATACCTGAGTTTAGCGGATCAGACGTGATACCATTTCCTTGCACTACCTGAGTGCGATGGTTCATCAGATCTGTAAGAAGGGTGTACGCTTGGCCATTGATTCCATAGTACCGCAGCTTGACAGAAAGGACGTCATGGTCCGCCACATCAAACGCCTTCGACAAGTCACAGCACATCATAGCGACGTGCTGCTTCTTTTCCCGTGCAGCGACAACCAGACTGATCAATTTTCGCGTTAGTGAAGTGGTCGAGCGGCCCTCACGATACGCGTATTGCCGATCAGAGAGGGCTTCAATTGAAGATAGGTAGGCGGTAAGGCGGGAGCTTAGCCCGTTTTCGAAGACTTTCGCAATAGCCGGTATTATCGAAACGGGTCGGTAACCATCGATGCTGCTCCGCTTGCCTTTCCCTTTAAATAAAGGTGACACTTTGCTTAGTTTAAGTGGAGTTGGATAATTTCCTTCCCGAATACAGCGGTTGAATGCATATGCTAAGACTGGGGCTAAAGCGGGTATAGCGGATCGAAGTAGTTTCATAGATATTCCGTACACATCTTTAGATAACTTTGGTGGTATCCTGGAGGTAACAATGATGAACACTTCCTTAGCGGTGAACGGCGTCAATCGCAGCGAGCGGTCGGCAGGCGCGCGCGCCGAGCACAGCGCGCAGCGCACGCCAACGACGTCGGCGCTCGGCGCACCGCAAGCCGCCGCTGCGCTGAGAAACCGCGCGTTCATCGCGTTCACTACATCCGTCTTGGTATCGAACCCACTACCATCGTGGTTTAATACAGCGTCTGTAAAATCGAGGCGAGGGCAATTGTCCTTCCCTCGTTCCCTATTAATAATACCCCACATCGCCTTTGAGGTGTTCCTATTGCTACAAATTATATTCGCATAATAACTACGCTTACTACTGCTAATTAAATTGTCATAGTGATTATTCATGTCAACTAATAGAGATTGTAATGAGTCATTGTTTAATTCCAAATTACTAAATTTAATGATGTCAAATAGCAATAATTTATAATTTTTAATGTCAGCCGTAATCCACGATGATTCCTTTTTTTTAGTATTATAGGTTTTCTTCAGTGGGAAGCAAATGTCAAATTTATTAATTAATATATTTATTATAGATTGAATCATGTCAGCCGAGCTATTATATCTAGTCATAATTTCGTTCCAATCGACACTGTCAATGGAAGCTACGAAATTTGCGCTATTAGTAGTACTAAACCTTCTTATGTACGAGAATTTTGATTGTACCTGCGGCTTGGAACGAATAATCTCGCCCTTTATACCTATGTGGTCACTCAAGTTCGTTATGACCGGCACGGCGCTTACAGTACCGGGCGCAAGATTGCTATATAGGTGATCAAGACAGGTAGAACTGCACGGACGAGTTACAAAGTCAACTAGATTCGCCATGCCATGAGTTGATAATAAATCAGATAGCTTCTTAACATCGCTACATATACCTCCCAAATAATTAATGTTAAAATCACCGACGATCACGCATTCTATTCCCAACTCTGTTATCTTGTCGAGCAAAGTCTCAAACCTCCCAAGGAATTCACTGGCAGTAACCAAATTTGTCCTATATATACAAACAATAGTCATATTAAAGTCTAATAGATCTATGGCAGATTCCCGCGAGTTATCACAAAAAATTTTCGATTTTTTTGAAGCATATTACTTTTCACACCCTGCTTGCTTTTGTATTATTGCATACGTCTGAATAAGTGGAGTAGCACTAGCACCACACTGGAACTTCACTGCTATTATTATTATTATATTATTTTGTGGTATCATAAAAAAAACGGTAGGAACCAAGCCGTAATTTGTTGCCTGTTCTTCTAGGCTTAGTCGCGTGGAATTGGCACCTAGACTCACCTAGCTTTAAACCGTGTTAAAGTGATCCTTGTGAAACTATTGAATAAATACATATTTGACTTTGAGTTTGATATTTCATTTATTTTTTTATTCACAAACAATTATCAATTGTATTTGAAATAATCTTAAAACTAACACAGCGAAAAAGGAAAAAGTACAAAAATAATTAATAATGATAATTAAAAAATAATAATAATAATCACATATCATGTCGACACAAAACTATTCACAATTATACACAATATGTCAAAAATTCATCTGTCGTATAGAAGCAACCTTTCAGCAAAAGTGTAACTAGTCTAGATTTAAACTTATGGGGACTATCCATGACTTTCATGTCGGTAGGCAATACATTAAAAAATCTTACAGCCTGATAGTGAGAGCAATGTTTAACAATATTTAACCTAGGCTGCAGAGATGAGTCAAGGTCTTTGCGTCTAGTACTTAACCTTATTGCTCGCTGTTCATTACTCTCATACTTAAAGGGATTTTTTACAATGTCCAGAAGCAGGATTAAAATATATAAGCTAGGGACAGTCAAAATATCTAAACATTTAAAGTAATCCTTACAAGATACCCACGGTGGAATACGCACTATGGTTGAATAGCTCTTTTTTGCATTATAAACGCCCTTTTCATATTGTAAGCATAGCTCTTACCCCAAAACTTTACACTGTATCTAATTTTCGATTCCACAAGAGCACAATACACCATTTTAAGTTGTGATATAGCAACCTCATCTCTAAGACTCCTAAGAGCGTAGCAAGCTGAACTGATTGAGTTTTCAATGTACTCCAACTCACTTTTCCAGTTCAACTGCTGATCAATATGAACCCCTAGAAACTTGATACTCTCTGATAGATCAACATTTACTCCTTCATGAGATATCTCAATTGAATCATGCGCACGAGTAGTCGATCTGAATAAAATGGCTTGTGTCTTTTTAATATTCATTCTTAAATGATTGACTTTGAACCATACATTAAACACATGAAACGCATTGTCTATCTTGGTTTTTAGTTCTAGAAGGTCATTTGCTGGCAATATGGCGTTTGTATCATCAGCATAAACAACCAGTTTAATATCTGGGACTGAGCTGCTTACAAAATTAATAAGATCATTGAGAAAGATCACAAAGAATAAAGGCCCCAGAATTGATCCTTGTGGAACCCCACGTCTTATTTTGATTGCCTTAGACTTAGTGACTACTTCTTGCCCATTCACAATGTTTTTTAGTTCAACGAATTGTATTCTATTATTTAAGTACGATTCAAAAAGTCTTAGCGCATTACCACGAATCCCATAGTATTCTAGCTTGGCCAGCAAAATACTATGATCAACCATATCGAACGCAGAAGATAGATCCAGGAAGAGACCAGCTACTTTCTTTTTACTATTTAGATTGCTCACCACTTCATTGACCAGCAGATCAACAGCATCAACAGTTCCAACGCAAGTTCTGTACCCAAACTGACGGTCGTTTAAAATGTCATATTTATTTAGATGCGAAATTAACCTATCTTTAATTAAATTTTCGTAAATCTTTGACAAAATAGGTAGTAATGAAATAGGCCTATAATTTTTTGGATCAATTTTTGTACCTTTCTTGTGAATTGGAGTCACCCTCGCAATCTTCAGTTGCTCGGGAAAAGTTCCCGAACTTATACATTTATTAAAGAAAATACCTAAAGATACCAAGTTATGTTTGGTAACGAGTGGTTAGGATGCGACGCTGACCTTCAAGTTTCGCTTACTCACTCGCACCTATTTAGATTATACATAATAGCAGTGTTGAATGGCAGGACGAGTCAACGGCGCCGGCGCCGGCGGCGTCCTTATCCTTACTGCAGAGACGATTTGATCACTCGGCTCTTACTCGCGGTACCTCTGTGGATGATGGCGGAGCAGCTCGCCGGCTCTATAAAATGACCACGAACATTATGCAATATGGAGGAGTTTTGATAGAGAATGCTGAGTGGATGTAATGAAGGTAACGTTATGCAAAGCCGAGCCGGGCGGGAGACGGTACACTCAGGGACGCAACGCACCCCCTTCCGGAGCCTCCACTCGGAGGGGGGGCGAAGGTCGAGGACTTGCCAATCAAAATCGATGGAATAAGGAGCAACTGAGATGCCGAAATACTTATAGTGTGACATAGTCGTCGCCATCAGCCCGACATACGTAGGTCCCGGTGCAGCTGAAGACAATATCTTGGCCTAAACAGACGCCAAAGGTATCTTCGATGATCGCCAACAGAACGCGGTCCGATCATAGAACAAGACGGCCCCAGCGCGCACTCGGTACTTCTTATATCTGGTGGGTCGTGTTGCCGCGGACAAACGAACGAAGTCGCGAGTCGAAGGCACCTCTCCCTATCTCGAGCGATCGCCAAGCTCAATCTTACGACCGTAATGCCAGCACTGATACCAACCAGATAACAACACCTAAAATACAATAGTTATTATAGATACCAATTATTATGCCAGATATGGAATGTAGGTGAGCGTGGAACGGTGGCGCTTATCGCGACGCCGCGCATCGGTCGGCCGGTGACGCGTGTCGCCGTGACGTCACTTCCGCATCCCGATCATATCCTTAGGTACGAGTAGGAAGTTCCCGCAATTTCCGACCGATGATAGCCTCGAGATAGTAGATCTATCTATCAATATAGGTAATAGTAGGACGGACGGCGACGTAGCTTAAAGACGTTTCAAAGTGATTCTTGCAATTTGATGTATTGGATACAATTTTATTGAGTTTGAGTTTGATAGTTTTATAATTTGATGACTAGCAGTCGGACGGAGTCATTAGGAGAAATTAGGCAGAGGCCGTGTGAGGCTCGTTACAGTACAGCTGAAGGCTCCTCCCCCCCCCCCCCCCCTCCGCATCCCCCCCCCCCCCCCCCCCCGCGCGTGTGCTCCCTCGGGGCTCGCAAAGCGGTAAGTGGCCACAACAGAGGGCTTATTCTGAGTTTTCAACATCATTGCTAAATGCATTATATTGTTTTTGTGTGGAGAAACGATGAGCCTGAGTGTTGGAATTGCGACAACTAATGTTTTTGCATAGTAACTGTAGGTTAGATTATATTTTTTGGGTTTTCTTAACATACTTTCTAAGTATAGATAGTAAGTAGGTAGGAGTTAAGTTATGTACTAAGATACTTATTGTAGTACAAGCATTGAGTACTGTTATGTACATATAATTTTGACAGATACAGAAGTAGCGGCCGTAAATGTTTGTTTGCGCGTATTCTATCAAACACTTTGAAGACATTCGTGCGGAACGCTAATTGTTTTAAAAATCTTTAACTTAAATAAAAACAATAAAAAAAATACCGCCAGGAGCGCTTATTGTTTCTCCATACAAAATCGGGGTCGGAAACCTTTATAGACTACGCTAATTATAAGTGATTTTGCGTTAAGCTAACTAACAAAAGTAATAGAATAAGCCACCGGGCTCTAACGTAATAGAATCGCTTAGCGCGCGTGCGAGCAATGGCACCGGGTGTCGCGTTGCTCGGCGCAACCGCCGCGCGCGAGCCGAGCCGCTCGCGCTCGCGCTCGTGTGAGCGACATGGAACACACAGGGAGGGGGCGGCGCGGCGGGCTAACGTCTAGGAGCGCGACCTACTTCTTGCGACGCCGAGCCCAACGACCTAGGGTTCCCCCGGCCCCGCCAGCGTCTTTCACTGTGTCCGAATCCAATAATAATGGTCGACCCTCGGACCGGACGGCTTACAGATTAGTCGCCATCGCTGAATTAAAGTATGCATGTCAAAATTTTAAATGTCTCATTCTATTTTTGGTTATGGTTTCTGTGCCTTTATTTTGTTATGTTCTCTACCTATGTGTCCTGTAAACCTACCATGAGCTCGGTCTGGCTCTGAGTCAGTGTGAATGTTGACTAAATAAATCCTACGTCAAAACATCACACACACAGTATAATGCACTAATGAGCACTCACACAGTCTCAAAACCAGAGCCAGTCAGAGCTCATGGTAGGCCTACAGTTTGGTAGTAGCTCTGCCTTCTGCGCCGTAGGTCGCAGGTTCGATCCCCACTGAAAACAAACATTTGTGTGGTGAAAACAGATGTTTGTTCTCTGTCTGGGTGATATATTATATTGTATTCTAATTATTCATTTACAAACAAAAATGTATGTAATTATTATATCAGCTATCTGATTCCCATAGTACAGGCTCTGCTTAGTTTGGGGCTTGATAGTTTTATGTGGATTGTTCACAATATTTATTTATTTATTGAATATACAATTAAATTATAATCACTATTTTAATTCATAACAGTTTGAATGACAAGGAAGGTCAAGCGTGTCTTACTGACGCCACCTTCTGATACTTCAAAAGAGCGAGGGACGAATCGCTACAATACCTACCGTCTTCATAGTATGTAGAGCCGATCAACGATGGCGGTGGCGGTGGCCGTGGCGGTGGCGGTGGCCGTGGCGGTGGCGGTGATGGTGGCGGTGGCGAGCGCTAGCGGGCGGGTTGTAGCGCGCGGCGCTATCACGTGCGCGTCGCGTCACAGGGCACGCCTTGAACCCACAACTCAGCTGACATTGGAACATCGTTTATTTGATGTTTGTAGAAATGATTAATAATGTTGGGCTCTGAGCAAACCCCTGTCATTGTAAGGATAAGTACTCGCACCAAGGTCGATACTACTTTTTTTGCAGACGTATTTTTTTACTGTTAAATAGTTTTGTGATGAATAGCATCACTAAAGCTATAATTAAGTTAGTAGTAGAAGTGTAAATTGTAAAGATTTTAGTGTATTTAAACCATTTATTTAGTATTTTATATTTAAAATAAAGTGATCCTCAGCCGATACGCTGATCTCAGTGAAGAGATGTACCTACTCGTAAGGCTGAGATTAATGCATTGCGTTGCGCTGCTTTGACTCGGAAGTCTTTTTTTTAGTGACATGCGACATGATGACGCACGCGGTTGTGAACTAAGTTGTCAGGTTAGTTTCTGGTAATAATGCTGACAAAATAATATTTGAAAAGAATACCATAAAACATTCCGTTAAAAAGGAAACTGATGGGCTAATTAGACGACCAAATAGTACACAGCCGTCTGAAACCGGGTGAGCTGGTTCTTTTAGGTCGGTTCAAGCCGCTTCGCTCTTCAATTAGAAATGAGGGAGCCAAAAGAGGGTTCCGAAGGCGTGCAAGGGCTTGAGTCGACGCTGCTACGGCGTAGCGCCTCGTAGCACCGCGTAGCACCTCTCACTTTTGTCAAGGAAGCGGTTCAGCACAGCTTTCCATTGAGATTTATCTTCCATTGCATGTCGACGTGATGTCTACCTGACGTACGGAAAATAATATCAACTGAGTTACGTACGTGCTTGCTTATAACTTTATGCGAAGTCAAATAAAGTGTTTACTCGTAAGAATGTTTAAGTATTAGGTACACACGAGACGCTACTCGCTAGGCGACGCCGACGTGGTGATGGCGGGAGGTTTGAGTGCCGTCAGTGGTCGACTATAAGACAAGCACGACTAGCACAGAAGAGCGCGGGTGGGAGGTAGCTTCACTAGGTTCCGTTCATGTTCACATGCATGCAGGGAACAGAGGTACACGTTTATTTATTGTAAAACCAACTACGCCTAACGACTTCATAGCATTTATGGTCTAGAACCGGGTGAGCCAATTATAATCATCTTTTGAATAGTGATAAGTACCTAGTATATTTATTAAAATATTTATTGGAATAACGTAAGACTCAATGGGAAATAAAGTAAGCCAATTTGCTAAATGAAGCGGTTTTAGGAAAACAATAGGAAAATGCAATAAAAGCACCGCGTTGTGGAGCGCGGGGTGGCACCCCCCCCCCCCCTCCCCCCACTCTCTCTCCCCCCTCCCCGTCCCACCCTCCACGTGAGACGTCGCGGCGCCACCAATTTCATACATTTGTATTTAAAGCATTTGGTTATTTGGTTAGACGGCCCGACAACTAATCTGAGCATGTTGGGCGACACCATTGTTCCCCTATCTTCCCATTTAGTACTATTCGATGTCTGGCCGGATATAAAGCAGTATCAGATCATAATTATTATAATTATAAGTCATTTTATTTCCCAAATCTTACACTTAACATTACAGAGTTTAGTAAGATTCACTAATATCTTATTGTTATTTATAATTTTATTTCCATATTGTACGGATACTGTATTGTTTTTGAAAACATTTTTCTCCCATCCAATAAGTATCCGATATAATCTGTGGAGTGGAGATATAGTATATTTCATTACAAGTGCGGGAAGGCTGTCATTGCAAAGAGTTCCGACAAATGTCTACCCGAGCCGAAGGCGAGGGTTGACAGTCGGAACAAGTTGCAATGACGGTTCCGCACGTGTACTGAACGACTATTTTTAATACAGTTGCGAAAAAATTAAGCAATTTAATAAAATAATAAAAATACCATTTGCTTTTTTCTCTTCTCTCCACGCAATAAGTTCGTCGTATGTATGCATGTAGCGACTTTTTGACTTTTCCGGTAAAATGTTCTCCGAAGCATTTTGTGCAATTATACTGAGTTCCGGTGGTGTTAATTCAAAAAAACTAGGGTCGAAATTACTCATTTTGTGCAACAAACAAATAAACTCGCAAATAAAATTTCTGAAAAATGGCGCCAACCCGCCAACCGTAAAATATAAGCAGAGATTTTTTTTTTCTTCACCCATTCTGGAAGGCACAGGGAACTAAACCCATACAGCCAAGTCTTCAGTAGATTTTTTTTATTGATATGAATTGAAAATGAAATTTAATGAAATGAAATGAAATGAAACCTAACATAACTCATTCAATCAAATCATTAAATCTGTTAATGAAACAAATTAGTAGCTTCTTTTTAGAAATAATACGTATTTGCATGAATCATAAAAACTTCGATGATTTTTTTTAGTAAAAACTTCATGGTTGGTTTTTCTTTTTAGACATTATTTTGACAGTTGGGAAAGAAAAAGCACTAGTGCGGGAATGGTAAAAAAAAAGCACGCGTGTGTAATAGCCCACATCCCGAACGCTATATGTCCCTGCAATACGCCACTTTTTGAGCAACTGTATTAAAAAGTACATAACGGAACAAACAGTAAAGAGAAACACTTTCAGAGGGCCCCTTCGCGTCAGTAAGTAGGTAAGCCACTTACCCGCGCTATTGGGATGGCTTCGCAGGCGACGACCACCGTGCATCACATGCTGTACGTGCTAACGAACTGCACGCACAGTCACACTGTGCTCTGGCCGGCGGCGCTGGAAGCATCGCCAGCCGATCACCACCACTTACTCCATTACAAAACAAACTCATACTGTGCTCATATTTTATAAGAGTAAGTATATCACGAAATTTATAAACTTATGTCAAAATTTGGGAATATAACGTTTTTTATAACTTCTAGTATTAGTATTATATTAGTGTTATTACATTAGTATTATATGCATTTGTCTCAAACTCTTGAATAGTATCCAAAATGAAGGAATGAAGGCTTTTCGAAACACGCGCTACCGATGTATCAACACAGAATATGTAACAGTAAATGAAAATATTTTAACAAATAGTGGTGTAGCACTACTTTTGTGTGTTTTGAAGTCGTACTGACTTCAGCCTTCAGCCTTGCGCACAACTAAGCGATCTGCGCTGGCGATTAGCGAAGCGATGTTATATTTGATAGCGCGTAGATGTGCGCAGGCCTTTCGGAATATAAACACGCGCTATACAATTTATTCGGATACACTCGTGAATGCGACACCACAGTTTGGATCTCGTTGATATCAAAAAATCAGCAAAAGCGTGTTGGCTGCTCTGTGAAAAAATCCTTTATCTTGTGTATATTCTGTGACAGTTACCGTCACACAATAGACTAGGTAATGGGACACACACAACTACCCTTTATATGTGTAGGTGGAGGGGAGTGGAGGGGAGGGGAGGGGAGGTAGCGCTAGGGTTATTAGAGCGGACTTGCTTCTGAGAATGTTGTTGAATCACTGCCACTTATTCGATGGCTTATTGATGGGCATCGATCCACACTACCAGATACGAATTATAGTGGTCACGGTAGCGACGCGCTTGCTTGCTTAATGTCCCCCCCCCCCTCCAGCACGCATGGGGGGGGGGGGAGCACTCACTTCAGGAAAGGTAGGTTTTTATACTGTCCCAAAAGTTACGAGCGGGATTTGATCCCGCGACCTTCCCCTTGGTACGGGGCTGCGCTGGCCGCTGCGCCATCGGATCCTAACCACACTCGACGACTAACTCTTGGGACTGTTAATACGGCACTAACGCAGTGGCAACTACCCTCACTTGGTCTTCAGAATTAGAAATGTCCGCGTTCACATTACCACACACCACACTAACTGTATCTACACACTGCGCTGATCTTTCGCGACGGAAACACTTAACGAAAACGGGATTCCCAAGATAGTCTATAGCCGCCTTCACGATCGAAGTTGGGGTACTTTTTCATTTGAATCGCCAAGTATAGGGTCAATATTAATGCCATTATTAAGCCGCCGCTAAACAATCCGCATCCGAATCATTTTAACAAGTTTACGAGATATGAGGGAACAGATGAACATACCATAGCGGTCAAAATCATGACCCTACTTTAGTCCCTCATTTATCTGGATAAGAATGAATACAGAAGTAAACATGGTCTGAATTTGAATAATTACAACAGTTAGACATACCGCGTCGCTTAGTTTTTTATTTGACCCTGTGACAATAATGTATGTTCGAGTGTGGGCGTAACCCAAGTGGATACCGGTGCCATCGCTAGTGCCGGCGGACGGTGGCGTGCGCCTGGCCGCGTGCGCTCGGAGCTCGGAGCTCGGCCCGAGTCAGAGAGCGCGCGCGCGCGAGCTCTCCCCACTAACAAACGCGATTGTTGGCAGGAGCGCGTGCGCCGCAAATAACCGGTTCCCGTGACGTCGCCGGAGCGCGCGCGCTGCCAAATCACATGATTTACATTTTGGGCAGGTCACGAGTGACACGTAGGCACAGGTACCCCCTCCCCCCTCCCCTGCCTCGCAGCATGCTGTCAATGTCCATGGCAATGCTGATAGACCAGCCTGAGAAGAACTTGTATACGTACATTCAAGTGCAGCTTGTAGGCCTACCACAAGCTCTTTCTGTCTCTGGCTCTGGTTTTGAGTCTGTGTGAGTGTTGAATAAATAAATCCTACGTCGAAACGTCACGCACATAGTGTAATACACTGGTGGGCACTCACACAGACTCAAAACCAGAGCCAGACCGAGTTTGTGGTAAGTCTACTCTACGTATGTTTGTGGCCCAGTAGAGTGCTACTGTAGGTAGTAAGTGGTAATGTTGCAATAGTGGTGGTCGCGGGTAGTTTATATAACGCGTCTAATCTAATAGATTCAGTGTGTTCCGATCGCGAAACTTTAAAAAGCACAATCTCAGTGATGCATGATCACCTTCCGCCGCCACGACAGGCAATGAATCCTTAGGTTAGCACGAGTAACCACTGCAACCCTTGCCTCCTAACCTTGCCATTATCCAAGTATTCCAGCAGTTACCTGGTTCCCACTATGCTACATGCATTGCCTTTTTATTGTTTTCTTGTAATATGAATGTTGGTGTTTAGGCGCTGTTTCAAATATCGGGAGTAGTGCTATAGCACGGTGCGGTGCACATGCTGGGGCTCCGTGCGCGGGGGGTCAGACGGCTGTGTGCAAGGCCGTCTTCAACTAAGCCGGGCCCTAGGGCACCCAAGCATTTGAGGCCCTTTTGGCAAGCAAAAAAAGCAAATTTTAATAAGTTTATACCATTACACGGGTATTTATCGCATATATACCTTATTTTATTTATTTTCCCGACGTTTCGGCTATGTTGCAATAACCGTGGTCGCGGGCTGACTGGAGCATTGACATGAGTGCTACCGTCGTTGAAAAGTGGAGGCAGCTTCAATAACTACCCTCACTTGACGACGGTAGCACTCATGTCAATGCTCCAGTCAGCCCGCGACCACGGTTATTGCAACATAGCCGAAACGTCGGGAAAATAAATAAAATAAGGTATATATGCGATAAATACCCGTGTAATAGTATAAATATGTTTTATGATCGCGAAAGTTTAAAAAGTACTATTGATTTTAATAACATTTTATTACTAAGTTTGATCATTTATTACAGGTAATCAAATACAGTATGATTATAATAATGTCATTAATGATATCAAATGCTGCTGGTTTTTTGGTTACGATTACGATAACGGTTTTTTTCGGGATTTCTGTTGAGCAAAATTTTTTATTAATATCCATAAAGTCATTTTTTTGAAGGATATCACTTTCACTCGCATAATTTTATTTTGCGATCCTAGTGTCTCATTATCACCATGAAATAAAATTAATTAGTACAATAGGAATAGGTGAAGTCATCGATTTAATGGCGCAGTATATGCCTTGTAAATACCTTATGATAAGCTTACTGATTTGTGGAAAAAAAGTAAAGTGCCCGAAAAAAATGTTTGGAGAATAAATGTGTGAGAAATTGTTAGTCCTTCGGGGCCCGCTGAGAATGGGGACCCTGGGCACGGGCCCCGTGTGCCCTTATGGTAAAAACGGTATTGGCTGTGTGGCTGTGCGGCTGTGCGGCTGGGTTGGGTGGGTTCGAGTCCGGCAGACACCGCCGGCTGCGCGCGCGACGCTCTCTATTATTAACTGCGCTCTCACTATAAATGTCACGGTTCTAAATTTGAGTTCACTTTATACCAACTCAATAACAACTCGAACGGCACAACACAACACAAGGTGCCTCCTCGACTAACCCCCGCACACTACTAATCAGCACACTACTTACTAGGGGCTCTGTGAGTTGAACACCTCGCGACCATAATTATTAAAAGTGGGTAAATAAGGGCATTTTGAGGAGCTATTCTACCAAAGGCCCTCATAAGTAGGCCTGCCACAAGTTCTATCTGGATCTGTCTCTGGGTCTGGTTTAGCGTCTGTATAAGTGCTGACTAAATAAAACCCACGTCGAAACGTCACACACACACACACACAGACACAGACAGCTTGTGGTCTGCAGGTCTTTGGTAAATTCTTATGAGACCAATTTACAGTCACCACTTTTCAAACAAACACAGAATCATCATTTAAATGAAGCTGTTGTATTTGTAGTTATTGATTTACTTTAGTTAAAACGGTTGAAAACAATTACTATAATTAAAGATAAGAAGAAAAAAAATAGAAAAAATCATAGTGCTGTGTCTGGCATAGGATTTTTAAATGGAATGAGCGCTTCTGGAATAAGCCGATTAGTCGCTCGCTAATCGGCTCATTCCAGAACAACGACGTGGATAATTGTTGAACATACCTACATATTACACATATACAACAATACTAGCAGTTGGTGCCCAAGCTTCGCTCGGTTTTTTTTTTGGTAAACTGTTGTTGTGTTATAATAATAATAATTTATAATAAAAGTTAAAGTTGTTAGTTTATAATAATAAACTCCACTACTCGTCAATAGATGGCGTTCTCTGTCCCACTAACTCATGACTTAATCAACAGATGGCGCTAGGAGTTATGATTTTATGATAAAGTTGATTATTTACTTTACGACATTTCTAAACATTTTCTATAAATGAATCCTAGCTAGATCGTTTTATCGTCCCCGAAAACCCCTGTATACTTAATTTCATGAAAATCGTTGGCTCAGTTTCCGAGATCCTAAATATATATACAGGGTGTCCCATAAGTCAACGTCCAGCCGAAAACGGGTGATGCGCCAAGTCATGACAGTTATCAGAAAAATATAAAAAAAAATATTTGCTTAGTACCTTTCGAATTAGGAGTATTTAAAAAAAACAGGAAAAACTTACACCCTGTGGTGATCTTTTAAGTCCTGTGACTACAAATATTAACTTATCATGAAACTTTTTTCTGCAACGTAAGCATGAATAACCCTTCTGTAAATTACAATTCAAAATTAAGCCATAACTGCCTCAGTTTTCAATGAAATCGTGGAGGTTTGGCCAACGTTTCATTTCAGATAATTACATCACCCAAATTTAACCGTCTGTACTGCAAAAAAAATGTACTACACTATGATGGCATGTAACTTTAAAAATTGGCGCATTTATCCAGGATTCCAAAATGGTATAATACTTGCTAGAGTACTCCTTAGTTTTGGAAATAAAAAATGTTTTTTCAACTAAACCGGATTTCCAATCAATTTTATTTCATGAGATAAAATGTTTGTACCCTTTAAATTATGGACTTAAAATGCCTGCGCTGTGTTTTTAAGTGACTCACAATTTACAGGTACAAGTAAATACCATTTCGACAATGCACGTAAACAGATAGAGCCACCATCTTGTCGAAAGAGTAATAACCATGGGTGTTCAAGTAATTTGTTAGTTTTAAGTGAAAGTTTGAAATAAAATTCAATCATAGGATTTCTTCAATCGTGATTTTAATTTAACTACATCAAGGATTTACAGCAAATGTTCAAACTGTTAGCCTTCAGCAGTAATGCAAGCTCTACATTTCCTTAAAAAAAATCAGCTGTCTGTAAAGTCAGTTAACTGACGACAGTTGAACGTGACAACGTCATACAGCTGTCCACGCGGACGCATCGCTCACTCAAGTAGGAGAGAGACCGATGTCGAACGCTGCCGAACGCGGAGGCCAATTGTGCCTCTTTGTCGCTCGTTCCGCGCTCTCACTTGCACTTCAAGTATTGAATGGAACGCCTCAGAGCGAGATAACGCCGCATGAGTTTTGTTTTTTCGTACGAGCAGCCGGCTCCATCGAATAATAAGACGTTATCACGTCAAAAACCATGTAATAAGACCGGCGAAGGGCGAAGGCAAACTTTAGATTATAACCACGATTGAAGTAATCCTATGATTGAATTTTATTTCAAACTTACCTAAAACTATCAAATTACTTGAAAACCCATGGTTATTACTCTTTCGACAAGATGGTGGATCTATCTGTTTACTTGCATTATCGAAATGGTATTACTTGTACCTGTGAATTGTGAGTCACTTAAAAACACAGCGTAGGCATTTTAAGTCCATCATTTAAAGGGTACAAACATTTTATCTATTGAAATAAAATTGATTGGAAATCCGGTTTAGTTGAAAAAACATTTTTTATTTCCAAAACTAAGAAGTACTCTAGCAAGTATTATACCATTTTGGAATTCTGGATAAATGCGCCAATTTTTAAAGTTACATGCCATGATAGTGTAGTACATTTTTTTTGCGGTACTGACGGTTAAAGTTGGGTGATGTAATTATCTGAAATGAAATGTTGGCCAAAACTCCACGATTTCATTGAAAATTGAGGCAGTTATGGCTTAATTTTGAATTGTAATTTACAGAAGGATTATTCATGCTTACGTTGCAGAAAAAAGTTTCATGAAAAGTTAATATTTGTAGTCACAGGACTTAAAAGATCAGCACAGGGTGTCAGATTTTTCTGTTTTTTTTAAATACTTATAACTCGAAAGTTACGTAACAAATATTTTTTTTATATTTTTCTGATAAGTATCATGACTTGGCGCATCACCCGTTTTCGGTTGGACGTTGACTTATGGGACACCCTGTATATACAAGATTTTCTCGTTTAAAGGTATAAGATAAATTAATTAGGAGTGTGTTGGCTCCCTCCGAGGGACGCTACCCACACACTCGCAGTTCCCTCTGCATGCCTAGCTTAGCTAGTACCTGTGCTATTACGTTCAATGGAAAAAGTGTTCCGGACTTCAGATGGTAAATAAACGGCGTACAATCAATATGCGCGGCAGTAAGCAGTAAAATATCATGAAATCAATCAAATAATTGATTTCTGGCTCGCGGCCAAATTTCTACACAAATACATTCTACAAAGAGTGGAAAATAGGTGAAATATTCTGTTGTGACGGCTTCCGCCGCACGCGGCCTACTTCTTTCAGTTCAACTACTTGCTGACGCTGACGGGACAAACCGACGCCGACGGGCCGACGGGTGTCCAGTGGTGCACCATCACCTCTAGCATTGCCGGAAGGTCGCACACGCTACCTGCACTGCACCTAGATGCACTGCGTCTATCTACTTGAGGCATACACGCCTTCTATCTCCCCTCCCCCCTTAACTCTCATTAATACACTTTTTAAAGCTGGACAAAGAGCTGTTGGGAGAGCTATGCTGGGAGTTTAACTACGTGATAGAATAAAAAATCCAAGGTCAACGACATCAGCAATAGCTAATCGAGTTAGTAAGTAGAAGGGGCAATGGGCAGGTCAATGAGTTCAGACAGCTCGAAGAACCAACAATCGTTGATCGGCAAGGGTTCATGAATGGCCTCCGCGAACCAGAAGTGTTGAGATCGCGGGTAGATTGAATGCAGGGTTACATTTTTCCTGGAAAAGTATATGAAAGACCTACTTAATGCGTTGCATTAAGTAGGTCTTTCATATACCTACAGTACGATGATCATATGGATAGATTGTTCTCTAGATGATGGTATGTTCGGTGACATGTAGAGATAGATGTGCCGATGAGTGCACTCGTGCATAGTGCTGCGCTGTGTGCAGAGGAAGCGCCGCTCACACGCGAGACACCACTCACTAGTATGATGTCGACGTGAACACCACACCGACACACAATCATGATCTACAATGAACAGTGACGTAAAAAGTAGGTATAATCAATGAACACTAATTATAGCGAATTAAATGTTTGAAACGTTTTACGAGCGTGGCACGTGGCACGGTGGCACATGGCACGTGGCACAGGGCACGCGCGCGTGGCTTCGCTCCTCGGGCCTGCGCGCGCGCGGCGGCGGCGCCTCAATGGGCCCGCGCGGCGCCTCAATGGGCCCGGCGCGCGCGGCCGGCTCACGCTATAAATACCGCGCAGCACGCAGCGCAGCGCGTCCCGTCCCGTGACCGCTGGACGCGACGCTTCATAAATACCGACCGCCGAGCACCGTCCACCGGCGCGCGGCGTGACTCGCGCCGCGGATGGAACGATCAGCTGGCACACGATAAAGTACCCAGCATGAAGGGGAAAGAGGAGGTGATTAATTCGGGTCAATTTTCCAAAAAAACTGGAACTGAAAGTTTAGAGTGCGGGGCCTCTGGGGCGATGGAACTAATTTGTGAGATAAAGCGCAAAAGATGGGCGTCGTATTGCGACTCTTATGAGTAGATATCCGCTTCAAAGGGGATTTTGGTACTTGTCTCATAATCCCTTTTAGAGCCACTAGTTCAAATCACTAGACCACTAGCCACTAGACCTTGTGACCTAGGGGAATTTTGGGATCAAAGTCAAATTCAAATCTTATAAGTATACTACACTAATATACATAATCTGAATCTTGGAAACGGCTCCAACGATTTTCATGAAATTTATTATGCAGTGGATTTTGGGGGCGATAAATCGATCTAGCTAAGATTCATTTAAAAAGTTATCGTTTAATTCGTGTTTTCTATAATCTTTTTCATAATATTATAACTCCTAGCGCCATCTGTTACCAAACTAACGTCGTTGGTTGGGATTTCGCCTCTAAAGGTGATAATTAGTGACGGCGCTTTGCGTTCGTATTCAACTACGTAAACACTCGAGACCAGAGGCGGCTCGTGACAAAATTGTATGGGTGTTCACTTGATAGACGCTAATTGCAGTTCATTCAACAAATGATACCGAGATTGTGAATGTTTTTTCATCTTTATTGAAAGATGAGCTAGGTCTTCAACCCCCGTTTCGGTCCAAGCAGTCTCACCTCCGCCGGCCGTGCCCGCTTCAAACAAAAGACACGGAAAACAAAATAGTTTGTTACTCACATCACAACCACATAACCACGGTGTTTTCACATATTGTTCGGATTTAAACACACGCGTATAAGTTTTCGTTTTTGTCGTACATTTTTGCGTAAGGTTAAGTTCAGGCCGTGGCGGTCCCTTTGCCTTCAATTCAAGCCGAATTTGTAACGTTTTTTCACAGTTTTTAATGAACTCCACATTATAATTGTCCATTTTAACACTCACTAGTAATAACTGATAAGTATAGTCTATTGCAACACGTTTTAAGCGATTATTAGTTAAAAAAACTTCCGAATTACATTCGCGCGCACGCATCTAAGTTGACTAGTGTTTGTTTATATCAGAGTGGCAACGTCGCGCGCAATCGCTGTCGTGCCACGCGGGTCGTGCGGGCGGGCGCGCACGAGCGATAAAATAACCGGCAACGTCGCGTGAGCGGCGCTCCAAAGTTGGCTATTTTTTCATAGAAAATCTTTTGTTTCACGCGCAGGACTAAGGCGAAATTTCTCTTTCACTCCTGTTGGATTTCGTATTAGGCAATGTACTGAATCTTGTTTCATTGGAGCGCAATCGTGAGCGCTCCGCTTCGCGCGTTACCTATGACATGATGGTGTATGGGATGACGGGTATTTACAGTAGTTCTTTACGATAGGTTTTAATTATTAATATTATTAATGAAATTATGGAGTATAATTTTATTATAATTATTTATGGGAGGGAGTTCACTGCACCAGCGCTCCTTAGGGCGAGCCGCCTCTGCTCGAGACACACTTTCCGGATGTTTCTATCTCATTGCGTTTTTAAAATATAATTTATATCAAACACAATTTACCAATAAAAATACTGGGCGAAGCTCGGTCACCAACTGCTAGTGTTTCTTTATTCAGCTACAAGGATAACTTTGAAACGTCTGAAAGCTATGTGTGAAGCTGTTTAGAGCGGATTTCACGGATGACTAATCAACCGATTAAAAACTTGACAGATGAATACAAGTCAGAATATTTCCTCGCAAGTGTGTTGAAAAAAATGGTTCGTGTGGTGCGCATGCGCATTGATGTTTGCAGTACGGCAAGATCCGTGCGAGATAATACTCCTGTGTATAAGCCTCGGCCTACCCCCATGTTGCTTTACCCTATTTACAGGGTCCATGTGATACTGACTTACACCTAACAACTATGTTATGTACTTCAACTAAACCATTCACTATGCCGTTCAATGTTGGCCTTATTATATAAAAAATAAATATTTTGTAACTTACAATAAAATATATAAATATTACATAATATGCAATATTAGATTTAAATATTTGAGTGCAGATATACTGAAATAAAGTACTCACAATCTCTCCGTCGACGAAAAGGGGCTGAATGAATCTCACCTGAAAGAACAAAACAATCGCAAGTTAGGGAGCTCATAGATACAGGTTCAGAAGTTCTTGCAAATGGGAATTATAGTTATTGTAGGCCTTCCTATCGCGGCACAGTGCACACTCAAATACGATCAGGAAGGCAATAAAGGTACTCGCACTACGTTTTTTTTTATTCAACTAAATCAAACCAAATCAAATCAAAAGTGTATAAATTTAGCAGCATCGCAAGGACCACTTTGAAACGTCTTAAAGCTAGGTGAGTCCAGGTTCCAGCTTATAAAGCAAGCATATGACCCACCTGATGTTAAGTGGTTACATCGCCTATAACAAAGCATTGCCTCGTAGGTCACGCACGTCAGCAACCTGCTCTATGATGCACTCCCTTGCGTCCATCAACTTGAGGCATACACATGTTCAGCCTCACGTGCCAATAATTTCACCGGCACCCACACCCTTCAAACCGAAACTCAGCAATGCTGCTTCACGACAAAAATCGGTACGGTGGTAGTACTTCTCCGCTCGAGCCCTTCACAAAGAGATCTACTACGCTTGAATAAACCGATTTTCGCACAAGTAGAGAATCGGAATCGGTTAGGGCCCTGACCTCGGCCTCGTAGCACCGCGTAGCACCACGTAGCACCACGTAGCGGCTCGTAGCACTCGCCTGCAGTTAGTAGGTCGGTGCCTCCTAGGATCCGTTGCACTCGTGACAGTCAGGATGGCTGGACCAGAAGAGATATTGATCTATAGAATTCTCACGATTCAATACCTACCTTTAATCAGATATTTAGTACCTCTACACAAACAGACTCTGTAAATAAATCCACTTTGACTTTGACTAAGACAAGTGGTCAGCCATCCTGACGTCAAGAAAACAATATTCGATCAAAAAGATTAAATATTTAGATGAGGATGGATTCCGGTGACGGGTAAGGGTCTCCGTTGAGCTGGACGTGTTCCTGGCGGCGCCAGTCCGGGAGGAGACGCTGCCTGTATCCGTCTGTTCCCTCAGCAGCACCACCTAAGCGAGCTGGATCGATGCCTACATTACTTTAACTTGTCGTTTTATGAACGCTGATGTTTACTGCAAACATTTTCTTTATGAGAGTTTCGATTGATCCGGGGAAGACGGCCGGTATCTTTGGAGGGTTTTCCGTATTCCCCCGCCCCCTCCCCCCCTCGTACGCGGAGAGACTGACTGGCTGCTCGGCCCCCGCCCCACGCCGGCGCACGTACCCGCGCCACTACGGAGACGTACCCGTGGATGGGGTCAGGGCGCCGGCGTGCCATTCCGTCGGCTGCTTATTATATTCGTGGAGGAATCGCTTTTCTATGCTATAGTCGCGACCACTACTAGTATCAATAATAATTATATTTCGTGCTACGTCCTCGATATTAGTAACCTGAAAAATAACTTTTATTAAAATATTCACATATTGTAGTAACGCCTAAGTACTACCACTCTTTTACACTAAATTTGAAAGATATTGGTTCCATTTCCTGTTTCCGGCATCCGGTCGGTCACACAGTTGCTCAGTCGTTCGTTCGTATTGACTCAGTCGTTCGTTCGCCCATACTTCATTCGTCTTTTAGTGCTTCACCGCTCAACACTACCCGCACAATAAAAGTGAATTTTGTTCTACAAAGCGTACTTTAGATAAAATTGCCGAAAAGGAAACGATCGATCACGAATAATTTCGAGCGTTTTCAAAAGAAAATGAAGAAGCTCGATCGAGAAGTGATCAAGTCTCGTCGAGGTCGAAGGAAAAACCGCCATCAAGGGAAATGTCACCTTCCTCGCGAGAATAACAAGGTACCCATATTTATATCTTTATTAAGTGAACAACAAAATGTTGCCGGTACCTACGCTTTGCGTATACTTCTGTGAGGATTATATACCTTACTAAGTATATTTTATCATGTACCTACCTGCACATGATCTGTAACTCAAGCTGCTTTTAAGGACTGTCTCATCACAAGCAATTAATCTTTGTTTGCGTAGTTTTCTGTGGAAACTATGCCTTACCTTACTTATGTAATCAACCAATAAGAATATAATTTTATGTAGGTACCTAGATATGCTATGTAACTCGAGCTGCTTTTAAGGGCTGTCTCATCACAAGCAATTAATCTTTGTTTGCGTATTTTTCTGAGGGAACTATACCTTACCTTACTCAGGTAATCAACCATTAAGAATATAATTTAATATGTAGATACTTAGACATGCTATGTAACTCGAGCTGCTTTTAAGGGCTGTCTCATCACAAGCAATTAATATTTGTTTGCGTATTTTTCTGTGGGAACTATACCTTACCTTACTCAGGTAATCAACCATTAAGAATATAATTTAATATGTAGATACTTAGACATGCTATGTAACTCGAGCTGCTTTTAAGGGCTGTCTCATCACAAGCAATTAATCTTCGTTTGCGGATTTTCCTGTGGGAACTATACCTTACCTTACTTAGGTAATCAACCATTAAGAATATAATTTATTATGTAGATACCTAGACATGCTATGTAACTCGAGCTGCTTTTAAGGGCTGTCTCATCACAAGCAACTAATCTCGGTTTGCGCATTTTTCTGTGGGAACTATGCCTTACCTTAGTTAGGTAATCAACTATTATGAATATAATTTTATGTAGTTACCTAGATATGCTATGTTACTCGAGCTGCTTATAAGTGCTGCCTCATTACAAGCAATTAATCTCGGTTTGCGCATTTTTTCTGTGGGAACTATACCTTACCTTACTTAGGTAATCAACCATTAAGAATATAATTTATTATGTAGATACCTAGACATGCTATGTAACTCGAGCTGCTTTTAAGGGCTGTCTCATCACAAGCAATTAATCTCGGTTTGCGCATTTTTCTGTGGGAACTATGCCTTACCTTAGTGAGGTAATCAACCATTATGAATATAATTTTATGTAGGTACCTAGATATGCTATGTTACTCGAGCTGCTTATAAGGGCTGTCTCATTACAAGCAGTTTATCTCGGGTTGCGCATTTTTTCTGTGGGAACAATACCTTATCTTACTTAGGTAATCAACCATTAAGAACATAATATTATGTGTAGGTACCTACCTAGATACGCTATGTTACTTGAGCTGCTTATAAGGGTTTTCTTATCACAAGCAATTAATCTCGGTTCACGTATTTTTCTGTGGGAACTATACCCTACCTTACTTAGGTAATCAACCATTAAGAATATAATTTATTATGTAGATACCTAGATATGCTATGTAACTCGAGCTGCTTTTAAGGGCTGTCTCATCACAACCAATTAATCTTGGTTTGCGTATTTTTCCGTGGGAACTATACCTTACCTTACTCAGGTAATCAACCATTAAGAATATAATTTTATGTAGGTACCTAGATATGCTATGTTACTCGAGCTAGCTGCTTTTAAGGGCTGTCTCATCACAAGCAATTAATCTTGGTTTGCGTATTTTCCTGTGGGAACTATACCCTACCTTACTCAGGTAATCAACCATTAAGAATATAATGTTATGTTGGTACCTAGATATGCTTTGTTACTCGAGCTGCTTTTAAGGGCTGTCTCATCACTAGCAATTAATCTCGGTTTGCGTATTTTTCTGTGGGAACTATACCTTACCTTACTTAGGTAATCAACCATTAAGAATATAATAATATGTAGGTTCCTAGATATGAACCTACATAAGATATGATCTGTCTCATCACAAGCAATTAAACCTGGTTTGCGTTTTTGCTTTGAGAACTATACCTACCTTACTTAATGCTGTGGCGCATCGACCCAAAGTGGATCTTGGTAGAAGTAGGCCTCCGACACCAGACTCCGCTAGGCTTCTTTGTCCAGGCTTCCGCGTAATTGCTGGCTCCGAGTTCTTTCAGGCACTTTTTGACTTCGTCGCCTTATCGGTACCTGGGACAACCAACGGGCCTACGTCCGTTGGGCCTGCCTGTGTACGCGCGCCTGACTGCACGATCCTCTCCCATACGGAGTACGTGCCCGAGCCATCGGAGTCTTGCGGCTTTAGTCTCTCCTATGATGCTAGGCTCAGCCACAAAGTCTTCAACCTCTTGGTTAATTCGAACACTCCATGATCCGTCTTCCCTTTGAGTAGGTCCTAGAATTTTGAGGTAGATCTTCCTTTCCGCCACTAGCAACTTTTTGCTCTTCTTTTTGTCCCTTACCTTACATAATCGACGGTACTTACAAAGTGTATGCGCGTGATTCTTTGAGAATTATGTCTTACGCCTCCGCCGAGGATGACCCGCCACCGATAGACTCTGTGAGGTACGCAGGTCAACTGGCTTTATCCCATAAGCAATGTTCTCTGATTAGGTACTTCAGATTCATTTATCTTAGACTGCATTTAATGCTATCAGATTAAATTCTCCCAGCCAGTCTTTCAAAACCAATTACCTAATCTCGTCAACTACTCTGACGTAGACGAAGGTCATCTTAATGATTCCATCAACAGCCTTCTCCTAAACGGAGCAATCACAGAATGAACTCTTTGTGATGGACATTTAATTTTCATCTCTTCAGTTTTCTTAAAACTAAAACCTAATGGAAACATGCGCTTTATATTGAACTTGAATAATCTTAATAAATTTATCAATACCAGCCATTTCAAAATTGAAGATCTTCATACAGCTGTAAAACTAGTGTCTAACGATTTTTACTTAGCCACTATAGACAATGAAAGACGCATATTTTCTAATAAGCAAGAACGACTGGAAGTACCTTAGGTTTACTTAGAAAGACAAAACTTATCAATTTGGGATAAATACTGCCCCATATAATATATTCACCTAGCAAAGAAGCTCGTGGTGAAATTATTGAGTTATGCTGGTTATATATCTACAATATATCTAGATGATATTTTATTGATAGGACGTTCTTACAATGAATGCATGGATAATGTAAACACCACACTCAATCTGCTTGAAGCTCTAGGCTTCATAATTAATTTGGAAAAAGTAGTTTAATACCATCTACTTCATGTAAATTTTTAGGGTATGAACCTTAAAAATGATTATGAAATCATGCTATGCAAATAGGCTTACCTACTGACAGATAAACAACATCGTATACAAAAGGAAATAGAATGGTTTCCTAAAAAATATCACTGTAAAATCAGGAGATTTGCAGAATTCTTCTTCTTCTTCTTAATGATGGCATCTGTCCATTTCGGATCAATTTTGCCAGTGTCAAGTGATCCTCACTTGATAACAAGTCAGTCAATGGTTAAGTCGGCCTTAATTAGCTTTGGAAAAAAAAAAAAAAAAAAAAAAAAAAAAAAGCTATGCGACTTTCCATAATGTCAGAAAACGGATTTGCAGAATTGAATTAATTGGATTATTAGTATCTTCATGTCCAGCTGTCTCTGTGTTACACATGAAATAATTTGAACGTCAAAAGTTCCTAAACTTATTGCCTGACAGCGATTTTGACAGAATCATGACTCTCTTACCGTCCCTAGCAAATGACTTTCAATGGTGGCTTCACACCATTAAAAACCCTGTCCACAGAATCCGTGAGAATAACACGACTGTAGGGATCTTTTCTGACGCCTCAAAGACGGGGTAGGGGACCGCATGTGGGGATGAACCGCGAGCGGCCCTTGGACCGGAAGAGAATCTGATCTTCACATTAACTAGCTTGTATTGTTAGCTGCCTACTTCGCCGTCAAAATATGTACAAAACACTTAAAGAACTGCCAAATTATGTTACGAGTAATTATGTTAACTCTACCGCTGTATCATACATCAACAAAAATTCTCTCACGTAACACATACTGCTAATAAGCTTTGGCAATGGTGTGACTCAAAAAGAATCTTTGTGTTTCCATCTTACATTAAATCTAGTTTCAACAACGGCTCCTCGTCTCAGATGTTATAAGATTCAGCCCTGATGAACGAGTTTTTTCATTCCAGCAGCAGCCGAAACATCCAGTCAAAACTTTAAACCTTGGACGTAACCAACTTATCTTAAATAGCCCCTTTGTCGATGAAAAGCCACAAATATGTCCAGTTAAGTGCCTTATTAGCTATATTTATAAAACCAAATCTTTGCGAAAAAGTAATACCCTGCATGTTAGCTTCACATAAAACTGTAATCGCCCAGACGATAAGTCGCTGGATAAAAGAGCACATTGCAAGATTGTGGCATTGATGTATCAGCATTCTCAGCTCATAGCACGTGACACGCTGTTACGTCGTACGCCGTTGTCGTACGTAGAACTCAGGCATTAGCAAATGCAATTATATATCCTGCATAACTTCATGAAAGTTATTATAACTGTTAAAATTATACATAGTTACATTATAACTAGGTATACATTAGTGAATTACCTATTATTATTACTCTATACCATCTCTTAGATAGTAAGATATGATTTGATTGAGTAACTATTAGTTGTCTAGTTTTGTTTGTGAAAACACTTAAATATAATATTATATTTTTCTAAAATTTACAAACAAGCGTTATTCATAATATTTCCTGACCTTTCATGGCTCTCAAAGTCTACAATATGTGAATATTTTAATAAAAGTTATTTTTCAGGTTACTAATATCGAGGACGTAGCACGAAATATAATTAGTGATTAAACGAACTTACCTGTAAGTGAAGTTCTATCACAATTATATGAGTGCTACGTCCGAAGATATTAGTAACATACACCCTCCCACCCACCCTCGGAAAGGTCTAGGAAATAGCTGTTAGCTTGGTTCAGACTAAAACGAATGAAGTATGGGCGAACGAACGACTGAGTCAATACGAACGAACGACTGAGCAACTGTGTGACCGACCGGATGCCGGAAACAGGAAATGGAACCAATATCTTTCAAATTTAGTGTAAAAGAGTGGTAGTACTTAGGCGTTACTACAATATGTGAATATTTTAATAAAAGTTATTTTTCAGGTTACTAATATCTTCGGACGTAGCACTCATATAATTGTGATAGAACTTCACTTACAGGTAAGTTCGTTTAATCACTAATAATAATATTAATAAATATTCATGATAATCCACACAGCACTATCTAGTGTCTTTTGTAAAATATCCTAAATAATCCTCAATCTCCCAACTACCTTAAGGAACGCTTCACTCTTTTGCGTGTGATAGATCGCCCTGTTCGGCCTCTACGTAATCTGATGTTGTCGACTCCTCAGCGTAGTTCATCCCGCTACTCAGATTCTTTCACTAGCACGGCTATCTGGCTCTGGAATGGTATCGCTCATCAATGTCGCGAGGTCTCCTCTATTGAAGTCTTTTCGCTCACTCGATCAATAAATACTTAACTTTCGTGTAAGGTGGCCAAGACTTACACGCTTTTGCTGTGAAAAAAATATCAATTCCAGGAAAAGCCAAGCCCCTAAGCCCTTGCTTTACTAATATGTACGTAGTAGCAATAGTAGCTCTCTACACTTATCTATGCTAATAGCAGACGTTATAAGTAGAGGCTAGTCGAGGCCTAGACTAATCGTCGATCAATGCACATTAATAGAATGTGAACATGCGATCGACCAGCGCAGCCTACCTACTCGAAGAGCGCCTCTTTCTAGAAGCCAGTCAGCGATCAGCGATCAGCATGCAGGCGAGTCGAATAATAACTTCGTAAACGTTTATAGAGGCAGTGCCGCCTGCGTGATTATTGATGAGTCTACAGGACACTCTTCCTACAGAGGGTCGACATCATTGAGAAGCAGTGCCATACCTCATTCGTCGGGTGTGAAGACGGGAAGCCGCACTGAGCTTTCCATTTGGCACTTTTTATTATACCATTTGCTGATGGAACTAGCATATGGCCCACCTGATGTTAAGTGCTAACATACATACATACATAAAATCCGCCTCATTCCCATGGGGGTAGGCAGAGATAACGGATTTCCACTTGCCACGATCCTGACACAATTATGTACTTCTCTCGCTTCATTCACTCTCATAACATTATTTATATGACATGCTCGTCGGTTTAGGGTACTCCTGACCTGGCATGTTTTCTCTAAAACATCCACTACCTGATCGAGATACATGCGCCGAGGTCTTCCCCTTCCAGCAGTTCCATTCACACTCGCCTGATGCACTTGTTTTGTTAATCTGCTTTCATGTAATGCATGCTGGTAGTACGTACGGACGAGCCACACACAACGAGCTCTACTACTTCATTCTGTAGTACATCCTCAGCGCCACCCGCCTCACTAGAACTCAACTTATTTTGTCATCACCATCAGCAGCCTGAAGAAGTAACTCCACTGCTTCCCCCATACATTTCCAAGAAGAACAATTCTGAGCCCTCTCCGTCCACCGACTTTCCGCGATCTTAACAATGCCGTCGAGTGGGTGGGCACTGGGCACTGGGCACTGGGCGCCTGCCTTCCTTTGTGGTCACCATTTGAGAACCTTTATTGCCCAACGACTGTCGGTTCTCCGAGCTATATAAACTGCCGACTACCATTGCCTATTTTGTAAGAAATGTTTATTACCCAGCATTTGATAACCTGCAAATTTCACCATGATGGTATCATCATTCAGCCCGTAAAGCCTTGCGCACATCTAAGCGTTCTGCGGTGGTGATCAGGTGCGCAAGGCTTAAAGCGACTCCGACAGCCAAACGAATATGGCAGCTGTGAATTGAATCTATTCAATAAAATCCCAAGGATCACTTTAACCTATATATTCGTAAACCTCCGAAGCCTCGCCCAGTAAATGAGTCCCTCACTGCAAGCATGCAGCGAGGATCGCGCTCCTGCACTCCTGTAAAGGTTCCATTTCTAGAATTGGTTTCGTAATGACCCCTAGGTTACCTACGTTATGACTAACATACCCTCAACATGTCATTCGCCTGCGTCTACTACGTCTTTCAAGGTATGCGCTGTTTAGGGATTCGGTGGGTTAGTCCCACGAATTCCACGTCCATACAAACGTTCATACTTTGATTCCCAAGCAATGCCATGACGTATTTGAAACCTCCTTTTCAAATGTGGTTTTAGTGACACGAGCGTACAGCATCAAAAGCCAAAGGAATATTTTAATGAGAATGCCTCTAGCTTCCTCGTACAGAAAATTCTCCGAAATGTCGTCTCCAAATAAGTTTTGAGGTGCTCATTACGAATATCGCGTGAGTTTCGTAACTCAAGCTACGTATGTACTATATGAATTCCTTTGCGACGTTGGGGATACGAGAAGAGTTTTCGATAGACTCCAACTAGGTCTAAAGTATTTATTAGGTGCCGTCATTGTTTCACATGAAAAGTGCTGAACGTCGTAAGTATGAACAGTAGGTAGGTAGGCGAGGGCGAGGGCGAGGGCGAGGAGTCACTGAGAGGCATCAATGTGCGAGCGCGACCATTCATCTTTAGCAATAGGTAGCGTCCATTCATAAGATCGAACACAAACATTAACATCGATAAATACCACTCGCATTTACGAGCGATATTTCAATATTGTCATCGCGGCGGTGCGGGTGTCGCGCTGGCGCATGGCGGGACTTCATCATACACACAGGAGTTGTTCGAAATAGCTTAGCTACGTGACGGTTCACATGTCGCGCGGTCACTGTGCGGTGCGGTGCGGTGCGGTGTTGTGCGGTGCGGTGCGGTGCGGTGCGGTGCGGTGCCGGGAACGTGGCGCTCCGACGCGTGATAGCCCCTTCCCACGGTGTGTGATATCGCGCACGGAGGGGCGGATCATCTCGCACGACACACCATGGGAACGGTCTCGTGCGCCGAGGTGCGCGGTAGCACAGGAGCCCTGGGCCGTTATTCGCTATTGCCGAACCACGCGCGTTACGTGAACACGTTAAGACATCGGCTTAGCAATCGTCGAATTTTTAACGAATCATGTGAAATAACCAAAACATCAAACGTGGGGCATAGACAACTACTCTTGTGGCATACAGAATAACATTTTTCGATTCCACACCAAGGCGCGTTTGCGTTTAGATCACGTTGTGAAGTCACACGTTTTGGGCACGGAATCTCCAATGTAATAGCGAATAAGGCCCCTGTCTGTGTGCGTTGCCGTGCGTCGTCGTCGGCTGTGCGTGATGATCTGCAGAACCACGCTCCGTAGGAAGGCAGCATGAGGCGGACGGGGCGGGATTGATACGATACTAACAAATAAAAGGAGACATACCTGAGATCAGACTGTGACCTGAAAAGAAGAAAAACACAATGAGTTTCACATTCAGTACGTTTAGAACAGAGCACAGCATGGCACGGTACCTACGTCAGATATGCACTCAACGTACAGATCCCGTTCTACCTCTAGAGACGACTCCGCTCCAATCATTATTAAATGACAAGCCTCGATCCTAAATTACACAAGCACACCCCATAGAAGCAAGAAATACGTGATTTATAGAATACTAATTGAATAATTATGCAGTTTTCACAGTAGGTATCTACTAAAGTTTGGACCAGCACTTAGTTCCGTAAGGTGTTTAGAACTTGTGCTTTCTTCAATCATAGAGAGAACTCCGTCGGTCTCTTCGACCCCTCTAATAACATAGTAACCGCCACCAGTTACCTCCAATAAGTAAGTACATTATTTGTGTACCTACTTTACCAACTTTATGTTAAGTATTTTGTTTGTATGCCTTGTTTTTTCTTAAATAATCATAGTTTTTATTTTGCATGCTGTAGCAAATGCTGAGTGGTTTACCTTTTTCGCTGTCATTTAATCTAACGGGCTGATCTAAGTTGAACTGTACCTTTTAATTTTAAGTTGACACAAAATAAATTATTTCTATTTCTAACGGGCAGAATAACAATGGACATTAAAATGGACATCAATTACCAGTACCAACCCCTGCACATGTGATTATTTAAATATATATAATTGTATCTACTATTTTTATAACACAACGGAATATTTACCATGACTAAATTTTTGAGTTGACTTCCGATATTTCGGCACAGTTGCATGCACCATGATCACGGTTGAACTTACTAACTTTGAGTTCAAAAGTTAAATATACTCCTAACCGGACTCCAAGTTTAGTTACATCATCTTCAGCCTGAGAAGTCCAATGCGGGATATACGTGCCCTTGTATTATTTCCAGGAAGTTATCTGAGCCCTCTCCATTCACTGCCTTCATGACCTTTAGAGCTCGTTCCCATTACACAGTACAAGATGTACATTGTACACCCCGTACACAGTACAAATGGGCAATGTAATGCTTGAACCCCAGCATGGTAGTGAACCGAGCAGGTGGCGCTCCTTTTTATTTATCGCTAAATGCATGGATTCTCGCGTTTGAAAAACCCTTCACTTAAAGTGGGTGAGCGGCAGGGGGGAGAGAGTGGGGGGGGGCGGCGGCAGGTATTCCGAGGCCATTCTCGTGATGGCGGGGCTGCGGGATGCTGGTCGCGGTGAACTGGCTCACCTAGCTTTGAAGCGTTCAAAGTGATCTTTGCGATACCCTTGAATTGAGAATTATTTTACTTTTAACTTTGATGAAACTTTAGGTACTACGTACTGCGTCTGCTATAATCGGGCCACAACGTGCCATCGGCAGCACGGCAACGCTAAGCCGAGGTGAAGATGCGGTCGGCGCGGCTACCTATCACGCGGCCGCCATACGACGGCGGCCGCTTGCGAGGAGAGACAGCTTAGCCAGCAGTGCGGTATCTAGTTGACCCGTTTTTACGAGTTCGGAGTTTTCCGATTTCCAAAAGTAACGTTAAAGGTCTATCCCCACACATCCGAGGCGTGTCAGGGACGGGGCCGGGCCGTCCATTGAATTTGAACCCTATCTGTCCACGCAATAAGTCGAATTTATACAAGACAATATCCCGTCGGCCGAGCTCTGGAGGCAAAATGCTCAGTTATAAAAAAAAAATTAAATTAAAATTTGTTTATTCAGATGTCAAAAGATCCATTCCTAAAACTAACACAACACATACAATAGCAAATCAAAAAAAATAAAATAAACAGAGAACATTACAGTAGGAGTTCACGCGAATGGTTAGTTAATGTAATAAACTTGACTGGCATTGGGATTGATTAAGGCAGCCACCCAGTAGTTTTGTAGCGGGCTGTCCCATCTGCCAGCCAGTACTCTAAGTATACTGTTGGAGCTAGCCAACATTCTGCGCTTGACGGAAGCTATTTTATTACGCATTATGGCGTGAAAGTCATTGACATGTGCGTCAGCGAACATGCCCGACGCACTGCAGAATTTTGGTAGCCCCAACAATACAATACCCTAAACATGTCATTGTACAGGACACGCAAGGCGCTGAAGGACGACTTATTAAAACTACACCACAGGCCGCTTGTGTAAAAAGATTGACAGAATGATTTAAATAAAGTTACTTTGACCTCACCTGAACAATGCGCAAACCTGCGGGCCAGCATATTGCCCCTTACCGCCAGCGCCCTGCGCTCCCTTTCTATGTCGGCATCATCTTTCAAATCAGTAGTGACCATATATTTAGTTAACTTTACCAGTTATAGCCCATAGGGTTCAAATTAAATCGACGGCACCGCCACGGCCCGGCCCCGTCCCTGACACGCCACGGATGTGTGGGGATAGACCTTTAATCGTTAGTTTTTTACTTAATTCAAATAAGTTTAATTGACTTTCTTAATCTCTTTCTTCTCTTTAATTAACGATCTTGACTCGTTTATGGAGGACTGGGCAATGGGCATCCACAGCACAGGACCGAGAGGAGTGGAAGGGGGTGAGGGAGGCCTTTGCCCTGCAGTGGGACGATGCAGGCTAAAAATAAATAATAATAAATAAATAAATAAGTTTAACAGAGGACGCTCCCTCTCGCACACGAGAGGTACCCACTTCAATATGTATGGATTATGGCTTGGCAAATTTTACAAAAATTCCAACTGATGTGATGGATGATGGAAACTGCTTCATGGATTTGTACCGAACATGGCTATGAACTATCTCACAACTATTAGCTATCCAACTAAAATGAAGTATTTAAGTATTTCACTATGGTCGGGCATGTTAACTCAATGAACAGTGAGCACGTTATCATTTAGTGCAGCGGCGGCGGCGGCGGCAGCGGCAGCGGCGCGGGTGGAGGCGCGGGTGGAGGCGCGGGTGGAGGCGCGGGTGGAGGCGCGGAGGTCTTGAATAAGAATGTGGTAGCTGTCTTGCGTGTAGGAATTTGCATGCACGTTGTCCAAAAAACAGTAATGTAGGTAATGCCGTATATATTATATCTCTGCCTTATTCTTTTCTTACCTATATATCGCAGTCGATCTAACTATAATATATGTAGTAGTATATGTACCTATATGTGTATGTGTTCGCACTATGACTAGTCATAAGGCCTTCGACGCATTAGGTACACCAGTCTTGAATGCATCGCATTGATGTTGAACGACTGTCATGCGGCACCTTAACAATTCCTGACGGAATATTTCAATATCTACAATTAGACTGACTATTCCCAGAAGTAACCGCACTGCAGTGGCGTGTTGCAGTGATCCGGTCGACTCGAGCACGGAGCAGCACGGAGCAGCACGGAGCAGCATGGAGCAGCACGGAGCAGCATGGGCCAGCATCCCTCACCCGCGGCCATCATCTCGCTCGAGCACTGGCACTGGCACAGGCGTCGCGGACATGCACTGCATGCTATCTCAATCCTTCCCCCTCCCCCCCTCGTCCTCATCCTTCTCCCTGCCACCATACCAGAAATTCCATTGCTGTTTTGTATTGATAGCTCACCATTTGGAATACTGATGAGCGTCTTTAGCGGTCACTAACCGCAGAACTTGTTTGGATTCCGCGTCATTTGCCATCGCTAATGTTTGAATCTGTCACTCGTCACATTATCATTTGAGTATATGATGCGTGTGATGGAGGCGAGTGCCGCACCGGAGCGCCTCACCCGCGGAGTGCGCCCGCCTCCGGGGCAGCAGGGCAGCAGGGCAGAGGCGGGCGCGGCGCGGCGCGGCGCGTGCGCAGCGTGCGGCTCGCGCTCCTAGAGTTAGGGCTGGCTTGGCGCTTGGCAGCGGCATCCAATGCGCCTTCATCTGGGTCACGAAACATTGTGAGCGTCGTGTCATTGCCACCGCATCGCATCCCACTGTCTCCAAGCGAGATGCACACAACAACACGTCGGTCGCTATGCACCGAGACGCGACCTAGACGTGCCTAATTAAATACAATTTAGAATGCATCAGAAAACAGCATATCGATAATAACCGTTGCTCAAAGTGTCCGTCAATACACCGTACGTTACGTCACGTTATCATGATGGAGGAATGCCTCCCCTCTCCATCCGTTCATAGATAAGACGGCGAGATCGCGTGATGAGAAACACGTCCACGATCTTGCATCTAACGAGGCTTTGCTAAGCTATTACCTAAAAAAGAAACCTATTGAATTTTATTAGGTCATCAGCATCACATATTATTCGACCATAATGATAATGGAAGCCGTTTAATTTTAACAGCAAATAGGTAACAGCAAAGGTTTGATTCGCCACTTGCCCGCTTGGCCGCTTGGCCGCACGCGCACGGTGCACAATGACTCAATGAGAAGCAACTAAGTTGGAGTCCGGCCAACGCGCACCGCGCCGTGCATGGCCGATGGCCGTCCTTCAATATTGACAACTGAATAAAGTCAACTTCTGCAACAGTGGACAGGACATGATGACTTTAATATGTGTGGAGGCGAGGACGACCTCCATTAATGCCATGTGTTTTATTTGTTTGATTTGTGGTTAGTGGTTTCTTTAGTTTTTTCTTTGAGTTAAACAATCTCGAAAAATCTATTTTCTATAAAATAGACAAGTGTCTTTGTTATTAGTGTCTAATGCTCATTTCATGATAGACATCGTGTTTTCGTCTCATATACCCATAGCTGTGCATTAACTCGTTAATCGTTAATATATTTTATTTACAACAGAATATACCTACATTATTTACAAAAACTATTACTAAACAACATGAAATACCTAATTAAAAAGAAAAAATAAAAACTACATTTTATAAGAAACTAGAAAATTTTATAATGAACTCTGTTTTCCACCTGTAGGTATTACAGGTAGAAAACAGAGTTCAGATCACCGACTGCAGGCAATGTGCCCAAAAGGCTGGCAACGTTACCTCTTTGAATAGCTAAGCTAATTCTTTGCCCTAGGTAAGCGCCAGCCCTTTGGTCACCAGTCTCAACCACCAGCCTCTTGGATAACTCTTCGAATAGAAGCCACGCCTCTGGACCCCATGGTCCTAACGTTTCCACCCCAAAAGGCAGAAATATGTATCCAACGCCGATTGATGCATATTTCCGCCTTTTGAGGTTTTCCGCTGCCGTTGCCGCCGCGCCCGCCGCTCTTGAAGTGGACGATACGTGTGAGGCAGCCAACGTATCCACGCAAGTAGCGTCCCACACCAAAGGCCTGCCCCGACTCCAAGGTATCAACGACATCCCGTCGGGTCTCTTTCCATCATCACGTGTGATACCGTTCGGCTCAAGAATGGCCGGCACGTGAATGGTGGCTAGAGCCCTACGGATAATGTCGTTGAGGCTTGCATGACGGGATTGGCGGCCTGCACTGCGGCGACAGGACAGTCCGTGGTGACCATGCCGGTCAACGGAGCTGCCGCAGTGGCACATCGTTAATTAACAAAGTTAACATTTTGATTAACGGATTAACTTTGAAAAATATTAACGAAGACGTTAACTTCCGTTAATCAATTTTAAGTTGGGTATGATTTTATACCGAACTCTTATTTGGTTCGGTAAATTCATGAATGTGTATTTTAGAGTGCGGCACTCGAGGCGACTTTTCGATGCTATTGGAAGTAGAAGTATGTGTCGGAGCACGTAAGAACTTCTCCAGGCATAAGAAGCGAGCGCGGCTCATTAGAAGATGATGAGTGTTCCTCGTGTGATGAACCACAACCGCACAATGCGTATGCACGCACTGGCACACACACGCAGCGCATATATTGCAGTTAGCAAACGTTATTACCGGTGGTGTAGAGATCAGTTCAATCGAAAATAGCCGAACTCAACTCGAAACCAAATAAAATGGTAGAGCACCGTTTGCATGTAGCGCAATAGTAACAGCGAGCCGCCGCGCGCCGTCCCGCCTAATCGAATTGGTCGAACTCGTGTTATATCAAACAAAGGGAAGGCTTTTATAGCTACTGTGGCTATACAGGATCTATGAATATGATCTCTAGATAGTTTGTAACGGTCTGCAGATATTTATCACAACTGTTTCTTGTACATTTTGTAGATTAATTATTGTAATATAATTTAAATAAAGTTTCCATTTTATACCCACAGGATTTCAAATTAAATTAATAAACATTGCGATAATCGTGAATCGTGATGTAATTGCGAAAAAAGTGTCTAAGCTGTCACATCATCAGCTGTCATCATAGGTCTGCTGGTCTGCTTTATTGATTTGCACTTATTCATTGAATAATAAAACGGACGGCTGTAGGCCTACCACAAGCTCTGACTGGCTCTGGTTTTGAGTTTGTGTGAGTATATTATACCGTGTGTGTGACGTTTCGACGTAGGATTTATTTAGTCAACACTCTCACCAGACTCAAAACCAGAGCCAGAGATAGATAGATAACTTTTTTATTTGGCTCAAGAAACACAGCTTAAAAAGAAAATGAAACAACAAAAATAGAAGAACATTGAGTAAAGGTATGGCTACACAAGAAATCATAAGAGAAAAAGAAAACATAAAACGCATACAGAAACACATACCTATAAAGAAATAAGTACCACATAATCCTAGTTCTAATACTGAAAAGGGTGCCGACTGCCGACAGTATCCGATTAGGTATTTGTTTATGAGCCAAAACGGTCCTCACTCAGCTTAAATGCTGCTTCGCCTCCAAAAAGAGGACAGAGACAGAGCCAGAGACAGAGCTTGTGGTCGGCACCGTATCGCCGTTATAAAATAATGCATTCCAGATAAAAGCAAACAATGGTTGATCCGCTCGGCTCGACAGCCAACACTTTAATGACAGCTCTCATGTCAGGGAACAGAACACTGACGTGAAGGCATGCGCATGCGCACACCTCGGCGATGGCGATCAGTGAAACGCTGGCAAATATCACTGTCACATTTGACGGCGTATCACTGATCGCCATCGCAGATAGCTTAGATGTGCGCAAGGCTTAAGGTCGCCAATTGCCATTGTAATGCAAATAAATATAATAAAAAAAACCTGTTACCCGCGATTACATTATATAGGTACATGTCCTCTGTAGCAACTGGATGTGGGGACTCGGGTACCTATACATTCAAACCTAAAAAATAACTTCATTACTTTTGTTTGAATGTGCGCGTCAGTTTTGACAGCCATAAATAAATGTTATGGACAATCCACACAACACTATCTACCCCAAATTAAGCAGAGCTTGCTACGAGAACCAGATAGTTGATATAATAGTTAAATATTTTTTTGTAAATGTTTACTTAGAGTTCTGAGTGGGGATCGAACCCCCTACCGCGCAGAAGGCAGAGCTACTACCAACTGAGCCGAGATGTCAGTCAAAGGAGGAGGTATGGCCAGGCCAGGTCGGTAGCCACGAGGACGAGCCCATCATTATGAAGGAGGCACCGCCTGCAGTGCGGCCGTGCCATCAGGCTCGGTGCCCGAGCTGTTCATTGTTGTCTATGTATTAGTATAACGGCTTGTAATTAACAATTGCCAATCCATTCAATCTGGAGGAGAATACATTGAATCCTACGCCCTCGGATCTGCCACACTCTATCTATACATATATAACATGTTCATTCAGCGCATGGTCGCCGTGTGTACGAACCTATTAACCTTGTCCATTCTATATCTTATGCACTATTTATTTCATCAATTTCAATCACCTACACTATTGATATTAACTGCAATATTAAACATTCCTACTTCCTCTGAAAAAGGTTCAAATGGGTCTGGATATATTATGTGTACCTTACTACCTACTATTATTACTAATATGAGATCGACTACTGCCAAGATATTTTCAATAGTTCGTTATTAATTAGATTATCTTGCTAACCTGTGAGCAATCGGAATAATTTTTTTTATATCTTTTCAAATATGAATGTTGTGGCGTGCGAGTGCCAAGTTGTTTCACAGTGTTCATCGCCTTAACGAACTGTAAATCCTTTGTTAGTACCTACATCACAAAAAAGTTCAAGTTTAGCAGTCTGAATATTAACTGGCATGCAAAGTGTTTTCGCACGCTAATGTTTGTTACCCGAGGGCACGCACCCACCGCGTACTAATAAGCCAAGTTATATATCTTTAGATTCAGATCTAAATACATCTGGTAAATGATGTTGAGACGGAAAATAGAATGGATTATCTAAAGTGGATTGCGAAATGAGAATCGTCGTTCATGGCGCTCCAGCCTCGGGAGAGGACTTTCTTGCGATACCATCAACTAACTTCACGACGCGATGGATATACAGTCTACCTACTCGTACGTTGAATGCCCATCATGGCTTGACAACTATTCAATTCGTTTGCAGGCAGTTAAAATAGGTAATAATGTTAGCAGACTGTCCTATGTGTAGTTCCGCAACGTTCGGGACCTCTCATGTGCTGTAAAAACAATAAAGTAGACAAATAAAAATACCTCGGACTTCTTCTGGATGGTAAATAATCACCTGGAAAAACTCTCTGTTTTGTTCAGAGTTACCTGCGCGGTATGTCGAGATGGGGCTTAACTAAGGAGTTATAAATGGTAATGTACCTTACATTCAGTGACAGACATCTCGACTAAAGACTACAAACAACCGAAAATAAACCAGTGAAGTACTTTCTCACTATAATTACCTCTCTCCGCCAAACACGTTATTTTAGTTCTCCTATCAAACAATGTATAGTGCTCTACACTCTTGTAGTATGGTAGGTATGTGTACACCACTCACCACAGCATCAGCACAGACCACATCAATCAATGTCGGACTATGAGAATTAAAATGTGTGGGTTCGGTTATTAATTAACTCTGTTTTACTGGATTTATGTATTCTGTTTAACGGCATACCTGTTATTTCCGAAATAAACGTACATAGTGATATTACTATTGTTCGATCAAGTAAAATATTATAAATAATATATTTAGTTTAGTTTAATACGGTCTCATTCCTACTGCATAGGTAGGCCTCCTAATGCTGAACAGTGTTGCCAGATGCGAAAGTTGAAAATGCGGTAACGGTACTCCAAAAACGCGGATTTTCAACAAAAAAAGCGGAATTTCCTGTTTTAACGTCAGATCGATTTTTCAATCAATTCATAATCATATTACAAATCAAAGAGTTATGTGAAGTAAGCTTCCTTTTCATTGCTCATACTCGGAAAGTAGGTCTGAAGTTGCCTCAGGGGCCTAATTGCAAAGTAACACTTTCAGCCCTAGGGAGAATCGCTTTCTACTGACAGCTGTCAAATTATAAAAAAAATAAGTTCTATTTTATTCAACCATGTTCCAACTTTCTAAAGTCTTTCTAACTGCAAGGAGGTTTTTTTTTAACCTGCACTGTCCCACTGCTGGGCAAAGGTCTCCCCCAAAATTTTCCAACTATCACGATCTTTGGCGACTTTCCACCAATCCTTCTCCAGAGCTTCCAGATCGTCTCGTCATCGTCTTTTTGGGTGGCCACGCCGCCGTCGCCTTCCGTCCTCCGGCACCCAATGAGTCGTTATGTTTGCCCACTTTTTAGGGTCCATCCTGCTGACGTGGCCCGCCCACTCTCACTTGAGCTTGGATTTTTGCTCTCTACATCGGTAATGCCAGTCATTGAATGTAGCATTGTATTTCGCACCCGGTCGATGCGTTTAAGGCCGAGAATGCTGCGTTCCATTGCCCTCTGGCAAATCTGCAGTCTAGACTTCTGTAACTCAGTCAATGACCAAGTCTGGCAAGGAGGTTATTAAACCAAATTCCAACTTTTTATTCAGCAAGGAGGTTGGAAGCCCATTACAACGGTAAGCAGTTTAAAAAGTGTAATAAGAGCGCGATGTGAAATTTAAATTTAAATAACATAAAGATAGTATTAAATAAAAAATAATTTTCTAAATGACTTTATTATTTAGCTTCAACTATTTCTTTAAATAACATAGATTTGAGCAAAAAATTTTCCATTTTTTAAATTATGAAAATGAAAATAATGGCTGAATAATGCTGGCCATCCGAAGGCCTGCCAGAGAGAAAAAAAAAGCTGGAAGGCGGCAATTCAATCATCATTTTCACCATCGAGATATAAGTACTACGTCATGATTTTCACTAATTTTGCTATCATGTTTTTATTTTTACTTTCCTTGTATTCGTAATGAAAAGCACAGTGTTTACCGTCTTGGGACTCAAAAACGTGACTTTCAATCCTCAGGTAACAATGTACTATTACTTCACAGAACAGAAACAGAAGGTGGCTCGGGGAGGCACAAAAGATATCACTCAAGTTCAATCCACATTCTCACAGTCAGTGAAACACTTGTAGGCCTTGTAGCTCGATCTGAACTTGTGCGTGTGCAACTTCATAAGGCTACGCTCACTTTGGATACGACTCGAGAGCACTGGTGGTCTAGTGGTAGCAGCCCCGCCTTCCGATCCTAAGGTCGTGGGTTCAAATCCAGTCGTGTACCAATGAGTTTTTCTGCCCAAAAATACAGGGTTATTCATTATTAGCTGCAAATACTCAGGAATTAGGTTCAACAAATAAAATAAAAAATATTTATGTACCTAATGATTTTTTTAAAATTTTGATTTCAGTTTTTGTATCAATTTTTTTTTTATTAATTTCTTTACGGCTATTGCATAATGATTTCCATGGAGAACAGGACGATGACCCACCCAGGCGGTGACTGAACGCAGAGTGTCACTCACGGCGCGTGGGCGCGGATCAAAGGTCAAAATAGGTCAGGCGCCAATGATTTCTTTATCGATTTTCTCGGGATTTTCATAACAAAACTTTAAAAAAATCATTTCATAAATATTTTTTATTTTATTTGTTGAACCTAATTCCTGAGTATTTGCAGCTAATAATGAATAAGCCTGTATATGTACACTATGCCAGTGCTCTCAAACGGTGAAGGAAAACATCGTGAGGAAACCGGCATATCGTAGAGCCTAAAAGGTTTGAAAATATGTGTCAAGTGCATGAAAGGAGTCTCTCTGAGGCGCACTTAAAATCCTTTCACCACACTTGGTTTGAAAGAATCGGTGACACGATAAGAAGAAGAACTTTGGATACGAATTACATCGCGCGTAAACGTACGAACACTGTTCGTACGAATTGAGTGCGCACACTGAATACGTTTTTCTCTGTCAAATAGACAGAGTACCGGTGTTAGCGCATCCATTATTGATGATGAACGCACGAACGTGTAATAAAATCCCAACAAGTTGGGATTGATTTCGGACGTCGGACGTGCAGGTACGTATACGTATACGTACGACTAACTCGCGCGCAGTGTGAGCGCTTTCATAGTACTCAGAAGGTCGGGAATGTTCGTACGTTATCGTACGAAAACGGATCCAAAGTGAGCGCAGCCTAACACTGTGTACCAACATGACAATAGTGATTTGACAACATAAATTTCACAGACTATTATGTTGGCCAACAATAACAGCGCTATACTAAGAAAAGAGATATAAGTATTTCTGTCTAGCTTTCTCGTATAGCGCTGTCTCCCATTTGGTGTAGTTTTGGCAGGAATGTAGAGCCCGCTATAGACATTTTTTCACGTTTGTTACGGCCGCCAAGCGTCCGTGGCACTGTAGTGCCACGATTTTTCTCGGACGTTTGGACCTGTCAAAGTTCGTGCCACTATAGGTTCTTCCATTTGAAAGGGTAAACGGATCGGTGCCCATAAAAATATCTTTAGTGGGAAGATAATATTTTAATCCTCATATCCTATCAAAGTCGAAAAAAGTGGAATCCCGCTGGCTAAAAGCGGATGGTGGATCCATTGTCAAAAAGGCGGTGTAAAAAGTGGAAAAGCGGTATGATCTGGCAACGCTGATGCTGAATAACATAAATAGAAACAGGCGAGTGCGGCGAGCGACGGCGCGGACGTTAGCGACGACGGAGTAAGGACTCAGTCACGATTTCACGAATGATTTGTTTACTCCACGCTAGTTTACTTAAAGTACTCACGTTGAAGGTGTTTTTTTATGAAACAACGTTAACTAGCACATTAAGTACCCACTAAGGAACGAGTACTTACGCATCGTTGACCTAATATCATTTTAAAATCACCTCAATAACTGCGCGTATTAATTGACTTATCGACTGATTTGAAGCGTGGAACATGCCGTTGGAAATACTTAACACGCTCGGATTATGGCTGAACGATCCAGATTCTATATTCCTGCATTAACCAACACCGATTGAACGAGTGATTTATTCCTGGGTGGCTAGGTTAGGTTCTCTGATAGTGAACATGTAATGCTAATCATCATCTAACCCGAGAGTAGGTAAGTATGCAGGTAATCTATCTTTCAAAAGGATCGATAATGGTGTGTGATCCTGGTGGTGTCCTCGAAGGAATGCAGCCCGCCATGCTTGCTGGAGCACGACTCCCACGGTGGAGTGCGACTCCCACGGTGGAGTGCGACTCCCACGGTGGAGTGCGACTCCCACGGTGGAGTGCGACTCCCACGGTGGAGCACGACTCCCACGGTGGAGTGCGACTCCCACGGTGGAGTGCGACTCCCACGGTGGAGCACGACTCCCACGGTGGAGTGCGACTCCCACGGTGGAGTGCGACTCCCACGGTGGAGCACGACTCCCACGGTGGAGTGCGACTCCCACGGTGGAGTGCGACTCCCACGGTGGAGCACGACTCCCACGGTGGAGTGCGACTCCCACGGTGGAGTGCGACTCCCACGGATTCCACAAGGATTAAGGTTATAGCACATTATACCGGCACCGCAACTGCGCAGCTGCAGCACGGCGTCGCCTCGAATTTAGACTACGGCTAGCTGCCAGCGTGCTAACTACGCGTTGTCCGCAAGGTGCAAGCTCGCAGTCCGCGCGCCGGCCGCGACGTGTAAGCTCACAGTCCGCGCGGTGGCCGCGAGGTGCAAGCTTGCTGTCAGCGCGAACTCAATATTGTTATATGGCATTTATGATTGGACACTCGCCTCGCTTTCGCTGCCGACTCGGAGTCGGCGCGTAATAAGCATGCCGTCGGCGCGCTGTGCGCACAAGGTCCGCTCGCTTGCAGCACGCGGGCTGCGAGTCGAGTTGTGTGGTAGCGGCAAGCGCGCTGACTGCCCGCCGTTGGCTTTTTCATATTGACATTATGAAATATATTATACTACACACGATTTAATGCTCTAAATTGAATGACAAGTTAATTGCTGGTTTGGAGCGGTGCTGTTGCGGTGCCGGTATAATGTGCTATAACCTTTAGAGTCCACAGCGCCAGCGCCTCGCCGGCCGCGCCGTCTCACCTTCGAGCCTGTTAGCGCGTTGCGGAACTTCTCTCAAACGGAGCGTGTTATTTTAAACGATTTGGCGCTTGTCGCACGCTCTTGCTAATCACCGCCGACAATGACGATGACAATCGCTGAATGCTCTCGGCTAATAAATAGACGCGTACAGGTAGCTAGGCACAGGCACAGGCACTGTACTGTAGTGTAGTGTAGTGTAGTGGTAGTGCAGGGCGGGTGCAGGGTGAGTGGGCCGCATCGGTCGACGTGCTGGGTTGGAAGATGAATCGATCGTTGAACCGGTGCCAACAAAGTGGTATCGACCGCGCGATGGGCGGAGCCGGGCGCGCGCGCGAGTCGTCGCGACCTGTGCGCTGCGCTCGCTGCTCGGCTGCAGCCAACTCACGGCAAACTCTACCGTATGCTACTCAGCCCCGTCACCCGTCTGATCTAATCCACATGGGCTCAACTAATGTACGCGTCTACACTTAACTTATATACCTAGGTACTGTAACTGTACCTACGATTCAAAAGTAGATTGGCATTTCTGGTTTTTAAAAATTATATCATTCTTAGTATAGGATCCCTAGAAGAAGGACCTTCACCGAGCTGGTTATTTAATGAAACGTATTTTATATTTAATTAAACATGCCAATAAATATATTCTATATGGGTTGCCTATCAAATTTCAGTCCAGGATATGATTAATTAATAATTAAAAAAAATATATGTTTTTTTAACTTTCCACCGGTTTGTTTATTAGACAAATTCTATACCAATCGAAAGTATAGACCCCATAGAATATGCAAACGTTAGGTTGCCTATTTTTTTCCGGTCACAACTCTCGGGTAGCCAGGTATAAACAGGAAAATCGATACTAGCATTTTGCACCGGTATGTTTATTGAATAAAAATACTGGGGTCTATACTTTCGATTGGTATAGAATTTGTTTAATAAACAAACCAGTGGAAAGTTTAAATTTTTTTATTTTATTTATTAATTAATCATAATTATCCTGGACTGAAATTTGATAGGCAACCCATATAGAATATATTTATTGGCATGTTTAATTATGTATAAAATACGTTTCATTAAATAACCAGCTCGGTGAAGGTCCTTCTTCTAGGGATCTTAGACTATTATACCAGCTCATTTTAAATTGAAGTTGGAACAGAATTTATTAACTGAATTGTGTTCTGATGATGACTGTACGTATAAGGACATGTAGGAGGTATAAAAAAGCTGTTAGAATTCAACACGTGATTGGCATTCCCTTCGTTCTCTGGTAAATGCAATTGCAGATACAGTACCTGCATAGATACAAGAAGTGCCCTTCATATTCGTTACAAGGTCTGTTCGACGGCTACAATTAAAGAGTCAACAATCATTTATTCCCCCCCCCCTCGCCCCCGGGTGCTCTGATGCCCCCCCACCCCCCCCCCGTCCTTCACTATATATGCCATCAAAACATCAGGTGTCTGACCAGTAGATTTTGGAAGTACTTTTATCAAAAGACTTATCCTGCGACGTACATACATATATTTATAACTAGCTGTGCCCGCGACTTCGTCCGCGTGGAAAAGCATCTTTGGTTAAAATTTTTAATATCGAATCAACAGCCTACACAATAAGTTAGTTTCTGGCTCTAAAAGTGACGATACTTTCAAACCACTTTTCATTCACCTCCCTTTTAACCTCTAAAAACCCTTTTTTCTCGTTAAAAGGTTGCCTTAGTCGTTTCTCAGGCTCTAGATTAAGGATTAGTAAGGAAGGAAGAGAATAGGGCAAGGTATATAAGGGTAATAACGGAACTTGGGTTTCGATGCCAACGATCTAGTGTCTGTCACGCTCAATAAGTTGAGCTGGTATATAATCAGTGTAGAGCTACGATCCCCCGAGCCCCCGAGGTGGAAGTACCACCTGATCTGATCTGTATACATACGAGTAGGTCCGCAGCGGCACCTAGGCAACCCGTATACAAGATAACTGTTCCTTATCGATAGAACAGCCGATTCTCTCTTGCTATGGAAAATATTCCTATTGAAGGAGTTTTCTTGCACATTTCTTGAATCTAAATCAATTAAAAAGCCAAGTATCAATAAAACTGGCAATTGTTAGCAATTAAATGTTTTTTTTTTTGTTTTTATCAACAAATAAACAGTTGAACCTCTGACTTATGCATGGCCTAATCTAAATGATTCTCAAGTGTCTAGAATCCTCCTCTTTCAGCTTTGCACCCACTTAACAAACATCCTGTGTATATCATATAAATTGTGCAATGTCGTTATAAGTTGATAGCAAAAGTTAGTTTATTTTGTTTTTATATCACATCAAAATAAAAGCTGTTTTTTTAATTTTTACAAAATCTAAACAACAATGAAGTGTAATTTACCAATCCAACCTAGTGCAAATGGATGTATTCCAGCAGATCCGTATTAAGCGGTGACAATGACAAGTGCGTATCAGGACGGAACCACTTTAAATGAGGTGATTGCCGAGCGTGGATGAAATGGACGTTATTTGGACAACTGTATCCTGGATAGTAGTGCGGTAGATCGCGGGTTCAGTACGCCTACACTGAAGGCGCGCGCGAGACAAGCTTGCTGGAGCAACGTGTTCTCTGTGTGTCGACCGGGAACCAATCCTACACCAGCTGACATGGACACGTCACCGTTTCGCAATCGCTATTCATGCTTCTTGAAGAATCGCTATTCATCTTTCTTTCGCGCTTTTGGTTTCTTCATACAAAATGGTGGCAGAGGTGGACGATACCATCAGCGATAGGCGTCAGGCACCGCACACCGATTTCATACGATTGGTTCCCGGTCGACACAAAGAAAACTAAACTAGATTCGCTTCAGGGAAATGGTCGAAATTGATGCACGACGAATGCTCTAATCTGTAATTAGAGGGGCAAGGCCCACTTCATTTACAACATTTCGTCTGCGAAATGTTGTTTTCGTTTCGCCTATCTCCTATCTCCTACCTCTCTCTATTGTATGGAGAAAAAATGAGACGGCAAAATTGCGTTACGTAGAAACGGTTGAAACGAGCTGTTGTCTCATAAATTTTCCACACAAAAGAGAGGGACACGTGCTCACACGAAAACAACATTTGGTAGACGAAATGTGGTAGCAATACTCCGACTTCGGGTACAGCTCCTGCTTCTAAGGATCTGGTGGAAACCAGTTTGGTGGATAGGAACTGGGCGAGCCAACCGGGTTAGCTCATCCGTCCACCAGCAATCATCTTGTGTCTATGTGTCCTGCCCGTCCGTCCGTGTTGTGCACCGCTATCTAGTATGTCGGTCTCGGTACACGCACGTACAATCGAACGTGCTACTTTAACAGATGAAGATCCTGGCTGAATTACACTTAATTTTGGTGCTTCATGAAAAATAAAATTAAATAAAAACATATTTATAAAATATTCGGATTACTGGTTCAAAACCTTATTAGATTTTGTCAAAAAATATATTTACCCAAACAATTTTTTTTTTTAATATAAAAATCCCGGTACCTCCATACATAATAAAATGCAAAATCAAAGAGGAACGCTTTATAAATAACTACCACGACGAACAGTAGTTATACTTAAATCTTCCTATAGTTATATACGCAGTTTCATAATAATTGTGTCCGGTTGCATATTATAGTTATTGTATTCTAAGTAAGTCCCTATAAAACAAAAAAAAATTAAGTATTGTATCAGCTGTGACCTACAAGGACCCACTACTACTAGTTGTTGGAACCAGTATATGACCCACCTGATGTTAACTGGTACCCATCGCTTATAATAAAGCCTAATCGCCTAATAGAAAAGCGCAACCAAACCTACCTATCTGATAACGAAGCTGTCATATCTGTTGATGAGTGCTCTTACAACAGAAAATGTCGTCCGTACCAGTTTATTCCAGCTGCGTTCAGTTTAGTTTAGCCGCGTTCTGAACAACATCACCAATTTGTATTCCGGAGTATAGTATAGCATCGTCCTTTTCCATTCGATCGCCGAGTTTAGTTCAAAGAATAATGCGCTTTAATAGTTGACTATCAAACCTCTACCTCTGGCAAAGACAAAGCCTGACCAAGCCTGGAGACTTACCAACGACGCTGCATACCTTCTTCCATGAGCTTACACTTCACTGATATCATGTAAATTTATCAAATATTCAAACTCCGCCGGGGTTAGTACTAACTAGCTGTGCCCACGACTTCGTCCGCGAGGAATACCTAGCAAGTAGCATTTTTAATTTGAAGTGGAAACAAGGTGTCCCTCACGTGTCAGCCTGTTCGGGTGTGAAATATGCACACTTAGGCATATTTCCCCATCCACAGCACGTCGACTCCGTAAATGTTACTTCAGAATAGTTCTAATATTTCGTCTCTAGTCGCAGACTTATAAAACATTCACATAAACCTTACATATTTCCATGCAAACTTTCATCCCCTACTCCCTATTTTTATTTTACACATTGACGGTAAAATGTCGAATGCATCACCTAAAAAATAAGTTTCAACCTTTTAACTCCAAAAATGGCAATACTTCCATGCAACTTTCATCCCCATTTTTAACCCCTAAAAACTTTTTTTTTCGCATTTAAAAGTATCTATATTCTTCCGCAGGTTTAGACTATATGTGTACCATATTTCATTTTGTTTTGGTAGTTTTGGCGTGAAAGCCTGACAGACAGGCAGAGTTACTTTCGCATTTATAATATTAGTAAGGAAAGGATTATATTTGGAGACAGTATTAGGTATCGTAAATTGTAAGATACGAGTTGTAAACATGGCGTGTCTATGTACGAGTGGATCAGTAGGAGCGCGGTGCAGGTTCATATCTAGCACCTGCCTACAATGGATGCCGCCGACTGCTTCTTTATAAGTCGCAAGTCCGGCCTCACATGGAGTACTGCTGGCACCTCTGGGCAGGGGCACCTGGATACCAGCTTGGTCCTTTTGATTCGGTGCAAAGACGTGCTGTGAGAATAGTTGATGATCCCTTGCTCACAAGCGGTATTGAACACTTCAGTCTGAGGAGAGACTTTTCCTCCCTGTGCGTGTTTTACCGCTTGTACAACGGGTTGTGTTCTGAAGAACTGTTCGAAATGATGCCCACATCTTCATTTTATCACCGCACAGCTCGCCATAGGCAGAGGGCTCATCCACATACCTTGGAGCCGGCATGGTCGCGCACCGTCCGGTTTCAGAGAAACTTCCTCCCGCGCATAGTGCGCGGGAAGGTTGTGGAATGATCTTCCTTTTGAGGTTTTCCCTAGCGACTACAGTACGGGGTTCTTTAAAAAGGGCGTTTTAAAATATTTAAAGGGTCAGCAACGCGCGAGTGATGCCTCTGGTGTTGCAAGCGTCCATAGGCTACGGTAACCGCTTTCCATCATCATCATCATATTGTTTGCTTAATTGTAAAGAAAAAAAAAATGGTTTAGGTGCCTAGGTAGCTACTACTCGCATAGATGGGTCGCAAAGCCTCTTTGTCCGCGAGCCACCGCCACCGCCACCGCCAGCCGGACACAATAGCATGCCCTACAACACACAGCACACAGCACACAGCGGCTGATTACTATAGTACACGCACACCATTCATTCAGAATCCGTTGTCATGATTTTTCACTGAAAATCTATAGAAAATTATTTATTTGTTTTATAGAGGATCGAAAAAAGGAGATGAAAAGTGAAACCTTTGAATTGTTAACCCGTGCAAAGCCGGGACGGGCCGTCGGTTGATATTTCCGGTATCGATATGATGCCAGGGTCTCTGACGACGTCACGAGAGCCTTATTCATCAATGTTTTCTGTTCGGCAAATTTATGCACACAATGCTAGCGCTCTCGAACGGTGAAGAAAAACCTCGTAAGTAAACCCATGGCTCACCCATCAGCACTGCTCTTATTGACCATGTCTTTCCTGTAGATGAAGCCTACAAAGTAGTCAGGATGGTAAAGGTGCAAGGCAAGCCTAATTTCATCTAAAACCCCTGTCCCCAGGCATCATAGCGTGTCGCAGTAGGACTTTAGTAATCACCAGTGCCCTGACGTAATCATCTACAATCGATTCAAAGATTTGATTTTGTTTTTTTTATTTTGAAATATAATTGTATAATCAAAAATCGTAGCACTCTGGGGATGCAGACGGAAATTTACATTTGAACAATTGTACTTGATGATGGCATAATCTTGTAGATTAAACCATCTTTAATAAATAAAGATTTAAAAAACCAATTCAATTAAAACAATCAATGTTATTAAATAAAACCGTTTACCCAAATGATAGATTTCATTTTTTTTTCAAATTTATTTATTACCTTCCACAACCACAAGTTCTGTCTGGCTCTGGTTTTGAGACTGTTTGAGCGTTGACTAAACTTCCGTCGAAACTTCACACACACAGGTCAAAACACAAACGTCATACACTGGTGAGCACTTACGCAGACTCAAACAGTGGCCTGGTCTATAGCAGGTGATATGCCAGCTTGAAACGCTGAAAAACATTTAACTGATCGCCATGGCAGATCGCTCGCCTTACTATAAAACTAATTTAAAAACACTTTAATTTACTATTAACTTTCTACTTATCATTTGGATGTGATATTTTCAAACGCTCTACATTTTTTCGTAATTTATGTAATTGCGTAGAAAGAAATGTAAACTCGCGCGGATGCCAATGATAATACAATCAATTTCACAGTTCTATTCGCAAGACTGTTCCGACGGGCACGTGCCAGGCGGGTGACCGCGCGCGCCGCGTCACGGGTCGCGGGTCGCGGCGACTCGCGACTGCCCCGGCCGCGACAGGAGCTGCTGCACCCGCACCGCCCCGACCCAGGGATAGCCGGTGCCTACCTTCCCTCTCCCCCCGGCCTCTCCACCCCGCACTCAAGGAAACCGTTATCTCGACAATAGCGTCTGAAGGTGGAGTTTGACTACTTCTGATGCTATCTCATCAGTTTCGCCAATACTGAGTAAGTGAATCGCGTCTGTACCTTCCTACTGTTCTGTACCGTACCACAATATTAGTACTCACGATTAGACACGGTCACTATTCGACTAACAAGCTTACCTGAAAATATTCCCTATTTTACTTTGGCAATCGTTTACTTACTTTTTAATAAAGTATAATTATAATACATATATCGTATATCTATAATGCACCCACGTACACGTGAAATTCCTGAATCAAGAAATTCAAAATAGGGATTGACGTGGATTAATATGTGTCGTATTTGGGCTGACAACACCGTCAGTCATCCATCATCAAACCTTCGTTCGGAACGCCAGTGCCATCAGTTGGCGCTTGACGGAGTCTACGAATACAAGCGACCGAGTGCGAGCACATTCACATTCTGGATTCTGGCTTCGTCGGCCGCACACCTACTCTTGTAGAAACCGTCCGCGTTCCGTATACTTACCTACCTAGCTATACGTTTAATCGCTAAGCTATCCTGTTTGCTAAGATGTGTGATATAAAGTTGATTCGGTTTGGAACATCTCATTGTCTTGCAACCGACCCCTACCCTCAATACGCCCACTGAGTAGCTTTATAATGTCAGGCTACGGCGATGAAAATAGGATACCGACGACATATGAATGAAAAGATCATTATAAGAATCAAAAAGGATCACTTTAAACGGCGCGTCCGGAGCAGTTCTATTCTAACAGTATGTTGCACGTTGTAGCGGACCGGGTGGTAGTTTTTGTATTTATTCGTTACATATTATATTATAAAGCATCACTTGCTATAATATGACGCTTGTGATTTATTATGTAGATTACTAATGACATTATGTGTAATGTATCTACCTACAGTTATAGTAATACTAAATATAGTTTTTATTTAGGATAACAAACAATTGCACTCACATATTACACAACAATTATAAAGTACTAAGTATTTCTTAGAGTGTAATCAGCCCCGTTTTCCGCAAATGAGACTTATGAAATATCGTCGTAAATGTGACCAGTAGCTAGATTCATTTGTGCTAAATGCATTATGTTCGGAGTAGGGAGGGCCCAGAGAGCGGTGACGCGACTCGCCGGGCAGAGCGACCACACTGACGGTCAATGGATTCATCTACATAATTGGTTTCATCTACCGCTGCAGCCGCACTGCAGCCGCACCGCAGTCGCACCGCAGCCGCACAGCGCTCCTCCTGGTTCACGCACATGCAAGTGCGTACTGACTGTCTCACATACCGCAAAATCAAAATAACAACATTTCCTCCAAACGTTTGATTTCCATTCCAACTGGATTGAAGGTTCTTGGTGAGGTGGCTGACCTCAAGGACCATCTTGATCTGAGATGGTACATCGAAGTGCTGCTCCTGCTGATGAATGCTGGTTGTATTGGCCAACGCTAGGCGCAGCGCACACCTCCAACAGATAAGCCGGCCTCAGTCTTATAAATCACGAGATATCGTAACTATTTCAAAATGATTTTTGAAATATTGACTTCAGTATGAAATATAATTGAAAAAGTCCTGAAGAATACAGTCGCGCAGGATTTCATAAGTAATTTAATGACACCCTTATATTGAAGGCCTTCAAGTTAACGACGCGACAGAAGAGCCGCCGCTTATTTCAAGGCACCCTAAGCGCAAAACGGGAAAACTTGAAAGTTAAAACTCGAAGTCACGGGTAGCTGCTAGTTATTAATGTAATAACGCTTCAGTCCGTGAGGTGGCAATCTCACTTAAGCGGTGGCAAACCCACTTAAGCGGTGGCAATCAGTTGTAACGCTGCAAATATGACAGCGTTTCACTGATCGCTAACGCAGAACGCTTAGAAACATGTGCGCAAGGCATGACTAGTATGACTCCGCTGCATTTAGCGTTGGGTAGCGTTAGGTTGCAACACGCTGCAGAGCTGCATTAGAGACGTACTGGCTGACACATGGTTCAGATCACATTTATATTTGATTGTGGTCGGTTTTTGCGCCGCGCGCTGGTGCCTACCACTCAAGATCTTCTCAGGACTTATGATACCTGAAAGTTTAAGTATCGACTGCATGGTTTAGTCTGGCCAACTGCTGGGGCGAGCGACCAGCGACCGCCACCACCTATTAATAATGCAATGGAAAAATCATGTCGAGATGACTGACAGTCACTAATTATACACCGGTCTGTTAGCGCGCGAGACGCTAATGAGCGCTCGTTCCATGGCGCTGCGGACTGCGGACCGTCCGTACTACTAGCAGGAGAGCCGTGCGGGGTGCGGGGTGCGGGCTGCGGGGTGCGGGGTGCGGGGGGACCACCATCACTACCTTCCAGATTGGCGAGCTCTCGTTTAGCAGCGGCCTGGAGTAAGGCGCGGAAAACGAACATTTAAAAGGTCCTAATTGAATTAAGTATACGGAAGGAGGTCGGATAATATGTAATGCGCAGTCCTCATAAGTTTCCGTAGGAAGAAACAGGAATGAGTTAGGCTCACCCGCGGCGTGGCTAACGACATTCATTACTCTACTCGTGACACTGTCGACTTACTGAACTCAACCAAAAGAAACACTTTCAGAAACGTACTTGGCAACGAAGAAAATTCCTCCTCACCCATAGCCATAGAAGTTGTCAAGTTTTGGATAATTCGTAGATCAGGACTTGAACCAGAAACGGGAGCTCTTTTCGGTCGGGGCTGGAATAGAGCCCGCCCCTGTTCGGTTTATTCTGTGGCATTGTTCTACCAGGGTAAGTAAATAATCCTATAATCCTAAGTGCACAGCACAAACATGTTCAATCCGAAGTGCTCTCACGTGATGTTGTTATGTAGTAATAATCCGGTAATAGCTTTCTGAACGTCGCTTTTTTAATGTAAATGATGTCGGTAGGTAGGTATTGCAGGCGGCACAACATAAGCTCTACATTTTATAGCGCACTCGGCGACTGCAACGGTTTCATTTAGTTGTTAATTGGGTTCAATGCGTTGGTTGAGCGGACATTATTACAATATAAACAAAGGCAGCGGAACAGAACCGCTCCGCCCCGCGACGATAACAAACACTGCGTTATGCCTTGGCGGCCGCACAACTCATATATTTAGCCATTAATGGTTAATCTCGACAAACGTACAACGTTTTTTGCAATAAATGACTTTCCATTTATTTTATAATGCAAAGCTATTTTTAGATTATCTTTATTTGATAATTAAATAAATATTTGAGTTATAATAAAAATAATTTTGGAACCCTGCCTACTTACCTAAATCTCGCCTAGAGGAGCGCATGTGACGTCTTTAACCTTGCGCACATAAGCGTACTGCGGTGGTGATTATTAAAACACTGTGTTATTTGACAGCGTTTCAAAGATCGCCACCGCAGAACGCTTAGATCTGCGCATGTATCTGCACTTTAGAGAAATTTGTTTTATATTCTCTTATGAAGTTATTTATACTGTACATAAATGATATTGTAGTTTGTGTTGAAAATGAGATGAATATAGTTCTATTCGCCGATGACACGACGGTGATAATAAGTGATGAAAACAAAACCAACTTATGTTTAAAATTAGACAAGCTTATTGGTAATTTCAAGGACTGGTTCAGTGCCAATAATCTTCTACTAAATGTAGAGAAAACCAATATTGTAAAATTTTTCTTAGGACATGAAGGAAATAATGATGAAATAATAAAAAATACAATTGATAAACACTTTTTGACTACTCTTGACAATATTAAATTTTTAGGTATAGACATTGACAGCAAATTGATATGGGATAAACATATTGACACTCTCGTAGGGAGACTAAAATCAGCTGTATACGCAATAAAAACAATTAGACAGCTAAGTGATATTAAAACTGCAAAAACTGTTTATCATGCATATTTTCATTCCATCATGACGTATGGCATTCTGGCGTGGGGAAATGCCTCCCAGTCAAACAGAGTTTTCATATTGCAAAAGAGAGCAATACGTTCAATTTTGCAAATGAACAATCTGGAATAAAGCAGACAAAAATTTAGGCAACTAGAAATTATGACTATGGTTGGAGAGTTTGTATTTCAGAATGTTATGTATGTAAAATTAAATATTGATAAGTTTGATTGTAAAACTGACATCCATCACTATAATACTAGGAATAAAAATAATCTTTGTCTTCCAAAACACAGACTAACCAAAGTTGGAAAAAGTTTCATATGTGTGTGATGTGTTATGCTTTATAACAAATTGTCACATGACCTGAAAAATTCAAGTCATGACTGTTTTAGTGTTAGAGTTAGGGAACTATTAATGACCAAATCTTATTATACTCTTGACGAAGCACTCGCTGATAATTTAAACACTCCATAAATGTTTGGTTTACAATGTTTTGTACTAATGTTATTAGTTTCGATGCTATTTTTTGTAATAGTTTGTTTTTATTATCATATTATTGTATTTTTTTTTTTTGACATTTCCAAGTGTACCATGGTATCTTACTGGAATAAAATCAAATGAAATGACAAATGAGTGAGAATAGGGTCTAATGGTGAAGGGGGTTCATTAAAAGGTGAAATAAATCAGTTGGCTGCGACATGTATTGTACACCATGTGAATGCGAAGTATGTACGACGTGAGTATAATTAGGTCTAGGCGGGAGGCAAGCCACACGCGGCGCATAGTGTCGCCAATCAAATAATCTAATTGTCATTCGCATCGCAATAATTCGCGGAACAATAACTGACACTGAGTGCGTGGTAGCGATGCAGTTTACCACTCGAAGTAAAAGAGGCAAGACTCAGTATGACTACTAGAAAGATAGCGACCAGAGTCGAGTCGCTGTAGGTAGCATGTACGGTACGAGTCGAGTGGAGCTGGCGGCTCTGCAGCATGTGCTCCATGACTCCATGCCGCCATGCCAGGGAGCCGGCATGGCGGCACCCAGAACCAAACGGGACAATGCCACTCAAATGTCACGCGAAATGTGAGAGACAGCCCAGCGTCCTGCCTGATGTACCGGCATCGGCGGCCTGCTAATTATAGACGCATTTACATTGTACAGTCGCGCCGTATGCCGCATGCCGCATGCCGCACTCCGCATGCCGCACTCCGCATGCCGTGGCGACGTCGACGAACTTTGCATCAAGCAATAAGCATCGCTAGTAGGGTTGCCAGACCTGCGGCCCGCCGTTCATTAGGAAGGTGTATACAGCATTCACTTGTGTTGGGCCGCCCGCGCCCTTCACTTTTCCAAGTGAGTTGGCAAAAAGAGCCATTTTCTTGAGAATATTCCTCAATCCCGTTTTTTATGCAACTTCGGGCCTGTTCTGATCATTCCCGGACTTGTGACATCATTTTGAATTCCGGGACAATCCCGGTGGGTTCGGAAATCTAGCGACCCTAATAACTTTCTATACCGATGACTTACCTACCTATATCTACCAATAACTACTAGTCTATCGTCGTATCGTATTAATCCGCGTTTGCGGGTAAGTAGCCTTCTTCAATAATCGTAATGCTATTTTACAAACATTATTTTTACACCTACAACACGTTTTATAGTTCAAATCGAGAACGGATATTGACCTAGGTTCGTTTATTAATAAACTCATTAAACAGTACTATTTAAAACCCCCTGTGCTTACATATTCACTAATGTGCACAAAATATTTTTACGCTCTCGGAAAATAAAAATATAGGATTAATAGTTCAGTGGCTCGGCCTTGGGAAATAGCTGTTTGTGTGCCGACACCAAACTAAATAATGTAGTAATGTTCCGCCCACGCCACGCCACGCCACGCCACGCCACGCCTCGCCGCGTCACGCCATGGGTGCTGTGCTGCCCCTCCGGCCAGCGCCGCGCGCCGCCGCCCGGTGCTGAGCTCTGCTCGCCCGTGCTCAGTTGCTCACCTGCTGGGATAAACCAACCTGCATGTGTCACGCTCGCGTTCCAGTAAGTGCTAGAACGGCTGCAATCCGCGATACCGCGGATACTGAAGTTCCCGGTCCGGCCGCCTTGTCCCGCCCGCGGGATGGCGGGGGGGAGGGGGGATCGTTAGCGCCTCTCCAACTTTGAAATTCCAAGTGGATTACAAAGTTCGCCTCCAGCAGCTGTGTAGTGTACGACACTAGCTAAGTGGAGCTAAGGGCAGTAGCACACCGCGACCGCGCTACGCTACACAATCATGGACGGCCGGCTGACCCCGCGGCCTTGATAATAATAACGTTGCGTGCGTTGCATTTTGGTAATAAAATAAAGTACCTACATCATTATATTGAAAAATGTATCTATATCTTATCTTATACCTTTAAACGAGAAAATCTTGTATATATATATATATATTTAGGATCTCGGAAACTGCACCAACGATTTTCACGAAATTTATTATACAGGGGTTTTCGGGGGCGATAAATTGATCTAGCTAGGATTCATTTTAAGAAAATGATTATTTCTTTCCGAGTTCAATAATTAAACATAAACTGAATATGTGACTGCTCCTGCCATCTATTGACGATTGTGAGCAACTAACTGCAAGCGTGTCCACGAAATAAAGAAGTAAGCGTGTTTGGTGCTCTGTGAGCGTGTCCATGGCGTTATTAAGCAAGAATAAACCAGTAAAGATGATAATATGACTCTTATGATTTCTTAAAAATACAAATTAACGAAAAAAATTCCGAGCGAAGCTCGGTTACCAACTGCTAGTAATGGATAAAATGAGAAAACCCCTGAACTTGGAAGTGATCGCATCGCTAACACCGAAAGAAGTGCAATACGAATACGCTGAATCATCAAAAACAATAGCAGTGTGCGTACATATACGTATATATTATAGTGTACAGTATGTGCCGATGCGATGCGATGCGATGCGATGCGATGCGATGGGTCTGTGTGGATGTCTCTCCGGCTGGAAGTACTAATATAGAACGCGGAAATTGCACTGGAATTGTGTCCGCGCGCGACTCGCGACGCAACACAATGCCGTCGCTATATTCAGCCAATAGCACTGGAAAATATGATTTCTGGTTATTAACTGGCCTATACTCGAATATGCTATAGTGGACCGATGTCTTGGCCTAACAGCGTAACATACTGTCAAAATAACGTGCAATCAATTATTAACCGACTGTCAGATAATAAAATCGTGCACTCCGGGAATATCCGACACAAGTGCAAACCTGAACGAACTTTTATAAATATCATGTGAACAAAGTTTCACAAGAAAATCTCACGTCATGAAAGTTTCATCAATTTAGTCAATTCGAAGTGTCTGTCTACTCTATTTATACAACGGCAATTTCACACTTTAACCCTTATTTTATTAATATATCTCAATATTATAGGTAGTAGGTACTAGCATCGATCTCCATTATAGGGTTGAACAAATGCATAAATTTAATGTCCTCGTCTTCATAAAATAATATTAATTTATAAGTAAAAAAAACACAGGCATCTAGTCTATTACTACGAGTACTTTACTTACCTAAGCTATGTAACGTCTCTTTCCCTCGAGTAATGATTTCGGATTGGATTTTTTTTATTTTATTTCAGGGTTTAATAAACAGCATTTCAGGTCAAAGAATTTACGCAATATTCATAATGAAGGTAAATATTATATTTACCCATTGGAAAACCAACTAAGTATTTGGTGTATTTGCGAATCCGGGCCGCGCGCCGGCCATCCAGGTTCATGTCATGGAATTTCATTTCACTTTAGGCCGATACAGATAAATTCAATAGGTTCTTTATTAATGAAAATGAAAATGAAAAAATGTTTATTTGCAGCAATATCAAATTTACAGAGGTGTACTATTTTACAACTATTAAAACTAACCGACATACTTATACATTAACCTACCTACTCACAGTTTAAATTATAACCTAATTATATATATATATTAACCTACCTACCTACTTAAATTTTGTATTTTGAATTACTGTTTACATTACATTGAACACTGGTTAAGAGACGACAGTAGTCCAAGGCATGGCTTATAAGTTTTTCAAAAGTAGGCAGGCGATACAGGCAGCTGCTGAATCTTGGTACGTTACAAGTGAAACCATAATGCACAGATTAATACAGCGTCTTGGGCACGCTTGCGTCTGTTACTTGAATTAGATCTAGATCAGTTGAGCTATCTCTAGATCGTTTGCAACGGTCTGCAGATAGCTCAACTGTTTCATGTGTATTTTGTACATTTTGTAAATGATTGCTTAATTGTAAGATTCCTTGTGTAAATAAATGTATTCACAAATTATTGTATTAAATTGCTGAGAGATGGATAAGGTTCTAGTAACCTGTGATACCCACACTAGATAAAAAATCTGAAATCTGAAATGAACCTGTTTTTTTAGTCAGTCCAGTAGTTCCGGAGATATCTACGTCACGAGCTGTATCACCCTACCTGGAACGCATACGATGACGTCAGAGCAAGAGCGGGCGGTCGCGACTTTACTCATTGGAAAATTATTATGTAAAGTTGAATAACTGCGTCGGGATATCATTTTTTTATCAAGTAAGTATATCGAACTATTCACAAAAGTAAGTGTGTGTAAGGTTTTTATTTCAAAAGGAACAACCTCATTGTTGATTCAGTAATAAGTACAAGCTAGTATTTCTCAAACTGTTGATAACAGAGTACATAGGTAATTTGTAAAGTTTCGTTAAGCAGTGCGTATGCTTATGAAGCAGTCAGGCAGCAGTCAGCAGGCAGCAGTCAGCACCGCCGGCGCCGCTTTGTCTCGGCTCGCATTGTGGCTTCTTTCTCATTATCCCTCGCCTCGAAATTTAATTCAAATTTGCACGTCCGTCACCAGTGAATAGTGCGAGCGATCATCACAATGTAGGCCTTCCACAAGCTTTATCTGGCTCTGTCTCTGGTATTGAGTCTGGGTGAGTGCTCACCAGTGTATTATACTCTGTGTGTGTTTCGACGTAGGATTTATTTATTCAGCACTCACAGACCAAAGCCAGACAGAGCTTGTTGTAGGCCTACTGCTCGATAACCGAAGTTGCATTCAGTTGCACTTAGTAAAAGCAAGGTGACATCTTTCGTTGATTCATTTTACAAAGTACAGAATCTTCGGTGAGCGAGTGCACTCGCACTCGTCAGGATTTAATGAAAGTGCAATGAACCTAAAAAGTTCGAAAATATGTGTCAAGCGCACGAAAGGAGCCTCTTCGAGGCGCATTTAAAATCCTTTCACCACACTTGGTTCGAAAGAATCAGTGACTGACACGATAAGAAGAAGAATGAAAGTGCGAGAGCGAGTAGTTGCTTCACAGTGTGCAATGTGTGCATCAACCTTTTCTATTTAAAACGTGCTGCTGGGTTATTAACCTGAGTTACCTAGCCTCAGCCTGCGGACTGCTACTGGATATGACCTGACAACACCAAACAAAATCTGAAAACTAGATGTAAAAAACCTTTTTAACCGACTTCCAATCAAAAAGGAGGAGGTTCTCAATTCGGTTGTATGTTTTTTTTTTTTTTTTTTTTTTTTTTTTTAATGTTTGTTACCGCATAACTTCGTCATTTGTGAGCCGATTTGAAAAATTATTTTTTTATCTGAAAGGTACTGCTTCCAGATTGGTCCCATTTTAATTTTATTAAAATCGGTGTTGCCATTTTTTTTTAATAATTTTTTTAATGTTTGTAACTGCATGCATCCGTCATTTATGAACCGATTTAGAAAATTATTTTTTTTATTTGGTTATTCTTACGTCCAGATTGTCCCAAACAAATTTGATTAAAATCGGTTTAGCCGTTTTTACAATGAAGTCGGTTTCTCAAGTTTTTTAAACTTATAATTATTATTTAAAAACAAGCTTCTATTAAAACGCGCTAAAAGAGTAAAATAAACTTTTACTGTATACCTAGTAGGTATATATTGTAACCCTAAAGGTGAAAATATCTTACTTAATCCCGAGACGGGGCGCCAGTAGTTCACAGCAGGACTAAATAGGTCTTTCACCCGATCTAAACACTGTGCTTTTCATTACGAATACAGATAAAGAAAAATATAACCACTCCCGAACGGATGAATCTTTTTTGTTTTTTTTCGTTTGAAAGGGGAATGTATTCGTCGGGAGTGTGCTTTGTTTGATTAAAATTCGGCCAACGAAAACCCGCCACAAAAAGCCGGATTACATATTTTTTCACGAATCCCTCAATATGAAATGAACGGGCTTTACTAGTAGTACTATACTTTATGCAAACCTTTGCATATAGTAGTACTACTAGTAAAGCCCGTTACATATGCCCGTGGCATATACAGGGCGTCCCATGGATATGCCACATGGAGGGAAAGAACCATAAATATTGTAGATTGATCATTTTACTTAACATATGAATGCAGTTTAATTTTTTTTTGAAATTCATATAATGTCTTCTTTTAGTAAAATGTTCTATCTACAATATTCAAGGTACTTTCTCTCCGTGTGGCATATCCGTGGGACGCCCTGTATATTGAATATTGTACATTATTCTTCTAGTGAAAATAAAAAAGTAATAGGGAATGAGGTATTTGTGTCGGTTTTGAAACCTTTTAATTTATTGTTTTATGTAATTGGCAATGTAATAGAATCCAAGCCAAGTAGCCTTCGTCAACACATGAAAGCAATCGTAGAATGAGTCAATATCAGATATTCGGTACAGGTACTGATAGAGAATTAGTTAAATCTGTAGGTACAGTAGGTATCTGATAGTTGGATAGCGTACGAGTTATCGCGCGCAATCACAGCGCGGCCACGCGGCACAGCGGCGGGCGGAGCGGCGGGCGGAGCGGCGGGCGGAGCGGCGGGCGGAGCGGCGGGCGGAGCGGTGCACATCCACGCGACACGCCTCATGGTATCACATACTTATTATGCATACTTGCATGTGCACTACGAATACGAATTCGACTGGCCTCTAGCTCAGTTGGTAGTAGCTCTGCCTTCTGCGCCGTAGGTCGTGGGTTCGATCCCCACCGAGAACAAATATTTGTGTGGTGAACATAAATGTTTGTTTTCTGTCTGGGTGTTATATTGTATTCTAAGTATGTATTTACAAAAAAATAAAATATTCAAGTATTATAGTATATCAGCTATCTGGTTCCCATAGTACAAGCTCTGCTTAGTTTGGGGCTGGGTAGTGTTGTGTGAATTGTCCACAATATTTATTATTATTTATTATTATTATACTTAGTTAGAGCACTATGGGGTTTGGTATCGTCAGGACGAGGAAGGAGAGGAAGGAACGTCGAGATCATGACGCGTCCGACCTTCGTAGAGCCGACACGCGCGCCCTACTATTTTAGTTTTTATGGTCTTTTTTTTCAAAAGTATAAGCATCTTGTAAATAGTAAGACCGCTGGTGTCAGTTCCAACTGTTCCCAGTACTCGACTTGCAGAGCAGCGACTCCAAGAGACCTATAAAACCTTGGCCTGCTAAACACGGCATTTGTGCTCTTACACTAAATATTAAGTATAATTATGAATACAAGTTGAAAGCGAATCGATGCCCGGTCAATAGAGATAGGCCAACGAGTAATATAATATGTACTACATTAAAATATCAGACATACATATTTATTTGAAAACAAGGTACAAAGTACTAAAACAAGTGTTAACGATACTGACTACAGAAGTACAATACATTGATTGACATTATTGCCAGACAGCCTACTGTAGATCACTGAGGAGTGAGGAGGTGAACAGGCTTTGAGCCAGACAAGGAGCCGGGCCGAGTTACCCACTTAGGTACTTATAATTAGGCTGGTCGCCATTCACGGTTCGCGTTACTAGGAGCGTGTTGTAAGGCATTCGTCGGGTCGGGCTCGGCTGTGGAATGACACGGAGGCCTCTGACACAATATACAAGTTGCGATAACAATAGATAAGACGCTCCGTCCATCGCATCGTCTCCACTGATTGCGATGCGATGCGATACGATGCGATAGTGCACCGACACCGACCGTGGTAGTAACAACAGTGCTTCTTGAATGAATGGCATCTGTCCATTTCGGATCAATTTTGCCAGTGTCGAGTAGTTTAATGAGTTATTCCATGATAAAATACTTTTTCGTCAAGTCAAGTCAGTCATAGATAAGTCGGCCCTACCCTAATTGGCTTTGGAAACAAAAGAAGACCGTTTTTTCCAAAATCATCTGAAACATTTTCGATCAAATTAGAATATCACATAATACACTTTAACTCGAACTGCTTACACTTTGAGCTAAGACCTCAAGTAATGTTGGTTAAAATACCACCGAAATTACACAACAGAACTCAAAATAACACCAGAAAAATAATTAAAATCAAAAAGCTATGTGACTTCCCTAAATGACAGAAAACGAATCCCCAACAGTGCGTAGCGTGCCGCTTAGAACCAATACACCGTTACCTAGTAATCAATAAAAAATACACAGGGTGTTACAAAACTACCCGTAAAGTCGAAAGGAGGTTAAATGGGGCCTTATAACGAGTCCATTCACAATATTTAAGAACCGTAGTAACGTTGAATAACATACCAACCCCGGAAAAATTTGAAAATATTATTATTTTAACAGATGTGAAAACCCTATTTCAGTAAAATTTAAATCATAAAACTACGCAGAATGAACGACAAACATTTTAAAAGATCTAACCTAATGAAACAACCTAAACGAACACTTACATTTTCATAATAAATGACAAATTACAGAAACGGCTCAAAGTGTGGTCCGCCTTGCTCAATAGTCAACCTCGCTCGTCGGGATATGGCTTAGGTGTCGCATTTCGCACCGTGTCGCTGTCCTCGGTGTTATTGATGCGAAAACCAACCTAACTGTCAGTTCCATCGCCGCACCCGAAAGGCAATCCGAAAAATACACTCTGTCCTTCACTTAACCCCGCAAAAAGAAGTCCAACGGTCCAAGGTGTGAGGTCCGGAGAACGAGCAAGCCATAGCACCGGTCTCCCGCGACGACTGTGCTTGGACGTCCACTTCTTGTCAACCGATGAAAAGAGCCGGTTGAATGAAGTCGTCTTGACATGTTGAGAAAACACTGGTACAAAGGCAGCCGTCGCTGTTTTGTGGGGTTCTAACATCGATAAATCGTTGTCGATACAGTTCGCGAGCACGATTCAAATTGCTTCATGGTCTTCATGGCCTACGCATAACACTATATAGTAATATTCCGACTTAGAAATCATAGTTATTTCGCAGTCGCAAGCAGTGCAGTGGAGTGGAGCTGGTGCTCCGCTGTGCTTGCTGGCGGGGTGGGGGCCGCCCGGTGCTGTGCGACAGGACGAGGCGACGACGTCGGCCGACGCCGACGGCTGGCTGGACGCATGCCTCAGCTGGATCAGAATAGAAGCGACGCGTGGCCTTTCAAACTTTCCGAAGGCAGATAAGAAACGAGCGCTGCTATATCGGTCGCTCCACGTGGGCCGCGACGTCACCGCTCTATGGTTCCGGAATATTTCCACAAAAAATAACAGACACTATTTTTTGGTCGCGTGATGTTCATAAACTGCCAGCAATATTCGAACAAAAACATCTTGTTTTTCCCTAGATAAAAGTGATATGCGCTGAAACTTCACTGTTCTTTTATTTTATAAAAGGATCGTAAACACGTCAAAACCTAGCAAACTGATATTTGGTAACCCGTGACTTCGAATTTATTAACAAAAGAACCTCCGGTCCGATTCAGAAATTCTATTGGTTTATAATTTACATCCCCCCCCCCCCGCTGCATAGAATGACGTCTCGGTACGGTATGCGTACGCGATGTTAACTATGATAAGAAACTGGGTAATGAAGCTGCTCCACACATTATCAGACATTTCGAAATGGACAGGGTGAGCGTGTGAGTTTATTAAATAATACAGTTCTAGACACACGCACACATGCGAAGACCACCGTCGATGTATTTCTCGTTCGCACATTTTCCGAACTTAGGGGAGAAGAAGGCACCTTAGAACAAGCCAGTTTACGATGTAGGTAATAATCCTATTTTAGCGCTATAGTAACGCTTACGGTTGTCGTACAGGATGCAGTAGTAAGTCTCGCTGTTGACCGCTTAGCTTGTGTGACATCCATTTATTTAGCTTTTCTGTCTTTTGAAGCAAGTGCTTCAATGTTGTTTAAGCCCGCTGGTTTACCTGTGAGCAATCGGATTGCACTCGCGATTATCGATGAATAAGTTCAGAATTTTTATGCCTTTAGAAAAGGTCAAAAGTGTGCGAGCCAGAAATGGTCTCACGGAGTTCAGCGTCTTAATGTTGATTAATTCTATCTTCCATCACTTCCCTTGGAGACCTTTCAAGATACTCGCAGAAGCATTTCCATGAAACTGTGCGGGGGATAATCTTTGTGCCATTACGCGACCCCTCGTCCCTGTCGGCCATTAAATTTTAGCAATTTTTTTTTATTACGGATCCTATCTAGTACCTAGTTACTTACTATACTACCTACTCAAGATTATCATAACTTCGCCCTAACCATTGTTTGTCCCTCTCGCAGAGCTTTGCAAATGTATGTTTTATTACAATGTTATTGTCTTGCGTCTATACCTATAATGCTCCCCATCGGAGACGCATTTCCATTGCTGTGTAATAAATAATAGATCCAGACTGTCATGGCGGCGGCGGCGGCGGCGGCGGCGACTCTCGGAGCCGGCAGCTCCAAGCCCAGCTGAGGGGAGAGCTCGCCACGCCGGCATAGTGGCACCTAGCTTAGCAGGGCAGCGCCGCCGCCGGCCATCTTGCATTACACAAATACAAACCTACTGAGCCATTTCGCTAAACCGACTGGCTAACTCTCTTATAACAAGCACATTTACTAATCGCTGGAGAAACCGAATCAGCCCGTCGCAATTCGATTCCAAGCACCAATTAAAGTTGACCGTCAGTTTCCGACACTTCTCGATGAGTAGGGAGTAGCTGTGAGTTTTGCCGTTTTGCCGCCGCGCCGCGCCGTGGCTCTTACGATCATTGATTTTAACCAAATATATTGTCTAAATATCGCTTACTTCCTCGAAAGACCTATGAGCTGTATGCTTGTAGCTTTTTGTACTATTCAAAGATAATTATGTGTACCTACCCATTTGGCTGCGCCATTTTCAAGACTCTTTCAACGGGCGAAGGGCGCTGAAAACGAATGTAAAGGAATGTCCTGCAACTATTCTGCCAATACTGACTATGTTATCATTTGCCGTTGATATGAATGAATGAAAAAGATTGTTGAATAAACACAAACACAAAATAAAAACTATAGCCAAAACTATAGCCAAATATATACAAACAGGGTATAGGTACAGTGGGATACACCTCAAGTTACCTATAAATAAAGAAAAATGACGCTTACTGCAAGGACATAAGAGCTAGCAGTGTATAGTCTGATGCGTATCCTTGTGTACAAGGTGAAAGGTTATTGATTTCTATTCCGGTCCAACTCGTGCGATTTTACTTTTTCAAGATACTAAGTATTCTATGTCCGTTTCCTGGTTCTAAGCTACCTCCCCATAAATTTTCAGCCAAATCGGCTCTGTCGTTCTTGTGTTATAAATAGTGTAACTTACAAGACTTGATTTTATACAGACTAACGATCCGCCCCAACTTCGCACGGGTCGCTAGTAGAAACAAATATGTATAGAAATTAACGAAAACGTAACCATTACAATACTCCACTTATTAATTTAAAAAATATTACATGTTATTAGGCAATTAGATATCTTATCTTCTCTCTTCTCAAATTTAAGAGAGATCTAATCTAATCTAATCTAAGAGCTTAGCTCTTGTCGGGGTTTTGATGCAGTTTTCTCCAAATAAGTCTTTCGAATGCGGCCTCCTTGACTTCCTTATACGACATCACAGCAAGTTTTTCTTTTATCTGGCTCATGTAACTTATTCTTATTCTTACTAATTAGAAATCCCAAAACTAAATTTAAAAAATCAGTTCGCTGATACAACCGTTCTCGTGACCTCGTATAAGCTGTCAATAGTTGCCACTATAGAAACACAATATTTCGTAGCGACATACCCACAGTAGTACATATTCACTTGAGAGACACGTGTCGAGTACCCATGTGCTTGTGACGTCAGCAGGGAGCCGGTACCGGTACCATCAAAGATGGGAAGTCGTCTGTTTGAGAGCATTTTGTGCAAGGCTTGCAATGATGGCCCGCTTGAGTCCGAGTATTAATGATAATAATTATCAGTTAAATCAGTATTTATTCCGGTTGATATCGGCGGGCGGGGCGGGCGGGGCGGGCATGTGACGGCTTCGGCGCGCTAGTCGCTATCATATCTATGTGCACTACAGAGATAAGCGCACTTCACGAGTCTCGGCGAAGAGAGCCGCAGCGCGGAGACGACGCTGCCAATGTCGGAACAACCTTGGCAGCTGCTCTGCTTATACATATACAGGCCGTCCCACGGATATGCCACATCAACGGAAACCACCTTGCATATTGTACATGGAACATTTTACTGAAAGAACACATTATTTAAATTTTAAATACAATTTAAACGGCATTCATAGTTTTTTTTCACATTTTGAGCATTTATTCATTTTATTAATTAATTATCTCCATGTAACCTTTTTTACTATTTTATAGTAAGTACGTAGTATAGGGCATTGGATATTATTCTATAATGCTATGCTAATGATTCTAATAAACTGAATTTGAATTAAAAATGTTAAAATTAATGGTCTTCCTTTTATTTCTGACAACTGTTATTTACTTACGATGCAATAAAAGGCGACAGGTTAAAAAATTTCATCTATCTATACTTGGAAAATTACTTTTGCTCGCAAACACTACGGGTTCCTGGGCCCTATTATGCATAACAAAATGAACTGCAAAAAAACCATTTCCAATAATAGTCTACCACGAATGCAAACTTAATATAAGAGCATATATGGCCTCTCCGTGGGACGCCCTGTATAATAGTAATTAAGCCTGACACACCATTTTATTATGACACCGGAGATAAACGAATTTGAAATACGTTGTACATTAAGTACACCCGGCACAACAGCTTCAGAATGCTATCTAATTCAGCAGATATGCGATTAATTAATACATTTTTGAAACTGGTAAACTAACAATTATGTACTGGTATTATTAGTAAGTTAATAATATTTAAGGCGACAAAAAAAGGCCTTGAAAAGTTTGAATTTACATAAATGTTTACCTTTTCCTACTTAGTAGGTCATCATTGATCAGTGTAGGTAAGCTGTGTGTATTAGGGGTATCAGTGTAGGTAAGCTGTGTGTATTAGGGGTATCAGTGTAGGTAAGCTGTGTGTATTAGGGGTATCAGTGTAGGTAAGCTGTGTGTATTAGGGGTATCAGCTATGGAGGTACCAAAAAAAAGTTCTCCGTAATTATTACTAGCGGCTCTGAGCTGTAGCCTCACCTCACAAGCGACTACAGCAATGTGAGCAGTTTACTGCATTTTGAGGAGCTAATCTGCTCATCAGATCCTCACCAAACTTTTAAGAGACCAACCCACAGTAACTTTAACGTACCTTTTAAAATAAAAAATAAACTTTGAAATTGGATCACACAACGTATATATTATCTAGTACAACTACAACGTATATATCTAGTACAACGTATATATCTAGTAACGGATATATCTAGTAGCCCCTTGTCTGGCCTTCTTTTGGAGGAAGTGACCAAAAACCTCCGATTATCACAAGATTCTATAGTTGAAGTCATACGACATGTGTAGCTTGTGTACCGAGTGTCGTTCAGGGGCCTAATTCTCGGGTCGATCTCGATCATTTTGCAATTTTATTTTATTGCTTCTTTTCGAAGAGATAATGGCAGATTTCTTTGAGCAATTCATCAACGACCTCATCGTAAAAGCGTCGACAGCTACGATATACGGAAAACGTAGAAAAAGTGCGGGGTTGTGAATAGAAGCAATAAAATAAAATTGCAAAATGATCGAGATCGACCCGAGAATTAGGCCCCAGGTTGAAAACGTTTCGGTCGCTCGCTCGGTCAATAATGTTGAAGTAGCCAACGAAAATGTTTGTACCTGATGTGCGGTACATAAAGCCAGTAAAACTACAAGCTTTTTGGTAATTTTTTCTAGGTTTAGTTGACTATTAGGGAACCATTTATCAATATAACCTAACACATGCGATCCATTCGCAGCGAACACGAGAGCCGCTCGAAGCATCGTAGTCACCAGGTGACACCTTATCGGAGGACCTGCCCGTGAGCCCTAGCTGATTACAGTTACTATGCAGTGTTGACCGGTGCCACTCCGGGTGTGTGTGTGTGTGTGTGTGTGTGTGTGTGTGTGTGTGTGTGTGTGTGGGCTGTGGGAAGGTAGCCACTGTTCCTGTCATTCAAAGTCGTTGTTCTTCACAGAAGATATTGCTTTCATTTAGAACGTGAACTCTACGTGGATTCTATCGCCCACAGGCATTATGTAGGTAGGTATCATACATTGTATATTATTATTGAATGAACAGCACAGACGCAGGCGGTGAGTTAGAATGCGCGTGATACACCTGCTGAGGATGAGAGAGTAGAGAGAGAGAGAGAGAGCGAGTAGGTAGAGTATGCGACCTACCATAATAAAATCCGTCCCTAGACACAGTGCAGTTATTAGGTGTTTATAAATGATCGTGTTTATGTGCCGCTACGCGATGCGATAATACGAGATAGAAACCTACTCGTACCTAACCAACTGACAGAATGCATAGATACCTATTTGAAATAGATTTTGGTCAAGGCTAGCTTGTTTTGAATGTGCGATCTCTGTACTACGTTTTACAAAAGATTTAATTTTCAATGTGTTTTCAGATCTGCGTCAGCGCGTTTACAATGCGGCACCGGCGCGGCACCGGCGCGGCACCGACGCGACACCGGCGTGGGACCAAACGCTCCGCCCCTTTTCCAACAAATCAACCACTTTTGGGGAGTCTACACCTCTGTCACTTGTTCGTTCGATCCAAGGTGGTCTAAAGATCCTATCTACGCTATGGACACTAGGTTAGACCAAGGGTCCGCGCAGACGCAGCCAGAGACCAATCATTCTCACGCGGTCAATATTATAAACGCGAACGTTTGTAAGTATGGATGGATGCTTGTTACTCAATAACTCTAGAACGACTGAACGGATTCGGATGTTATTTGGCACAGATATAGATTATGGTTTGGAATAGCACATAAGCTACTTTTATCCCGGTAAAATGTATGGTTCCCGTGGGGTGTATTTGTTTTTAATCATAATAATATGCATAAGAGAAAGTCGTGTTTATATTATAACTCAAGAACGGCTGAGCAGATTTGGCTGAAACTTGGTGGACAGGTAGCATAAATCTAGGAGACATTAGGAACTTTTTATCTCGAAAAATTAACGGTAACGGAGCGTAACGGGAACGGAGCCAGCGAAGCCGCGGGCGGCCGCTTGTATGTATATGCATAGCATTTTTTGTCCTGGTATATTGGAATAATGTGCATACGAGTATAATATGCATTTTAATAAGTGGATAGGGCCCTGGAAATGTTCTTAACAAGAATGCAGTCGCGCTAATTGTATACATTGTAGGTAGGTATACTGTACCCAGGCGGTGGCGGCGGCGGTGGCGGTGGCGCGGCGGTGGCGGTGGCGGTGGCTACATCATGGCCAAACAGATAGGTAGATGAATCAGCCGAAGGCAGAATGAGTCCCATCCCGATGTCGCACATTTACCCATCTTGCAATAATTATTCCACGTTTATGTCCAAATATTTCCTCAATGTAGGGTAGGCACTAGGCACTAGTGATTGACCGTGTTTGCGGTTTACCTGCTGATGCCATCATACGTAAAGCAAGCTATGTACACACACGTAGTCCCCGCGGCCACACTACGTGGGAGGTAGCACTCTCTTGCTCCTGCATCAATTTACCCAAGGAGGGCACCACCATCATGATGAAACAGATAATATGACATTACCTACCCCTCACCAATAAGTGGGTTGAAAGTTGGTAAGTACAGTCATCTGCACTAACACGCATTGCCCATTAACAGGGCAAATGATTTTTCAAACTTTGCCTCATTAAATATGCCCTTTGAAATGTTGTTAGGAGAACCGTACCTATACATTCTAGTGCAGCCGACTGTACTTCAACCTGCAGAGATTATAATAGTCTTGGAATCCCAAACATGTCATTGAAATATTTGTGTAGTTAACAGCATGCGGCTAAAGCGAGTTAAATATAGGTAAGTGTATGTCCCCACCTAGGTAGCTAATGATGTGAAGTCGCCCGCGCCTACCACACGAACGAACTATGTATCGCGGACCGCCCTGCCCTGTGCCCAGTGCCCAGTGCCCAGTGCCCAGTGCCAAGTGCATCGCCTGAATACTACTCCACAAGCTAACGGCTGCACAGCACAGCACGGCACGGCACGGGATAGGCCCGAGCCGCGACCCGGACGCGCGACCCGGAAGCGCGGAAGACAACCAAACAGTGTCGGGATCCTTTATCCTGAATGTTCGTTCAGCTTTTGGGCTTAAGGTCAACATGTATCGATCCGCGGCAGCTGGAGACCGCACCGTGCCATGCCACCTATCTCGCTTTATCCGCATCGTCACCGACCCTACACTCTACACTCTACAGACTGTACACTATAGCTTAGGTAGGTAGAGCACCTACCCGATGCCGATGTTGTTCTACGAGTTTGTTCGCACGCGACTTCATTATTATACCTAGTTCAAGACCTGCCGGCGCGGCGGCGCGGCGCGCGATACAACCACCGAAAACCAGCGAAAGCAGAACCATATTGTTTTAGACATTTTACTGTGTAGAAAGGCTCCGAGCTTCTACGCATACAATAAGGCAGTTCGTTTCTATTCGACATTATGGATACCTACATACGTGATAGTTTTGTACCGCTGAAAATCAGGTGAACCTATGCTTGTTCTGTCAGCAAGCACCTAGGTAGGTATTTAGTATTTCAAAAATTCCTGGGACTCCGGGAGTGCCGAAAGAAGTGAAATCTTGAATAATTATCCATAATTAACTGACTTTTGGTGAAGTTTGTCGATCTTTGCCGAGGAGGTGTCAGAACGGTGACGCGAGTTCATTGGTTTTTACCCACCTAAAAAATATTCAAGCCAGCATGATGAAGTTTTTACTTCATCACACACAAATGTAGCTCCTCAACTATTTGTCCAGCGTGGTATGACTGGTATGTAGGTACCTACTACCACTCTACTAAATAGTAGAGGAGCTGTCCTGTCTCGGGCGCGTGGAGCATCGGAATCTCGAACAATAAATTGAAGAAAGGGTCCTAAGCGGGGCGATCGAATTCACCGCGGAAGCACACTGCGGCAAAGTTTATCAAAGTCAGCTGTCGCGATCGCGCGGCACGCTGACCCAGTGCCGCCGCGCGCCGCCGCCGCCGCCGCCGCCGGCGAGCGCGTGACTCCCGGCGCGGGATCTCCACCGCGAGTACTCCACCAGTTAGTCCCCGTCCCGTAAGTCATCCAGCAGTAGGTAGGTACTCACCGTTTCCGTTAATGAGAGGGTAGTCGTCGTCGTGCCGGCCGATGTACGTCTTCAGCGGAGTGTCCGTGAGGGAAGGCGAAGACCTGTCCCTGTCGCTCATAATAGTCACTGTGGCACGCACCAGACGAGACGAGGAACAACACGGCAGCGGGACGGCACAGGCGCCGGCCGGGCCCACTAGCACGCACCACGAGTCCGGCCCGGCGAACTATCCCCGAGAGACTGGCTGCGGCTGCGGCTGATGGCACTCGCGTCCGCGTCGCGCTCGCTCGCGTCTCGCACTCACCTCACTCGCAACGCAACGCAAACGAGCGAGGAGCGAGCGCCCGACTCCCAACATCAGCCTTGCCTTGCCAGAATATACTACTTTCCTTACATTTTACGCTACTTTTGACCTTCTCAAGTTAACACGACCTGGGGGCTAATTCTCGGGCCAATCTCGATCATTTTGCAATTTTATTTTATTGTTTTCATTCTCAATCCCGCACTTTTTCTACGTTTTCCGTATATCGTAGCTGTCGAGGCTTTTACGATGAGGTCGTTGATGAATTACTCAAGGAAATCTGGCATTCTCTCTTCGAAAAGAAGCAATAAAATAAAATTGCAAAATGATCGAGATCGGCCCGAGAATAAGGCCCCAGGTGGCTAATTCTCGCGCCGATCTCGATCATTTTGCAATTTTATTTTATTGCTTCTTTCCGAAGAGAGAATGGATGATTTACTTGAGCAATTTCATCAACGACCTCTTTGTAAAAGCCTCGACAGCTACGATATACGGAAAACGTAGAAAAAGTGCGGGGTTGTGAAAAGAAGCAATAAAATAAAATTGCAAAATGATCGAGATCGGCCCGAGAATTAGCCCCCAGTACCCGAAGTCGGAGTTTGGCAACCACATTTCGTTACCAAATGTTGTTTTCGTTTCGCCTATTTGTCTCTACCTATTGTATGGAGAAAATATGAGACGGCAAAAATACATTACGTAGTTATAAATAAACTTGAAAAAATATTTTTCAACAAACAAAGTGTAATTATAATCGATTTCAGTGATCACGAGTTATTAAATGGGACAGGAAACTTATTTTAGCTCATTTGTGAAATAAGGTGCCGTACTTAATAAAGTATTGTGTCGTTTTCCACATAATTCATGGTAACGTTATTTTTCTCGGGAAAATCTTATTCCTGAGCTGTGTCATGGTATATTTGAGTATGTGCCACTGGCAGCACTGGGCGCGACCCCGCTCGCTGAATGCCGTCCGTCGGTCGGTCGCGTGTCGCCTCCACTGGCTCGCCTCGCCGCGCGCCATCTAGCGAGCGGCGCCACACCGTGATACAAGCAGCTCCTAGTCTAGAGTCCATCTAGCTACACACAACTAGATGGCACTAACCAATTGAACGAATTTATTTCGGGCTACCAGCAAGTTGTAGCATTTTGACCCTTTTTAGATAGAGGTAAGATGTTTTTATCAATCTTCATAAGCACAACAACATACACAAATAGAATATTTAAATAAATATTTTTTCCGGACATTTCACGCAGCACTATCTAGCTCTAAACTAATCAAAGCCTATAGGTACCTGTTGGGAACCAGAGATATTTAGCTATTATGTAGACGCTAGGATACCCTAGAAAACCTAAGTCGACTGGCCTTTCAGCTCAGTTGGTGGTAGTTTAGCTCTACCATCTGCGCTAGGTCGTGGGTTCAATCCCCACCGATAACATTTTTTTTGGTGAAAACATTTTGTTTTCTTTCATAGGGGCGCTCCACATTCTCGCGAGAATCTCGCGAGAACGCGAGAAAACCGCGAGAACGCGAGAGTGGAGCCTTGCTTCTCGCCTGTTTCTCGCGGTGTTTCTCGCGTTCTCACGAGATTCCCGCGAGAATGTGGAGCGCCCTTTAGTGATATGTATAATCTTTTTGGTAAGACTTATTTGGGTACGATTAATGTACAGCCAGTTAAAACGCATCCACGTTTTAACACTTAGTTATTGCTAAGGCCCATGTACACTGTAGCAGATAAATATTTGGATTATTACTTTTTTTATCTAGCGATAGATATACTTGTCTTTTATGGACATCCCCTTTGAGGGTATTGAAAAATAAAACATTTTCTTACGCGCGGCACGTTCGCTCTGACCGCTCGCCTTGTGCGTAATTTTTATGTTCTAATATAACCTAACCAATCTTAGTCGGATCCGCCCTGTAAAGTATCAATGATCCAGTGCCAGAACATTAGCATCATCATTATCAGCCTGAAGAAGTCCACTGCTGGACATAGGCCTCCCCTACACATTTCCAGGAAGAGCGATTCTGAGCCCTTTCCATCCATCGACTTCCCGTGATCTTAACAATGTCGTCGGTCCATCTCATCAAGTGTCAACAGGTGCCAAAACAAAAATCCATGTTTGAATTGCTACAGTGTAGGTACATGTGGTTTAATTGGCAACGTAATAACGGGGTGTACAATAACATTTTTATTTTCATGTAAATAAAACCATTGCCCTACATGAAATTACAAAAAAAATATATTAGGTACATGATGTACTTTACATTATCGCCTCCCTTACATTTGACGTCGGGTTTGTTTAGAGGGGTACCTAGGTAAGGTATAGTGTAGAAGCCGTTATGGCACCGCCTTTTCGTAATTTAATAAAATCCTGTTCATCCAAAGATTGCATGGAAGAGATCGCTCTTAGCGATAAGACCGCCCAGTGTACTTTGCTATAGTTTTAGTAAATGTGTAATGTCCTATTCTTGTAGTGTACAATAAAGTGATAACTATCTATCTAGGTAAAAGTAATCTTACGACAAGACTTGATGACACATTAAATTTAATAAAACTATCAAATATATTCAAGGACTTTCATCTCATTCTAAGAAAAATATTGTACTAATGACCTTGTAACTCTCGTCATTCATTTGTCATTTGTAAAAGCCTCCTATCATGTTAATTTCTGGCCCGGGAGCATGTACGAGCATGTACGAGCATGTAGAGTACACAGTGGTGTGTACCTACTGTGTATGGAGCGCACTTTACGCCAAACATAGAGTTCATCAAATCCAGTTCGTGTTTGGTCATCCATCAACCATACCTCGCGCGCGACCTCACCATACCATCTTTTATTACAGTTTCGTTAAAATTTACTGGAGTTTTTACTAATTGTCTATTAAGTAGGTACTAGCCAGGGTATGCGGACCGTAAGTACAACGAGCGACAAGATAATACACCAATAGCTTGATGTGTCCTTTGCTAGTTTAGAAGAACCGGTGGTGAATAGTACTGTAGCAGCAGGGTAGATGCACCACAAATACAGTTCTTCACTAAAGTACCTAACTATAAGTTGATTCAAGCAAGTGAACGAAACAACACAGAAGCGCCCGAGATGAAGGTGGCTTGTTGATTCATTTGATTTGATTTGTTTTTGTTGCGATCTTGAATACATTGATGGCAACAAAAACAAATTACCAAAACTAAGCGATCCGTTTAGGGTGCATGTTGACGCACAAGGAACCGATACACATATGCACAGTCATAGTATGTACACTAAATCAAAGTTTCTATTGATGTGATTGGTTGAATTACCTTACCTTTCTACTGTTTCGTGAGTGTGCTCGAATAATATATATATTTGTAAGCAATTTATTACTATGAATACAACATAAAAGTAAGTCTGTGTCGGTATTGCATTGACACAGTCGGATGTGACGAAGGTGTGCCATTGCGTGTGGAAGGGCGCGGCGACGGCGTGCGGAGGCAGGGAGGGGGCGGGGGCGGGGGAAGGCGCGGGGGAGGGGGAGGGGCGGCGCAGTGCCTCCAGCTGCGCCGTCAGCTCGCGCTCCGCCACGCTGCCCGCCGACACGCTCGCACGCGCACCATCTGCAGACCATTCACACTGCTCACTTCTTGTCCAACCTACAGCTCAGGCAGCGGGTAACGCAGCCGATGTGGAGCTCATCCGCCGCGTTCCGCTGATGAAGGACAGTTCAGCAGCGGCGGCGGCGGCCGTGTCTCACATGCCGAACCGAGTGCCAGCCACCAACACTGCACTGGATGTAGGCAACGAGAACGACCCTGGTCACCGCGCCGCAGACCGACTTACAGTTAGTACCGACCGAATTCAGCTCACCGTGAACACCAGAAGTTCATATTATAGACCTTTGCGCTCACGGTGACTGGTGAGCTCGTACGCGTTAAAAGCGCACCTAAGTATGTCCTTAACTACCTATTGCAAAAAAGGACTAATCTGTCTCAAATAATTATAACACCTGCTCACTTTTCAGTTTCACTACTGCTATCGCTAAGCATCTCTTTGATAGGAATTAAAACTAGAATAGAAACAATTTTATAATTATAAAATTTTTTCAATAATTAATCATAAACACTACAAAAAGTTAGTTAGGTACAATAGCAGAGACAGAAAGTTGAATTCATGTGACACAAATACAATCACGCAAGCAAGGCAAGGGTGAGAGTGAGAGTGAGGGTGAGGGTGAGGGTGAGACAGGTGAGTAGCGGGCGGAGCGAGGCGGCGCCGCCACCGTCCAGGAGCGACACGTCGATGTAGTCGCACACCATGTCGTCCCAGTGGTCGGTGAGCTCCTGCATGGAGCTGGCGCCGGCCACCAGCTTGCGCCGCATGAGTCCCTTCACGCGCTCCAGCTGCCGCGCCGAGTCGCCCGACACGCGTCGCGCGCCCAGCCACGGCTCCGCGCGCGACGCCGGCTCCACCAGCACGATGGTCGCCAGCTTGCTCGTCACCTGCAGCAGCACGGGGGGCTTCCTCGAGCCCGAGCCCTTGTCGTGCTCCTTCTTCTGACTCTTCTTCAGGATCGACAGGCGGGATTTCTCCGCTATGGAAAGTTCCAACGTCGATTCCGTGAAGGTGTTGCGAGGAGGTGCCGTCGACGAGGTCGCGGTGGAGCCCGGGGGCTCGACGTCGTCGCGAGGTGGCGCTGCCGAGTGCGCGGGAGGCGCCGCGGACGAGGCCGGCGCCGGCGCTGCGGGCTCGGCTCGGCGCGCCGCCCACAGCTGCGCCAGCGGGTCGGCGGCGCCCGAGGGACCCTCCACCCGCGCTGAACACACACACAACGCATCCGTTACTCATCCATTTTCAACTTTACGGTATTATGTAGGTACATACACCGAAACAAGTCTGACGTAGCGAGGTTCCTATCTAAAGCAGCGCGAAAACGTTCAAGCGTTATTTGAGACAGATTAACCGAGAATACCTATCTACAAAGCTAAAGGTAATACTATACTAATATCAGCCGACGTCAGCAGTAAGTTTAACGTTATCATCCTATGCTTGCATTTCGTTATTAGCTGTGTTGCTAAGCGTACCTTTGCGTAGGTACCACTACCACGAAACAAAGAAGCGATCTGGGTTCGGTGATCAGCGGTCACTCATCTGAATCAATTATAAACACCACTCACTTGTGGTCCTCCGCATCAGCATCGGTAGCTTTTTCGAGTCATAGTAGGCGTAGTCGCGGTAGTCGTTAGGACGGCGGAGCCGCGCGCGCTGCAGGGCCGCGTCCCCCTCGTCCTCCTCTGCCAGGGGAGGGGGGGCTGCGGCTGCGGCTGCGGGGAGGGGACGCCGCGGGACTCCTTCGATCCGTCTTCTCTCCTCGTATTCCATCTCGTCAGGTTCCATCAACTGATCGCCCTTTAACCTCCTTGTCGATATCAAATCCTGCTCAAAGTAAGAGTCATCGCCCTTGCGAGGCTCCACATGTTCATCACTAATTAATCTATCTCGAGGTTTCCTGTGGATGATTGATTCTGTTGTCACTCCAGCTGTAAAAGGATTGACATCTTCCCCTAGCATATTGCTCTTATCGAGCGGATAGTCAGCGTTCGAGAAGCGCATCGGGTGGAGATTGTCTTGGTGATCGCGGCCACGCCTGCCTCGGCGACGGCGGCGGCGAGGGGTCGCGGGCTCGGCCCGGCCTCGTGGGGCTCGCCAGCGGGACTCGGAGCTGAGGTCGGCTGCGTCGTCGGACGATTCATCTCCGTCGTATCTAGGTTCACTTCTGTCGCGTCTCAAACCTCTTTGTTTTCGTGCTGGTTTTTTCCAAGATTTTGACTCTACAATCTTATTGAATTTTTCTGTATTACCTGTAAAATGTCAATATAGGTAGGTACTTAAGTAAGGTAACACCTTCTCAAGGAAATAAATTAAGTGTAGGTATGTGTTCGATGAAAGTGTAACAATTAGCTAGTAAGACTTACCTTGCGCATCATCCTCGTACTTGTAGTCGAGCAGAGCGGGCGCGTCGGGCGAGTGTCCGCGGTAGTCGCCGCCGCCGCCGCCCTGCAGCGCCGCCGCGTCCTGTGCGCCGTCGTACTGCGGCATGCGAACGCCTCCGTACTCGTCCGCGCGCGCCAGACACACCGCCAGCGTCGCCGCCAGTACCCCGACCCGCACCCAAACCATACCCGCGCCGCTATACTGATAGCCTGACAACTTTGCCAGCCTGATGCTTGTTATGATATTATGATCAACTTTTGTGGTCGCGTCTTTAAACTGTACAAAAGCTGCATAATTTTAACGATTGAAAACCTTTTGTAAACTATGAATTTGACAAGGAGTTTGACAAATTTTATGCAAGGACCTAGTAAGGATATGGACCAAGGACCTTTGTCTTTCTGTCTATAATCTGAGAAGTGAGGGTTTGATCTTGGAGGAAGAATATATTTATTTATACAGTCGTCGTCGGTCGCTAATTTTGAAAAAAAACAAAAGTTTAGTATAATATAATGACATTGTCATCATGATGTCATCGAACTGAAATCAAACAATTCCAATGTAAAATTTTTGTGTTTATAAAAAAAAAATATAATGCATATGAGTCCGTCCATTCTTTCCATAGCGATGCCAAAATAGATACAACCGCATAGAGCGTAATGAGTGGAACAAAAGATAAAAAGACGGAGGAAGATTGCAGCTGCTACGCTGAATCTCGCACGCAGAAGGCGTGCCCTCCGGTGAAGAACGTGACGCACCCTCTGGTCAGTAGGTATACCGACTTGCACCTCCTGCCTGGCGCATGGCGTGGCTACTCTCAAACGGTTAAACATCGTGAAGTTGTTTTCACGATGTTTTCCGGCATGATATAACACCTAAAAAGTTCAGAAACAGCGTCAAGTGCAAGCTAGGAGCCTCTTATAATTCGCCACACTTGGTTCGAAAGAACAGAATCATGCCAAGGAGTACCAATAAGGGAGTCTCCTTCGTCATAGGCAGACGTTGGCGTACCTCATCATAAATGCCCTTAGCACCAGTACCTATATATATAGACATAGACTTGTAAGTGATGTGTTGCAGCGCTACTACGAGTTCACGCATGACGAGATCAAGGCTCTGGAGGAGTGCGACAAGGAGAGCTTCTACCAACGATGCCTGCCCTTCAGCACGCTGCTGGCGACTGCAACCTACGGCGCCGTCAAGTTTGGTGAGTCTCACCTCAGCCGAGTACCTTATAGCCTATAGGTTAGACGTTTCATTGAAAAGCTCGTGCCGCCTGGCATACCCTTGATTAGTATGTAAATAATCAAAGGTTCATACCTACCTATCTACTCACAAATAAGTAGATAAGTCGCCCGCCGGTAGGGACGCCACGAAAATCTTCATAGAAGTAAGAGCCGGAGTCATGTTGATATCCGTAGATTCCGTAGCAGAAATAGTGACGTCCCTCCCGAATCGACCGACGCCTTACTTCTATGAATGTTTTTCTTCTAGGGTACCTGAGTAAGAATCCGCACTTCGGCTCCGCGCCCAAAGTGTTGTTCGCGGCGTTTGTGGGACACCTTTGTGGCCGGCTTGCCTACCTGCCTCACTGCGAGCGCAAGCTGCGGGCTCTGCCGGGGCACGTCGGCAGCGTCATGCGCTCCCACCACGCCAACCACTGCCCACCGCCCAACAAATAGCAGCACTGGGCCCCCCTTGCGCCATCGCTGACCATAGTCATGCCAACCTGCTCCAGCCCTGCAATAGCTGGTGCCCGAGCCTGGGCACGAAACGACGATGACGTGGCTATTAGTTCATGTGGAATTATTAGCGCGCCTACCAGACCAAAACAATGTAAAACGATAGGTCCATTAGATGCCAAAAAAATGGATTCCGAAAATAACAATTCTAAGGCCCGTATTCTGAAACAGTGCTTATGTCTGAGTCGAGCCTCAAGCACAGATTTTTGACACTTTTCAATGGAGAACTGTCATAAAATCTATGCTTGAGGCTCGACTCAGACTCAAGCGCTGTTTCGGAATACGGGCCTAAGTTTATTTATTCAGTTGGATCACAGAACCTACGCGTTCTTTATTAAATTGTTCTTTAACATACAGGATTATTCATTATTAGCTACAAATATTCAGGAATTAGGTTCAACAAATAAAATAAAAAATATTTATGAAATGATTTTTTAAAGTTTTGTTACGATAATCCCGAGACAATCGATAAAGATTATCCTTTCGAATCATTTATTTGCACATCACGAGCGGTGTCGTTGTTTCAGAATTGAATTGGGATGTAAGAAAATAACTAAAACTAAATCGATTTTAAAAACGTGGTTTTTATATTTCTTAGATTCAATTATGTTAAAGAATGTATGCAATGGTTTTATTTATCTAAAATTTATCAAATTAACCTCTCAAGCGCCTTTATTTTGAACTTGGAATACCCGTTGGGCGCCAAGCTCTCGCCCGTAGTCTTGGCGGCGCGGAGCAAAAAACATCACAATAAATATCTGTTCCTTTTTCCACTATAATACTCGTAATAAGGAAAACGTTTACTCCTCTCGTCTGGCAGACTTCTACAGTAAAGCGATGAACAATTATTGCCTTCAAAATTGCTAAAATGTATAGATATTGATATTGGGCCATTAAAAAAAATTCTTACTAAAGCTTTTTTAAATCAAAATTTTCATAAAGTTCTCCAATTTCATAGGTTGACCTAAAATCATATAACCACCATCTGTGCATGTACGACGGCATCCCTTCTGTGCTTTTACTGTACAGTTTAGTTCATTAATTTAGTTAATCAAATATTCGCTAGATGGAGCTAGTCAAAGAACTACTATATAATTTACCGACATTCGGCTGATTGGGTCCGGAAAATGTACGGCCAGTTAATGTACACCCAGTTAATGAATCAATTTTTTTCCACAGTTTAATTGTTAAGGCCCACGTACACTGTAGTAGATAAATATTTCGATTATTACTTTTTTTATTTAGCAATGGATATTTCTATCTTGTAAATTTTACGTCACATCACGATGTGGCCAAACAGGCTACCCTTTGAGGAACACATCTGGTATGTTATCAGGACCTTTTCCCGACCCTGAATATAACCATTTCCGTTTTTTTACACGTTAGAAACCAGATCGTGATTCTTTGCATATCTCTCACAGATGGCGGTGAGTTTTCTCAGGCCTATGACCGTGGGGCTGAGTACTGTTAGTGGGAGGCGATAATGTACATCATGCTATTGTACACACTGTTATTACGATGCCAGTTAAGCCACATGCACACTGGAGCAATTCAAATATGATCATTTACATTTTTGTTCTGGCACTGGATACTTATAACTTGTCCTTGATATTTTATAGGGTGGATCCGACTTGGGTAGGTTAGGTTATGTTAGAACATAAAAATTATGCACAAGGCGAGCGAGCAGAGCGAGCGTACCGGAGAATGTTTTTTTTCCCAATAACCTCAAAGGGGCTGCCAGTTAAGTACAATAATTCATCGCTAGATAAAAATAATAATAATCGAAATATTAATCTGCAACAGTGTACATAGGCCTTTACAATTTTCCAGTGGAAAAAAAAGTGGCATCGTTTTAACAGTGCGTACTGCTGGCCGTACATTAACCAGACTCCTGTTAGTTCTCAAATCAACGTGTATTATGCTGGCGCCATATTAACCACTACCAGGGCCCTGTTTAATAAAACTGACAATTCGACATTTAAGTCAAAAAGCGACAAAATTGTAGAATTGTCGCGCCTAGGCTGTTTTATAAAAGTGACAAATATGCTACAAAGCCTACAAATCGACAGGTATTACGACATATTTGTCAAAACTCGACAATTATGTCATGAAACCACAGTCAAATTATTTCTGACATTTGTCGGGTTGTCGCGACAATTTTGTCGACTTCTGACATAATTTTGTTTTACGGAGCTAAACAAACACCTTCAAAATATGATTTCGTGACAGAGGGTAAAGCTCCTGTCAGAATCGTCAGACAATTCTACAAATATGTCAATATTTCGCGACAATTTTATGTTTTATAAAGAAGATTTGACAAGTTGTCAACGACAAATTGTCACCTGTCACTTGTCGTTTTAAAAAAAATATTATACAGAAAAAGGCCGAATTGTCGTGACAATCTGACATATTTGTAAATTTACTACCATCAAAACTTTGTCGCCTGTCGGTTTTATTAAACAGAATAATTGTCGAATTGTCACTTTTTGACATATGTCGGACTTGTCGAATTGTCAGCTTTATTAAACAGGGCCCAGGAGTCGAACATTATCCAAACGCTACCTATACCTACAAGCTGTTTTCTCTAAACTCATTGCCTACGGAGTTCTACTTTTTTTTAATTGAATAAGCCAAAAGCAGAAATGTGGCCTGGGCTCGAAATCATAACTTAGAGAGTTGAAACTAGGTTAATAGGCGCCAGCATACCCGCAGCTGAACAAGCTGCTGAAGTGACGGCGCGATTGATTGAATGACGGTTAGGTAAATAATTTGATTGTCAATGTCATGCATGTCATTGGTTGGTTTGGTTGGACGGATGGACTTGCACTGTGCGTGCGAATGTGAATCAATCGCAAATAAATAACTACAAAATACTATAAAGTGTGGCTTTGAATGTAACCGTTTGAAATATTATTTAGTTAATATGAACGACCCGAGCTCATTAGCGTACCAGGACATGAGGGGCGGCGCGGACGGGCCGGGCCCGCCGCCGACGGCCGGCTCTCCAAACATGGTAAGGTGACCACAATTAAATAGTAGTGGTGGTGCGGGTGACGTGAGACTCGACTAAGCGCAGGTTGTGTGCAGGCGCAGTACAAGTTCTCCCCGGACGAGATGCGCGTGCTGCAGGAGTGTAACCGCGAGAGCTTCTTCCAGCGCTCGCTGCCCTTCGGCACGGCCTTCGGGCTGGCGACCGGCGCCGCCGTGCAGCAAGGTCAGTCACCCCGCTCCTTGCCTCCAGCTTGCCGCCACGCCCGCCACCGCTGCCGCCGCCCGCACATCATCTCTAACATCTCATAAACCCACATCATCTGACTAAGGTTCATCATTCTGTGACAAAGGCCTTTCCATCATTATAAAATGAGACCTTTTTAGGTTTCCGTAGAGGGGAAAAAATATGTTGTCGGGTGTGTTAGATTCATGCTTGAAGATTATGTTGTTAAAGCCCTACAAAAATGTATATCAAATTTTGCTTGAAATTTGGTGAAGCTTGTTTTAGGAGTAAGTTGTAGGAGTGGGCGATACAAAACGTATATAGATATTGAAACTGTATATCGATGCAATATTGTGAATTGGATATCAGCTTAGGTTAAAACTATGTATTTGAAAAAGTAAAATTTGACAAAATACTATATTGACAATATTGTCAATGTCAAATAGATATGAGTCGATCTGATTTCTGAATGATCACTGTGGGGATGGATACGAATAGATTCTGTTGCTATCACAATAGTCAATACATCTAAATCTAGTTAGCTATGACAATTTTCTTTGCGATATAATATTGTGAATACAGCGCATGGGGTTTGTGAGACAACATCCATCAATATTACAGTTTCACCAAATATAGTGATTTCGATTTGATATTTGTAATATTGTTATATTACCCACTCCTAGTAAGTTGAACATTATAATTATTGTTGTATTATGTCTGCATGTGTTATTTGCTTATCTGGCTTAGATGTTTGGCTGAAGATTGTATGTATGGATGTTTGTACACTCAAAAACTACTGGATAGATTTTACGGAAACTGTACAATAATATAGCTACAGGTATATCAAAATAACATAATTAGAGTACAATTTATAAAAATATTGTGTGAATTGTCCAAAATGTAACGAATTACTACTACTACTGAAGTACTAATCCTGCGGCACATATGAAGGCCAGGCACAAGCTAGTGTATGTGTTGTTGCATGATTGTGTAATGAGTAGATGATTGTGTATGCCGTCTTGCATGTGTATTGTATTTTATTTTAACATTATGCGAGTTATTTTATATTATTTTGCTGGCTTGGAATGCTATGCCATAAGGATGCAATCTCCTAATCATAATCATAATCGTTTTATTTATATGGTGTATGAAACCTTTCATAAAGATAGTGGTACTAGATTCAGGACAGGGAAAACTAGAAGTGCTTAGCCTTACCCAGCTGTGGGATGATGCAGGTTGGGAAAAAATAGTATGCCTAAAAGATTCATAAAATCACTGTAAATGTAATAAAGAGTGTCCCTCAATAAAGTAAGTTATGGTATAGGCTTGTGCCCAACTTATCACCTATCGAGATGGTGACCACGCAACTCCTGACCAGAAATAGCATCAAGCTACGTCACAATGCTAAGCTACTTAGGTTGGCTGCCCGCGCCTGCGCCTGCCTGCGCGCGAAGTCGGTGGATGGAGATAGCTTAGAATCGTTCTTTCTGCAAATGTATATAGCTAGTGTATGTCTAGCAGTGGACTTCTTCAGGCTGATGATGACGCCACAAGTGCTCCTGCGCAATGTATTATTATAATATAATGTTAATTATGATACATGTGTGTAATGATCAATGCACATATCAATGCATAGAACCTCACGCACGCTAGGCATAAATAACCCATGAAAGGCGTCGGCATCTGTATCGATCGTAGTGGTGTGTTCCAGGATATCTGAAGGGTAACTTGCGATTCGGCGCGTTCCCGAAGGTGACGCTGGCGGTGGCGGCCGGCTACTTCCTCGGCAAGCTGTCCTACCAGCAGGCGTGTGCAGAGAAGCTGATGGCGCTGCCGGGCTCCTACATCGGCCAGCTGCTGCGCGACCGCCGCGATGGCAGCCTTGGACGGTAAGTACCACTACTATCCTTCAGTAGGGATGCCCGTTACGATACGATATATCGGAATATCGATACAGCACTATACGATATAGCGATATTTGATGCGATATTTTGACCATACCTTCTGAACGCTTGTTTTCTTTAGCTGGACATACACATTTCCGAAAGCCGTAACAGGCTAAATCCACAGCGCTTATCAAAATTAATATTTTTGTGTTGTTTAAGTGCTGATCAATGGCAATTGTGATTTTTTTGGTGGAATTAAACAATTTTTTTTGCAGAGCAAGGCAAGGCGGTAAAAGGTGCTATTATAGCTCTGTTCAATGCTGCTATCGGTTTTGAAGCTCTGAGCAGGCTTGTTTTTATAAGGCTTTAAAGATTTTCGCATCGCTTGTCTTTGAATAATAGAATAGAAATGTTTAAGAAAATGTATATTATAGTTCGACTACTTTTACTAACCTTTTACCTAGCTACTGGCTAATCAAGGGTCTTGCTTGAAAAAAATATTTTCTTAAACATGCGCGGAAATATTGTTATTACTTTTGAATATAGAACACAAGAAGTATCATATTTACGTAGACTGAAAAACCAAAATCACTTCCCGGCGCGTTCTCGCTCCGGCAATGTTGTATGAAACGGTGTGCTGTTTGAATTTAGAACTCTTTCATCTATCGTACACATTGCGTTCTCGTGGCTGTATAGCCACAGATGCGTTTACCTTTTGGCACAAACTGTAGAATAAAAATAAATTGGCGGTAAAGCGGAGTTCGTTGTTATTTGGTTAATAAAAATTAAATTTAGTAAAAGACCCTTTTTTATTTCCTTGCATTTTTTTAAGAAAAGTACTATATATGCCTCGGCCGAAATGGCAATTGCCTGTCTCGTATCATTGAAGTCCTCGCCTATAATTGAAGTACTCGACTTGCAATTGCCTATTTCGCTGCCTTTGCAATAATGTACTATTAAATTCATAAACAATACGCACGACTTTGCGACGAATTGTATTTAGGCGGCACTTTTTGTATGTCGTGTGACGTGGTTGCAGGGCACCGATGGGTGCGGGTGGTGCGGGTGGTGCGGGTGCTGCGGCGGGGGGCGGCGCGTCGATGCTGGGCGCGCGCGCGGACGACATCTACTCGGACGCGGGCCCCGGCAGCGCGCTCGACCTGGACTCGGAGCGCGCCGGCCACGTGTTCAGCGAGGACCTCACGCGCCCCGAGCCCCCCCCCGCCGGCGCGGGCGGGGCTGGCGGGGCGGACGGCGCGGGACAGCCGCCGCCGCCGCTCTCGTACGAGGAGCTGCGGCGGCTGAACCGCGGCGAGCACGCGCGCGCCAAGCAGGACCCCTACAGGTACCCCGTCCAACTACTAACCTTTGCCATCTCTTCCGAGTGTGGATAAACACAATAATACATGGTTAAGTTGGTAGGTATTTACAGACAGTGTGAGGAATGAAGGAGAGGTCTGCTAGCAGACAGTACTGAGCAGAATTTGTCACACAGGTAAATACGTGCTATAGCGGCATCCAGGGAACAATGAATATATGGAAAATATGGCAGATGTGACGCCGCGAAATGCCGCCCATGGCCAGTCGCGTCGGACTTGCACGACGTAATGTTATTTACTCAATGTACTACAATATTGTATTTAGGGATGTCCGCTCATTACACTAATATAGAATTCCTTCCCCCCCCCCCCCCCCTCCATAGCATTTGGCTCAGTTTGGGCTCTGAATAAACCTCTAAGGGGGGGGGGGGGGGATGTCAACATAATCTCACCTCATGCAAAAGTTTAGAATTTCATCTCCTGTCAAAATAAAAATTGACTGATATTTCTCAAGAGCCAAGAAAGGACTTCCACGTAAGATTTGGCTTGACTCTCTCCCCCCTTACAGCTCGCGTAATGAATAGACGCTCCCCTCCTCCTCATGTACAATAGCCATGAATCGATACTCGTTGGACGCGTTATAGCACGTAGATACAGTCGTGTCAACTTGTCTGTATCTCGCACATTACATTAAAATTAGATATAGATAACTTAGTATTCCGTAGTTTTTAATTAGTGTCTCTCAGTAAAGTAATTTTATTCTGTAGAAGCCATTAATCCAATTCAAATATTTGACTAGGCTGTCACAGCAGGCAAGTTAACTTGGTCGGGTGTACCCTTTCGTATGATGTAGCGTCGGCCGCCAGGTTGACGTTTCATTTGGAAACTATTCTACTACAGAACATGTCATGTCATGCATTGACTGCACTCTGGCAACAGATGGTGCAGCCGGCTCGGTGTCCAGTCCATTCAAGTGTTGCGTTGCGTTTGTTGCAGAGTGGCGCCCCCCCCTCCCCCGCGCCAGCCGCCGCCCCCGTACGCGGCCCCCCGCGGCACCAACGCGTACGGTGACGTCATGGAGTAACGCACCGCCATCTGGCGGACGCAGCGAGCTCTCCCGAGCGACGACGAACATTCTAGTGTTGGAACTAAGTGGGACGTCAGTGAAATCTAGAGTAGAACTGAAACGATAGACGTTTCCCCCTCGGTGCGACGCAATAGGAACGCGGCACTCATGCCAAACTGAGAAGTGTCTGTTAGAGCTGTGCCAGAAGCCGACCTTGCTAAACTTAGTGCCGCTGCCTTCCAGCGCCAAACAAAGCGAACTCCGCTCGGTGCGTCTCTGCGGAAACAATATGTAGGAATGCTAGCGAACTCTGCAACTATTATGTGCTTCACGGATGTAATAAAACATGTTGCGAGGCTGTGCTGGGCACCACCCGCCGTGTGCCTGTGTAAACTGCACTCACTTTAACTGTTCAATGGAACAAGGTTCCGTTGTAACGAGTATCTTGCTCTTACTGCCATTTTGGATGAATACCGCCGCTACATATAGTTAATCCTAAGGTAAACCTATTCAGACGCAAGGGTCAGATGTCATCAATCAAATAAAGAGAGACAAAAGCCAAAGTGTGTTCTTCTTTCCGTCCGGTTAATTTATTTACTTGGTCTTGAAATCTACCCTGCTCCAACAAAATTAAATAGTAACCCTGTTTTATTATGTAAAAAGACGGTTAAGAACCGAATCACGTGTGTTTTATAAACTTTCTTGCAGTAATTTTGAATATTCCTTTCCATTGGCAACCCTTTCCATTGGCGATTATTACATTGCTTCTGAAGAGATGTTAGTCACTGCAGCGGGATCTGTTAGTGAATGGCTCTGAGCATACTTTTTTTTATACAACTAGTTGATGGAACTTGCTAATGGCCCACCTGATGTAAAAATTGGTAACCATTGCCTTAAACAAAGCATTGCATCGTAGGGCACGCACGGCAGGAACGTGCCCTACGATGCACTGCCTTGGGTCTATCAATCTAAGTAATGCTTTACTGCTTTGTTCTTTAGCCCCTGATTCACTTGCATGTTAGGTAATACTCAACTCATACTTGTAGGTATCGTTTGGAATTTAAAGCAGGATACTTAAAATGAAACACATGGCTACAATAATTGACGTACATTTTATATAGTGAGAAAAACATTTGAAAATATTTCTAAATTGAGTCTAAAATACAGAATTTGTTTATTTTAAATTTTGATTTCGAAACGTCAGTCATTATTATAAAGCCTTTTGGAATGGCTGACCTGATAAGGAATTGTAACTTAATTTAAAAAACGAAACCAACGTAAGGGCGCCTTAGTGCAAGGAACCGCGCTGGAGCGGCGAGACCGACCGCGATGCGTCGAGCGATGCGGCGCCACTGACAGCCTTAATTGTGGCCTCATCTTGCGCCCTATTGAAGGCACCCTACTTGTTGTGTAATCTAACATACATATATACATACATGCAAGAACTTATAATAATATCAGAAATAAAACGGTCTCAAATTTCGGGGAGACATTTGCCGAATATCGAAATATACAAATAGGTCAGTTAATTAAACATATTCATATTATAGAGAAGATAATAGAGAGTATAGAGAAGCAAAATTACGAGCGAAGCGTTTTATTATATAAAAACGTTTCAATGAAAGCAGGCTCGGCGTCGGCGTTGTTGAGGTTCCGGTCCCGAGTGTAGGCTCTAGCCCACGCGGCGGGCTCTGCTGGCGCCACCGGCATCGATATCCTCGTGCGCGTCGGCCGGAGGAGGCAGCTCAGCATCCACTTGACGCAACAAGTACGGGTGGCTCCTCATGAAGTTGTAGATGATGCCGGCGAGGGTGTCCGCGTGAGCCCAGAACAGCCGCGCCCTCGGCACCTGCGGGTAAGGAGCGGGGCGTGCGCTAGGCTCAGGGCAGCGGCCACGGCAGCGTGGAGAAGTTGACGGGGCCGCCGAGCCCCGCGTCCGCCTCCAGCAGGCTCATGATGACGGCCATGGCGGCCTCCCCGCTGGCGTCCGTCGCGGCCCCCCCGCCGCGTGCGTCCCCCGCGCCCAACAACATGCCGTCCTCCAGGGCCGTCTGTCAACCGACATAACTAGAGGTTAATTTTTTATAGATTTTGTAGTGTTTACTACACTTAAGGAAATCACAAAGAATCCCGCTCGGCCCTTACTTTTGGGACATTATAAAAATCTTTGTGATTTCCTTAAGTGTAGTAAACAATTATGAAAACGCAAGGTGACATCTCTCGTCGATTCAGCTGAATGCAACTTCGGTTATCGAGCAGGTTAGTTGACTGTAACGTCAAACCTGTAGATGAAACCACGGTCGCGTTAGTGCCGAGAACAGTCCCTAAGAGTTATTCGTCGAGTGTGATTAGGATCTGATGGCACAGTGGTTAGCGCAGCCCCGTACCGAGGGGAAGGTCGCGGGTTCAAATCCCGCTCGGCTCTTAACTTTTGGGACATTATAAAAATCTCTAATTAATGTACCCATTTCGCTATATGAATACGACTGATGACATTACATTACAATGGCCGAGGCTATATTATATGGGCATGCATCTTGGATGAGTTATTTTTCCAGGCGAAATAACGAGCGTGTTGTTGCGATACTAATTCGGGAGCCGACGCTCAGGTCGCCTAGCGACTTCGTACTAAGATGACCAAACCATGATGGTTAGGTCAAATTAGTACCAAGATTGATGGTAAGGTGGATTTTTCAATGGTGAACAGTCATGAAATCTATGCTTGAGGCTCCACTGTTTCTGAATACGGGTCTAAGACCCGTCTTTCAAAAGTAAGGTCTCGCAGACTGCATTTTGTTACCGATAGGTAGTCTCCGTTACGTTCACCGTTTTTAGTGTACAATGCGTACCTACTCTACTCCGTGCAATAAACGATGCGATTCAACGAGAGTTTTTTGTATACAACTAGTTGATGGAACACTCCTAATGTAATACTGTTAAGCTCCGTACTCACATTCGGTATTACTCGATAGTTTTACTCCAAAACGAGTAAATATTAACGTGTAGACCGCAATACTAATATTTGGAAGGCTCGCATCGAGCCGGCTCGGAATGGAGATGGCTCTGACGATTCTGTGAATACTGAACGGTGCGCGTCACTCGATTGCCGCGTCCGTCGCACGGGTCTAATACTGTTACTGACCAAATAAAACCTAGAATATTTTTTCGCGGAAATATTGTCATAACTTTTGAATATAGAACACGCGAAGTATCATATTTACGTAGACTGAAAAACCAAAATCACTTCCCGGCGCGTTCTCGCTCCGGCAATGTTGTATGAAACGGTGTGCTGTTTGAATTTAGAACTCTTTCATCTATCGTACACATTGCGTTCTCGTGGCTGTATAGCCACAGATACGTTTACCTCTCGGCACAAACTGTAAAATAAAAAATAAAAATTGGCGGTAAAGCGGAGTTCGTTGTTATTTGGTTAATAAAAAATAAATTTATTATGTAAAAGACCCTTTTTTATTTCCTTGCATTTTTTTAAGAAAAGCACTATATATGCCTCGGCTGAAATGGCAATTGCCTGTCTCGTATCATTGAAGTCCTCGCCTGCGGCTCGGCCTAGAAACTCATACTCGACCTGCAATTGCCTATTTCGCTACCTTTGCAATAATGTACTATCTCTAGAAGGGTTACCATATATAAAAAAGAAGCCTGACCGTCTCTGAAAGGCAAGCTGTATTATTATCATCTGCATCCAGTGGTTCAGCCGTGAGAACATTATGAACCGACTGACAAACTTTCGCATTTATAGACTGGTTTTAAATTATACATTTTACAGAGAACGAAGATAAAACATAGAAAGGATAATTGGCGCTAAAAATATGACAGAAGTTGCCCTTGCAGGCGCAGGCAATTCGACAAGCGCACCGAGACGCGACGTACAAAGGTCGTAGGTGACCGAGACATTGGATAACCCAACGGTAATAAGAACGGTGCTAACAGCAGTCATCTTTACAGTTCCAATGGATCATACATTTTTTACCACTGCGCATATTTCCAATATTTTACCCCGCGGACGATATTGCGCCGCTGCCTTTCTACTCTGCATATAGCTAGCAGATAGCAGGTTGGCTGCAAGTGCGTTCAACAATATTTCCAAGTTTTAACTGCGTTCACTGTTATTTTATAAATTTTACCTACCTTTTTTTACGACCTCCAATGTTTGGCCGCGATAAAAAAGGTTTTCAATTTAGTTAATCAGTTTGATTTTAGGGTATACTCAGAGGTAAATGTAAAATAAAGAATGCAGCAGGCGGCAGGCGCTAGGCGTCACAGTTCAATGAGAGCGCCTAGCTTCACATAGGAACATGCCTTTAACTTGTCAATAAGACGCTGACAAGTACCGCGTAGCTTGCCTTCAGTAGAGCACTGCTGCTTTCAATGGCGTCGTTTTATATTTGTATTATTGTTGTAGACGCTGTTGCGTCGCTCACTTGAAGGCATTAACATCGCTACAAGATGGAGAGGACTCGGAATCGTTCTACCTGGAAATGTATAGGGGAGGCCTATGCCCAGCATTCAGCGGCTTCTTCACGCTGATGATGATGATATGATAATGATTGATTGGATTACTATCCCATTGGTAGTATTTGACCGCCTCGTATCTTGATATAGCTAACGTGCAGATATAACAATGTTATAAACTCTAAAGGCAAGGCCAAACCAACGCGTTCAGCTTGCGTCCGCGGTGGGTGGCGAGTCACGTCACAAACAATAGCTGAACACAACAAATAATTATGTGCGCGGGAGTGATGAGCACAGTCGCCGCGCCGCCGCCGCCGCCGCCGCCGCCAGTCGGAGAAGGCATCCGTGTAAAGTCCGTGTAAACAAGTCGCTACAACTACTTGTAGCGACTTGTTGTATGGCGATCAGTGGTTGTGTACCTACGCTACGTACACAGCCACTGAACCGCTGATCGCCATGCGCCACCGCGGACGCGAGTTGAACGCGTTGGTTTAGCCTTGCCTTTAGTGAAATACCAATTTTATAAAACTAATTACTCACGAGTATATTATACGGATAAGGCGTGCGCCACAAAATATATTTCTTGCAATTTACCAAACAAGTAATTTAACATTTATAATGATAGAAAACTTAAGGGGCCGGCCACCTTGAAACAACTTCTCACTGGCACTCTACGTTTTGAAAAATCTAACTGTAAAAGGAAGACTTAGTAACGATGATGATTATTTTTTGTAAAACTGTTTGTAATGAGATCGAAAATTCAGTGATCTTTAAGGCTGAGGCCAAACGACCGTAATTTTGTGAGTCGTGAGTCGCGTATTTTCGGTCGCAGAAATTCTGTTGGGATGCCAGACGAGCGCATTTTATTCAGTTACTATCGAACGTTTATAGCGGATGTTTGCGTCGTGCAATGGAACCGATGAAAATTTTGTGTATTTACGAAGCATATTTAGAAGACGAAGAAGTAGATAACACCAGAAAACAATTAAAATCAAAAAGCTAAGTGCCTTCCCGAAATGACAGAAAACGAATTCCCCCCGCAAACTCAATTCGGTCCGAATAACGCGTGTGAGTCGGCAGACAACTCATTTTGCGTCGCCGTGTGAATGAAACAGGACTTTTGTATGAAACCGAATGCAGCAGAATTTCTGCGACCGAAAATACGCGACTCACAACTCAAAAAATTACGCTCGTTTGGCTCCACCCTTATCGGGTCAAAATGTGTGAGCGTGAAGGTCATCGACGGTAGTCTGCCCCTTAAGTAACTATGCTCCTCTGTTCAAGCTTTCAGAAACGAGCCCGCTTATTCGATGTAGTCGCGGAGCGCTCCAATAGCTTAGAGGCACTCGTTATTACGTGGTTGCTAAGTGGACGTCTTTTTGATTGACGTGACAGTGACAAGAACATTTTTTAAAAGGCAGACCACCGTCGATGACCTTATCACTCGCACACCGCTATACTATTTTCTTGATAAATAAATGTTTGCTGAATTACTTGTACAGGGATGTAAAATATATTAGTTTAATAATCGTAACTCTACCTTATAATGGCATGCAAAAAGTCAAAACTATTGATACTTTAGTAAAAAAGCATAATTATAAATACAAGATTTAAAAAATAGTTATAAAAAAGTCAATTCTAAATGTAAACACACATATGAAAATGTTAGTAATTGTAAACAATAGGAACTATTTAATTGCGTTGTTAGTCAGCAGGCAAGAAAAGGTAAAAGTGCGAAAAAACGATGCAGAATGATTCCTTTAAGTTGAGAAGGTTCACAATGAGCTACAAAACACGCTTTTATAACTAATTGAACTAAACAGTTAAAAATAAAACTGTAATAATCAATTCAAAATTTTTTCTATTTATTCATCAATATAAATTTTTCTATTTATTATTACAGTTTTGTTTTTAACTTTTTAGTTCAATTTTAAAGTTATACTTAAAAGCGTGTTTTTTTAGTTTTTTAAACTATTTTTTTTTATATTATTGCATTGTCATCGGTCCTTGATACGTATGCAAAGTTTCAAATTAATCAGACTTCTGGAAATTGGTGAAAATTATGTTCAAAGATTCCGTTACATAGTTACAACTTACAACCCAAGCTAATAAACGCGAGCTTTCCGAGCCGAACCCGATGACGCATTAATATAAATACCTGCCGGCGACAGACTAGTTCGACGTACGATACAATTGTCCTTGTTCAATAGAGATAATTAGCAACAACAACTAAGTGATTTTTAGGTAGTACCTGCGGGGGTTCTCTCCAAATAATGTATATGTTAATTAAAATATTAATAATAGATTTACTAATAAAATGGTCCTAATATGAATTCATTAAAATGAACTTATTAATTAGTACTCCATGTTTCAATACTTTAATTCTATTTCGAGTACGCGGTTAGTAGAACCGAGCAAGCATGCTTGGAACACAACTATGGAGCTTGCATGCATTTACAACGGATGAATAAATTCACGTTGCAAAAGATCGCCTTGCGACATCTTGTTCTAATGATCGCATAAACGGGCCGCGGTTGGTTTTATCGCATACAACACCCTCGTTAACTGAACAACTAGTACAGTAGGAACAGACATTTAATATAATATAATAATGTTTATTTATTTAATTTTAGACTCACATTTACAATAAATGGCAGTATCCAAAGTTGTTGGAAATTTAATTTCTCACAAGGATCTAGGATCAATATTTGCAGAGTTATACCTATTATCAAGTTTATGAAAAAAATCATAATGGGTGGAATTTTATTTTCTTTTACTTTGGTTCTCGCACTCTGAATTTTTATTTTTATTTTTATTAATAATAAATAAATTCATAGGTACTAAAAAAGTGCGAGAACCAAAGTTGAGGAAAATAAAATAATAAAATCGCTCCCCGGATTTTTTTCTATTTCAGGCTAGTTTAGTGTCTGCCCTTACTGAACTATACAATCGGACCGCGGACGAGCTCGAGCGAGGGCATGCCATGCAGGGTGCACTGGATGATGCGATGCGGTGCGTGCGGCGCGTGCGGCGCGTGCGGCGCGTGCGGTACGTACCGAGTTGAAGACGGGGTCGTGCACTAGAATCGGCTGCCCCCCCGCTCCCCCCGCCGCCCCTCCCGCCGCCTCCAGCGCTCGCTGCATCTCCGCGCCTGGCGACCACACCACGTGTTCACTATCACTCTCACACCCTCCCTCCGTCGCTCCCTTCCTTTATTCTATCCCTACGACTACATCACCATCACCATGGAATACCACAACACGAGCTTAGGTACCTTGCTCATCCGGTTCATGGACGATTCAATTATTTACTTTATTTCAATAGATATGAGATGCGGCTCTTTAGCACTTTGAAGTTTGTTATTGGTACTGACATAGACATAGACATAGACATAGACACTCATTTATTTGCTTCTTAGCACACAACATACAATAAACAAATAGATGAAAAATAATAATAAATAAGTTTACTTAAGTAATAACATGATGAAAAGTAAAGGGCAGAAATTAAAAAAAACTAACAGAACATGGTTACATTAAAAAAGGATACATTAGATATTTATAAATTTACAAATACAATATGCCGTATGCCATAGAAGCAAAAGGGTCTTTAGCTCAGCATATTGTCCACTATTCAGCAGACGCTGTTATTCTGCTAAGACCCTTAGCTGCCACAAGACCTTGTGAGAACGTGTTCTAAGTAGAGTATAATAAAATAAATGAACAATTAAAATATATAAAAGACTAAAAGGAAACAGCAGTGTGGGAAGTTTATAATAATTTAAGATAAATAATATACATACAATATTGAAAATAGAAAAGAGTTGTGTGGTGTTGACCGTGTGTGCGAGTGTGAATGGGGGCTTTCCTGGGGCCTTATTCTCGGCTCATCTCGGATCATTTTGCAATTTTATTTTATTGCTTCTTTTCGAAGAGAGAATGGATGATTTCCTTGAGTAATTCATCGACGACCTCATCGTAGAAGCCTCGACAGCTACGATATACGGAAAACGTAGAAAAAACGCGGGGTTGTGCAATGCCAATGTATATTTATGGGACATAGAAAATCTCGGTCGGCCCGAGAATTAGGCCCCAAATCATACGCAAGTCTCATAAGAGTCAGGGTGTCACAGAAAAACCCCTCATGAGTGCGTGTTTGTGTGCACGTAGTGTAGTTAACTTAGATACATAATTATGATAAATAAACATGTGAGATAAATGTGTTATAAAAAATTAACGATGATAAAACTAGCACTCTAAAAACTGACTAGCAGGTAAAAGGGGCATTCGAACCAAGCAACCCAGACTTTTGCTGATCAATAATTACATTTCTTAGGCGCTTTTTAAAAGTGAACTGCGATTTCAAAAGCCGAAGAGGTGGAGGAATATTATTCCAGCACTTGGTTGCTTGGTACCTAAAACTACCCCGGAACGCCACTGTTTTATGCTTGGAATAGTGCAGCATTAATGTTCTACTTGGTTACTGTGGTGTGTGCTGGAAAACACAGATCAGAAAGTAAGCGTTTTTCTGTTCCGAAGCTGGAAATGTTAAACTGAGATAATGATCAATACATATCTCTTGTGAAAGAGACCTGATTTTGTGTATTATGTATTATATATATAAATGTAGATGCAGCAGGGTACCGGCGGATGCAGGCGCTGGTGGTGGCGCGGGCGCGGGCGCTGGCAGTGCGGAGGGCGCGGCGCGCGCAGCAGCGGCGGCGGCGGCGGCGGCGCGGTGCGCCAGCTCGGCCCGCACGGCGCCCTCGTCCACCGTCTCCGCCTGCAGCTTGCCCGTCATGGTGGCCAGGTAGCTGCGCCACTCCTCCGCTACAACACACACACACATCTTTTTTTTTTTTTGCCCAGGGGAAATCCTTCATGGATACCCACTAGCCGGGGGAACTAGTGGGTTATGTCAGGCACTTGCTACTGAATAAAACTCGTGGGGTGTTCCTCTACATTAGCGCTGGGTGGACGAGATCATGACTTCGTTTCGTTCCACAAGTCCGTCAGACACACACTCATATCTATTGCAACCAAGCGAATATCGTCATCTCCTAAATAAACATATTTCTACGGTTTAGTTTAAATGAAACCTTTCAACTCCGCTCTGCGGCCTAATTCTCGGGCCGATCTCGAACATTTTGCAATTTTATCTTATTGCTTCTTTTCGAAGAGAGAATGGCAGATTTCCTTCAGTAATTCATCAACGTCCTCATCGTAGAAGCCTCGACAGCTACGATATACGGAAAACGTAGAAAAAGTGCGGGGTTGTGAAAAGAAGCAATAAAATAAAATTGCAAAATGATCGAGATCGGCCCGAGAATTAGGTCCCTGTTTTGTTTCCGTCGAGGGCGACCTGGGGGCTAATTCTCGGGCCGATCTCGATCATTTTGCAATTTTATTGCTTGTTTTCGAAGAGAGATTGGATGATGTCCTTGAGTAATTCATCAACGACCTCATCATAAAAGCCTCGACAGCTACGATATACGGAAAACGTAGAAGAAGTGCGGTATTGTGAAAAGGAGCAATAAAATAAAATTGCAAAATGATCGAGATCGGCCCGAGAATTAGCCCCCTGATCTCATTATACCCAAGCACGACTCTGAACGAGTTTTTTTAATACAGTTGCTCAAAAAGTGGCGTATTGCAGGGACGTATAGCGTTCGGGATGTGGGCTATTACACACGCGTGCTTTTTTTTACCATTCCCGCACTAGTGCTTTTTCTTTCCCAACTATCAAAATAATGTCTAAAAAGAAAAACCAACCATGAAGTTTTTACTAAAAAAATTCATCGAAGATTTTATGATTCATGCAAATACGTATTATTTCTAAAAAGAAGCTACTAATTTGTTTCATTCACAGATTTAATGATTTGATTGAATGAATTATGTTAGGTTTCATTTCATTTCATCTCATTAAATTTCATTTTCAATTCATATCAATAAAAAAATCTACTGAAGACTTGGCTGTATGGGTACAGTTCCCTTTGCCTTCCAGAATGGGTGAAGAAAAAAAGAAATCTCTGCTTATATTCTACGGTTGGCTCAATTATTGATATAAATTTCACCTATAGAAAAATTACGAAAGACGTAAATTTTAAAAACCCAACTCAAGGGAAAAAACAAAACGTAAGACTAGGCGGTATGGTCTTGGTACTATAGCCTGCTTCGAAAAGAGCGAATAGAAAAGAAAAAAAAATTCTACGGTTGGCGCCATTTTTCAGAAATTTTCTTTGCGTGTTTATTTGTTTGTTGCACAAAATGAGTAATTTCGACCCTAGTTTTTTTGAATGAACACCACCGGAACTCAGTATAATTGCATGAAATGCTTCGGAGAACATTTTACCGGAAAAGTCAAAAAGTCGCTACATACATACATGGGACGAACTTATTGCGTGGAGAGAAGAGAAAAAAGCAAATGGTATTTTATTATTTAATTGCTTCATTTTTTCGCAACTGTATTAAAAATAGTCGTTCAGTACACGTGCGGAACCGTCATTGCAACTTTCGCCTGTCAACCCTCGCCTTCGGCTCGGGTAGACATTTGTCGGAACTCTTTGCAATGACAGCTTTTCCGCACTTGTAATGAAATATACTATTTTTCTACATTTTTGTATGAAAAACGTGAATGAAGCTAAATGCCAAACATCGATTAAACAAGTCACCTCTTTTCCAAATACAAACACTATTACCAATGCAAGTTATATTGAATATAAGTTGAGTTTCACAGAGAAAGTTATACGTAAGTATATAATATAATATTCGGGACGAGCAAGAAGCAAGTACCTATAAGTAAGGTAGATGGATGTATAGTATAGTATGGTATGGCATGGCTCACTCTGCTTGAAGGCCTCGTAGTTGTGCGTGACGTCATCTCCGTCGTCGTCGGCCGGCAGCGCGTCCGCCACCACGTTGTTGTCGGCCACCAGGCACTCCACGTCCTTGGTCCACGGGTTCCTAACCACAACAACAACTCTCACATTACATTACATTACATTACATTCTACCTACCTAGCTAATCATAAGGCGAAACTCTTCATTATACCTAGGTACAACTTTGTTTTACTTTAATACACCGCAAACAATACAACTCCGCAAGACGCCATCATCCTTCCTCTTCTTCTTTTTTACTACTCTAGGGATGTGTTATGTGGGGTGATCACGTATCTCTGTTGCAATCAAATGCTTGTTGCAATCCTCAGTTTTTACATGATTGTGAGCTTCGATTGCAATAAAAACGAATACAAACAAAGCCTTGTGTCTGACAAGCAAGAATTGCAATACGTATTCGTTTTCTAATGCAATCGAAGCTCAAAAACATGTAAAAACTGACGATTGAAACAAGGATTTCATTGCAACAGAAGATACGTGATCACCCCGCTGATGCTTGATCCGATTAGAGATGTCCTATTCCCAAAACCGGTTAACAGTACATACAGACATTAGATACATACCACTCTTTTGGAAACCTCGTCATTTGATTCACGGTACGCAACTATAAGGTTCACTGAGATCGGCTACTTTTTTATGAGAATGAAAATCTCTTCGAGACTATTATTTGCTTGTTCGTTACAAGCAATTTTAGCGATACGCCTATTATTCTTATATTTTCAATGTTTCTGCACGATAAAGTTTTCATTTACCTATAAATCAAGCATTTTCTATTCGTTTATTTATTTTCTATTAAGTATAAGTACCTACTTACTTTGCTGGCATTAGTTTTAAAATAAATGTTAGTGGTAGGTAAGTTTTACTCGCTCTTTTTAATTAAATGACTATTTATTATTTATGGTTTAAGGTTATTTATTTCTCATAAAATTTACAAATTTGATTTACTTTTGTCAAACTTATCCGACCAAAATTGAGTTTAATCAAAACTATGTTTAGTAAATACTAATAAGAACTACAACATGCAAAATAAGCATTATATAAACTTAAAAAAAAAAAAGTAAACAGGCCTTTGCATCTATTGTAGATGATTTATAAAAATAAATCATCTATATAAACTTACGAGTAGAAAAATCTAATTATAAAAAGGCAGGACTACTAAAGATGCGTTCTACATCAAACGGAATCAAGAAAATACTAGGTACTTATAAAAAGATGGAAAGCTCAAATTGCTTGTGCAAAAGCTTTTAAATAATATAAAATATTCCTTACCCTTATCGCGTTGGGCATGTTAAATAATAATAAGTAGTATAGTGTTATAACTTTTAAAACTATCATGGTTGTAGTTTTAACACTATTTTGCCCCTATTTTTGTCCCTCCCTACCACAAAACGCATTCCTTACGAAAAAGTGATCGGCAATGTGGAGGAAGTCATCCGATGTAATAGGATACCATCCAGTGATGCAGAGTCGCTTGGACAAGACACTGATGTTTTCCTGCGTCATGCTAAACTGCCTGAGCCAAATATCACAAGTGAAAAGTTGAGTGCTCTGAAGGATCTGCGACAGGACGATGACTCGATGATACTTAAGGCTGCTATAGGGAATACTACGGTAGTCATGAACGCCGGAGAGTTAGTTACAATCCAACAGCTCGTACACATTGCAAAACCCAAAGGATAATAAAGGAATGCCAAAATGCTATAGGGGAAGAAACGACTAAGTACTTGTTGCGTCCTAGAAACATTGAACCGCCTAAACTATACTGTCTCCCCAAAGTACACAAGCAAAACGCTCCATTACGACCTATTGTGAGCAAAATTGATTCACCCACATACGAGTTGGCGATACATGTAGCAGGAGTGCTGCAACCTATGTTGGGACAAACGTCGTCATTCGTGAAGGATTCACGAGATTTCATACAAATATCAAAACAGGCAAATGTGGAGGATAACGAGACGATGGTTAGTTTTGACGTGGAGTCCCTGTTTACCAATGTTCCAGTAGTCGACTGTATGAAAGTGGTGGAACTGAAAGCGCAACAATGTGGCATTTGCGCTGAGTATGTGAAGCTATTCGAGCATGTTCTAACGTCCAATTATTTTATCTACAAGGGAAAATATTATCTCCAAATAGATGGAGTAGCCATGGGAAGTCCAGCGGCTCCTGTGGTGGCAAACATTTGGATGGAATATTTCGAAAACTTGGCAATCTCAACTGCCCCCGTGTTGTTTAATTGTGGAAGAGATAATGTGGACGATGTGTTTTGTATTTTGGAAGGAAAGAAAGATGAAATAGAGCTGCTCTTGAAACACCTAAATCAAGTACTTAGTAAAATGAGGTTTACGTATACGGCATGGAGACTGAACGCCGTCTAGCATTTCTGGACGTATTGGTACAGGTTCATGAAAATGGAAGCTTAGGTCATTCCGTTTACAGAAAACCTACACACACGGATCGGTATCTACATGCTGACTCTCATCACCACCCACGGCAACTCAACTCAGTAGTAACCTCTCTGACTAATCACGCATTCGACCTTTGTGATGATAATAGTTTGCAGTGTGAACTTATCCATGTACAGCAAGTCCTACGAAGGAATGGATATAAACTGCGTCACTTTCCACCTCTACCTAAAGTCAGACTCCACAGATGCAGAGTAGAACGAAAACCAGCATTTTTGCCAGCCAAACAAAACAGACAGACAAAATTGCAAAGGCGTTTAAAAAGTTTTCATTAAAAACCATCTTTACTCCATTGAAAAAGATCTCACCCTACCTGCGTTCACCAAAAGATAGTTTTCCGTTGGAAAACCCAGAAGTGTACAAGATTGATTGTAGCTGTGGGAGCTCATATCGTCGTTGTGGTGCGAGAAGTTACTAAGTGCAAAAAGCTAATCTCGAGATAATCGCGTTTTAAAGTTTTTTTGTTCTTAAAATGAGTGTAACTTATCAACACTTATAGTTACAAAAAAGGTTTCTTCATATAAAATATAGATAATTTTACCTTACACACTAACTTTCAACAAATTAATGTAAGTAATTATATGGTTACTGAGATACATAACAAAAAGTAAGTTAATTAATTCTGGCATACACATTAACGTAATACCTTGATTAAATATTACTTAATTATGATCTGTTGATGACTTTTACCGACGACAGAATTTCATTTCATTCAATAGCTTTTTAACTGCAAGAAATCACTAAGTGACTTTAGTGAGCAGTGCAACCCCAAGACTTGAAGAATATTGTGAGTAAAGTGATTGAATTAAACTACTTAAGAACCCTTAGGTGATTTTTGTAGACAGATTTTTGCCTCTACGGGTAGTTATGCACTTCTGACATTCTTGTATTATCTAAAATTGTAGTAAAATCTACTCTTTTACATTCTGAGAAGGTACATAATGGGTTTCAAAACACTTTGGCATCAATAACTCATTTTGGCAAAAAATGTCACTTAGTGACTTCTCGCACCACAACGACGATATATTGGCCAAACAAAACGCACCATTGCCTGTCGGATAAAGGAACACATCGGGGCGGTTAAAACATTGAGACACATAAGTCTGCCATTGCGGAACATCTTTTGGACTCCGGATCAAACCATTGGATCGAGCTACACAAGTTTTTAGTTCGGCAAGTTTTATCATGCGCACTTGAGTTGAGTGCGGGCAGGTTTTTCCGCAAGTAGGCCGCTGGTGGGCCCTTTTTGCGTGACCCTTGACACGTGTTGATCGAACTTTTTTAGGTTCTACAACACGCCGGTTTCCTCACGATGTTTTCCTTCACCGTTTTGAGAGTACTGGCATAGTGCACATAAATTTTTCGACAGAAAAACTCATTGGTACACGAGTGGATTTGAACCCACGACCTTCGGATCGGAAGGCGGGGCCACTACCACTAGACTACCAGTGCTCTCTCGAGCTACACAACCCGCAGGTGATTTCAACCGAGCGCCACTACGTACCTAGATTGGTTCAAGAGGCAATTGAAATCACCAAACACAAGAACTTCAACCGTGAAGATGGTTTCCAATTATCTAGAGTCTGGAACCCGGTGGTACGAATGTGCAAGTGGGGCATCCACTACGCGTCTTGATACCGTCAGTGTTGTGTGTCGAAATCGAAAAAAGAGTGAGAATGGAACCAATAGTAGTCTCGAAACCAATAAAAGAGTGCGAAAGAGGGTAGATCGATTTATCTGCCAATAACATTTCTTTTACTCGTGGACTTCAGTTCAACCGTGATCATGGTGCATGCAACTGTGAAGTCAATTCAACAAAATTTAATCATAAATATCCCGTTGTTTCATAAAATATTAGTATAGTGTTGTTGAGCATGATGTGTGTGTGTGTGTGTGTGTGTGTGTGTGTGTGTGTGTGTGTGTGTGGGGGGGGGGTGTGTGTTACCTGAAGGGCTTGAAGTGCGTCTGCAGCGTGGCGAGCGAGCCGTCCTTGCGGCGGAAGTGGTAGCGCGGCGTGAGCTGCGGCTCGCGGCGCAGCAGCGCGTGCTTGTGCGCCCGCGCCAGCGCGCCCAGCGCCCCCCCCGCCACGAACTCGTACAGGCTCGCGCCCACCAGCTCCTGCGGCAGGAAGCCCAGCGCCAGCGTCACCCTGACAACACACGCGGCGAGCGTACTACAAGCATGCACACACTTCACACGCATCACACGAACGTTCTAAAGCTACGAGTAGGTGACTCTAGGTGCCACTTCCACGCGCCTATAATATGTGTCCGACATGCATGACCAGCTTGCATGTCAGTACATGCGCCTGACTTGTGTTACTGTTGTGCGGAAATAATATATGATAGACGGTTGGCCGACCCAATAGTAGAAACTACGCAGCTTCTAACAGATAACTTTAAATAATACGTGAGCCCCCGACCAGAAATCATGTATCCTAAGCAATATGGTCAAAACTTGTAATGGTTTAGCGAGCCAATCTCCAAATTGAGTCCTTGACGGTATAAATGTCCATGTCATTTATACCGTCGCGGACTCAATTGAACTTTTATGGGGAAAAAGTTCCGTGATACCTGATTACTGCGTAACTTGCAAAAACAGGAAACAAATATTCCTCTTTGAGAGCGTGCAAAGGGCAAACGTAACCGTTTACCCAGTGCACGCTCTCAAAGAGGAATATTTGCCGCCGGCAAAATTAGGGGAACACAGGCAAAATGTAATTTTTTTTTCAAACGTTTATTTTATTCAGACTTTTTATGTTTATTTTTTGATAACAGATTAAAAATAATAAAGTTTACCGATTTAATTACTTTTATTAAAAAAGAAACTTGAACAATAATGTTATGCAATTTTTTTTTACAGAAAAAAAAGAGAGCACTGATGGATTAGTGGTAGCGGCCCCGCCTTTCGAGCCGAAGGTCGTGCGACATTAAAACAATATTCCTATTGAAAACACTTATGACGGTAATAGCCCCTTCCCATTGGTGCGTGATATCGCGCACCAGCCCGCACCAGCTCGCACGACACACCATGGGAACGGTCTCGTGCGCCGAGGTGCGCGGTAGCACAGGAGTCTTTTCTGTGTGCGTTGCCGTGCGTCGTCGTGCGCGGTGCGTGATGATCTGCAGAACCACGCTCCGTAGGAAGGCAACATAAGAATGACAGAGGGTGTAATTTATGCTTTAAGCATTGGAGAACGGTTTTTTTATCTTGGGTTTGTTTCTGTAAAGGGGGGCCGTCTAAAAAACTCAAACCACTTGTGAAATTACGCAGTAATAAAAAAATATCATTTTTCAGACTTGTTCCCCTAATTTTGCCGGTGTGTCGCGGCATGATGTAAAATATAGCGTAAATTGCACTGAGATGTAGGTAAAGGAGTGATCGATGTTATATTGTGGAGAGCGAGGGGTAGTTCTCACCTCTGATCGACGAATATGAACTTGCCGTCGATGGCGTGTCGCGACACGTAGCGATGCGCGCGCACGCTCGGCGGCGGCGGCGGCACCGCGCGCACGGGCAGCGCGCGCGCCACCGCCACCAGGCACGCCCGCGCGCCCTCCTCCGCGCCGTCCGCCGCCGCCGCCGCCGCCGCCGCCGCCTCCTCCCCCTCCTCCCCCTCCTCCCCCTCCTCCCCGTCGCCCGGCTCCAGCCCCGTCCACGCCTTCAGGTACCCTGCACGCAACACCGCCGCACCGCCATCATCACTACGCCCGCGCCATATATGCAAGGACCAGGTGTACGTATAAGGACACAAGCATCGAGGTACTTTTTTTTTTATGTCACTAGCTGATGGAACAAGCATATGGCCCACCTGATGTGAAGTGGTAACCATCGCCTATAACAAAGCGATGCCTCGTAGGTCACGCACGTCAGGAACATGCCCTACGACGCACTGCCCAGCGTCCATCAACTGGAGGCATCCAGATGTTCAGCCTCACGTGCCAGTAATTTCACCGCCACCCACACCCTTCAAACCGAAACACAGCAATGCTGCTTCACGGCAGAAATAGGCAATTTGGTAGTACTTCCCCGGACGAGCCCTTCAAAAAGAGCTCTACTACTACTTAGAAGGTTGGAGTTAAAAAAGCCCGGTCCCGTGCGGATTATAAAGCAGAGAAAAGTTGCCTACTTGGGACATGTTTTACGGCATGAGCGTTACCATCTGCTCCAACTTATTATGATGGGCAAGTTGTTGGGCAAGAGAGGAGCTGCGTGTCGATTCCAGCAACACGGCTCGATTCAGTAATCACTGAATCCGCGTTCCATTTTCAAATTTTTCAAACAAATATTGACAACTCACATCGATTTTTACGATCGCTTGAGCGATTTGTGTTGCTAGAATCGACGCCCAGGTAGAAAAAGAACATTATGGCTTCGCAACATCAGGGAATGGACCGGGCTTGCCCTAGATAAAAGAAAGTTTAAAAGGATGAGTGACCTTCAGTAGTGGAGAGGCACCCTTAGAAGAAGAGGTGTAGGTATGTGTGTAGGTTAGTAAGGGGCGCGTCACCTGTGCACTGCACCACGCAGTACTTCTTATCGCTCTTCTTGGGGGTGCTGTGATGCGCGGCGGGCTGGTGGGGCTGGTGGGGCTGGTGGGGCTGGTGGGGCTGGTGGGGCTGGTGGGAGGAGAGCGCGCTGGGCGGCTGCGGCTGCGGCTGCGGCTTGCACTTGATGCGGCAGAAGAAGGAGCGGCGCGCGCCCGGACACAGGCGCTGCACGCTCGACGCCAACTCACCCTTCACTGGCAACATGGCTGCGCAAATACACGCATTTCAACACCACCATACCCATACCTACCCATACCCACACTCACACACGGAGGGACCACGGAGTACAGAACGTATAACTTGTTTGATGCTACTTTCTATCTTTCGAACTGTACGTCGACTCTAAGAACAGCAAGCCAATGGAAAACTTATTGACATAAAAGACTATTGCGAAATCTTAACGGCTTTTTCATCAAATATTGACACACAAAAGACAGAAAGAATTGGTAGACAAAATGGAATTACTTGTTGGAAACCTGAAAAGAGCCCATTGACGCATGTTTTGTTTTGTTTTTAGCCTGGAAGAGTCCACTGCTAGACACAGGCCTTGCACTTGAGGGGTTTGCCGTAGTCACCACTCCTACCAGGCTATTAGTTACCACATTATTGGTATTATGTACTGTACTGTAGAAACCATCCTGTGGTGCGTTTCCCAAACGTGTTTTACGAAATCTAGGGGAAGTGATGGAAAAGTCCTATGAAGTTATATTGCAGGCCGGAGATCTCCACTATAGCGTTTATTTGCACTCCGGTCAATTTCGGACAATAAGTGAACCATTTTAAAAGTGTCAGAATGAGTGCGCGTCAAAATCAGTGATGCCACCGCACCTTCAACTTCAGGAGTAGTCTCTTTGCACCTTGTATAGTATGGTTACCAACTGTACACTGTACCTAGTGTGTAGTTCTGAATTCCGTTATTGAACTACGTATGTGATGAGCTGATGTTAATAAAGAATAATTATGATGTAAGTGAATACGTACATGAATAGCGAGCCGGATTCCATTTTGCAAGATGATATTTAATGAACACATTCACACGACTTGATATGCAGACTCAGATGAATGGGACATTTTCAAACACTACATAGTAGCTCTCTGCTTTACTTTGAAATGAGCAAAGGCAAGTAGTTCGGTCCGAAAGCATAATGTGTGTTATAGGTGAGTGTTGATGAGTGCGTCCTAGGTGAGCTGAAATGACAATGAATCCGGATGCCACCTGAAAACATGCTATGATGAAAACATCGATAAACAGGAGCAATGACACTTAACTGGATGTTGATTCAAATTCGCATTGAGAAATTGAGAAATCACTGCAATTATGCATAGCCTATATTCACGATGCAAGCGAAGGTGAATTTAATAGTTTATGAGTTGCACATACTCTCAAAGCTAAGAGCCATATAATTTTTATATGATAATCAACGAACCCTTAAAGAGATGCCAAATGGATGCGAATATGAAATGAATTGATAGCTATAATAAAAGCACTGGCGCCGGCCACGCTCTGGCCTAAATGATCTGCCCTCAGTCGCTGCAGCCGCCGAACACAACACCACGATGGTAGGACGACCGGTTGACAGATTCCATTACACTTACTTTTGGCGTCAATGAGCCGATCTCTCGGACCGAGTTCTGAGGGTGACAGCTGCTCTTTAATCTTGTCCACGTCCTTGGGGTGGAGGATATCGAACATGCTCTGTCCGACAAGTTCCTCCTACAAGAGAACATAATGCCAGATAATAGAAGGTGACCACGATTCCAAAGAGAATAGCAATGGTGAAGTATAATAACTCGGCCATCTTTACTAAGAAGCATCCGAGGAGCCGCTAAAGACGGCCGTTGTCGTAGGTGCGAGTTATAGTAATGTAGTGCGCGGGAGGAATAGGAACCTGGTGGTAGTGCAGCATGTCGGTGACGGAGTGCGACACGTAGAGCAGGCGGCCGCGCTCGCAGCTGACGACGAACAGGAAGGAGTCTGCGGCCGCGTGCAGCAGCAGCGCGTTGAGCTCCCTCGCGGACACGCCGGGCGGGCGCGCGCTGGCGGCCAGCGAGCCGGGGCCCGCCGCCAGCGCGCCGCGCACCAGCCGCAGGTGCTGCGCCGCCATGCGCAGCACCGTCAGCTTGTCCAGCTTGCGGCCCAGCGCGCCGCACATCGGGATCATGGCGCTCAGCTCGCTGATGTACGCGTTCATCTTGTCTCTTCTTCGTTTCTCTATTTCGCTATGGTTCTGCCTGTTTTTAAAATTATGAGTGAATGCAGTGAGCTACTGCGGCTGTGGAAGTAATATGATCGGCAACGTTTTACTATTTCAAAGTTCATGAGACGATTGACTTCGAAAGCTTGGCCAGACAGGTGCCGGGCCCTGGCTGAGCCATATTCCATATTCGATTTATCGCTAATCTAAAAGCTTTCAAGTTTGCGGCATAATATACATTGAAAGTACTACAGGCTGCTGGTACGGCTACAAGGTAGGTATAGGTATAAGTACATGCAATACTACTGTACGCGAAAATAAAAACTACAATATGCAATATATTAATAATATACTACAATACTTAATGAAAAGCGGTCGGTAGTTTAAATTGACTCTAGGCCCGTATTCTGAAACAGTGCTTAGGTCTGAGTCGAGCCTCAAGCACAGATTTTTGACACTTTTCAATGGAGAACTGTCATAAAATCTATGCTTGAGGCTCGACTCAGACTCAAGCGTGGTTTCGGAATACGGGCCTAATAAATGTATACTATATTTTTGAACGTAGGTACGCGAACGCTTGCGACAGCGGCCTTTTCGCATGATATTGATTAAAAAAAATATAAAGTTTAGACTTTTTGCTAGTATTACCTACCTACTTGCTGTTTCTTCTTTTCTATTGCGTTTTGATATTTAAATTCTGTTTTAGTTTTCATTGCAAATCAATTAATTTTTGGATGTTGTTGGTTGATGTGGATGAAAAATATAACAAACCGCCTAAATGAAACTCGTACTTGCTATTGGTGACAACGTTTTTAAATTTCTTAGCTCATCTTTCAGTAATTAAAACGAACAACTTACGATTTATAATATCAAATTAATGGTATCAATTGGTGTTTGGTCAATCGCCAACGTGTTATGTCTCCGCACGTTCTGTGATAGTCTGACGTTTGTTTCTGATCCGTGTTTTAGTCCTAGTTGTATCCAAATCATATAAAACCAATTGGTTACTATAAAACCAACTCATGTTTATAATACATCTAGATACTGTGACGCCGTGCTGACGTAACTACGTGAAGATTTTTGTTCGACATTCAAATCTTACCAGAAAATTCTAGTAGCGGCGAGTGCCTTCTTTAAGGAATTCAAATAAAGAACCGAAAGTTCTGGACTAAAACAAGAAATTATACAGGTAGGGAAAGACGATCGGAATCCAACAGAAGAAAACGAAATGACGATCGAAATTCAATAAATGACGATCGAAATTCAATAAATGACAATCGAAATTCCGGGTATATAAGGAGCTGCAGGCGCGTCTACGGGCAGTTCAGTGGAAAGTGATCTGAAGAAAGGAACAAGAAGAAAAAGTGGAAAAGTGGAAAAAAGTGAACAGTGAAAGTGAATAGTGAACAGTGAACAGTGAATAGTGAAGTGAAGTGCAAAGTGGTGAAGTGCTCTCAGTGGACTGTCAGTGTTTATTTATTTATTTATTTATTTATTTATATTTATTGGAGAACCAACAGCTTTATAACAAAAGAATACACAACAAATTAGATTTAGAGAGCCAATTAGAGGTTCTCACGGGTAGGCTATGTTACATACACAGTGAGTATATGTAACTATGATACAAACTAGATAGTGTAAACTAAAGGAATCTTCTTTTTATACCTAATTCTATTTGGTGGAAAAACTTGTTTTAAAAATTGTTCGGAGCACAGCGTTGAACCGTGTAACGCGCAGTGCGCGGGGACAGTGTCGGACAGTGCAACGCGTTTCGTGCAGTGCTACGCGTTCAGTGCAGTGTTACGTGTTCGTAGTGCGAATAAATCGCTACTTTCGGTAAAACGTTCGTTTCCTTCCAATCCCTGTACCCACTTCCGTAACATTTGGTGTCAGAAGTGGGATTGGAAGGTAAAATGCCTGTCATGCCGAGGGAAGGCGTGAGCACTCGCGCTAAGACTGGCTCGCAGCAAGCAGGTGGCTCCGGCGCCGAGGTTCCTGAGGAAGAAACCCCTGGGCGCCGAGACAACTCCGGTGGAGCAACCTCGGAAAGTTCGTCGATGAGGACCCAGGTTGGACCAGACCTTGGCGCCTTGTTTGAGCAACTGCGCGCCATGCAAGCAGACCAGGCTCGCCGGGAGGAGGAACAAGCCCGCCGGCAGGAGGAGCAAGCCCACCGGCAGGAGGAGCAGCTGCGCGCCATCCAGGAGGAGCAGGCACGCCGCCAAGAAGAGGATGCCCGCCGGCAGGAGGAGCAAGCCCACCGGCAGGAGGAGCGGCTGCGTGCCATCCAGGAGGAGCAGGCTCGCCGGCAGGAGGAGCAAGGTCACCGGCAAGAGGAACAGATGTGCGCGTTGCAGAAAAGTCTCTTGACCGCTATCACCGACAGCATGCGGAGGGTAGAAGCGGTGGAGGAAACTATACAGCAGCATGAGACTCGACTCTGTTCCATTGAGGAAGGTATCAAAACTGTACAACAACATGGAAACCGCCTCTCCTCCGTCGAGGAAGTCGTCAAGAAGCTCGAAACGAATGGAATCCCGGCCTCAGCGTCCATAGTAAGTGCGTCAACTGCGGGCGGAAATTTCAAAGTCCCGCCTTTCGATGGAACCTCCTCCTGGGCGGCCTACAAGCTTCAGTTTGAGGCTGTGATGAACCTTAATGGGTGGACCAAGAGTCAGGCTAAAACCGCACTCACTTTGGGACTACGAGACAAAGCCTTGACCGTACTGGAGGCCTTGGGGAGTGATGCTACCGACGAGCAATTGCTAGAAGCCTTGGAGTCGCGCTATGGGGACTCGCACCTGGAGCATGTTTTCCGCGCTCAACTCCGTGATCGATGCCAACGAGCAAACGAGTCATTGCAACAGTGGTCCCTGGAGGTAGAAAAGTTGGTCCGGAAGGCATACCAAACATCGCCGGCATCGGTCATTGACAGCATGCTTTTGCAGTCGTTTGTTGACGGCATTTTCGACGCGGAAGTAAGAGCTACTGTGCGCTTGGGTCACCACGGTCACATCAAGGAAGCCGTCGCACATGCGCTCGAAGTAGAAGCCGTCCGACGAGACCCGAGGAGTGGACGTCTGAGGGAAATTAATTCTACGGAAGTGGAGCGGGTAAACCAACGCAGAGCTTTCGTCCCTAGATGCTACAACTGTGGGGAACGAGGACATCTAAGAAGCGGCTGCCCGAATCGGATTGCAGAGAGACGAGGAACCGATGCTTGTGTACAAGCGTCGGAGAACCAGGAAAACTAATTCCAGCCAGGGCTGAGGGGTGGGCGCTGGCCGGTAGACATGAAGCCCCGAAAATCAAGATTCATCAGAGCACAGATGGCAACAGCTTAACTGTTAATGGATCAGCAAATGGAATTCCGTGCTCATTGACTTTGGATACTGGAGCGTCACGTACGGTAATTGGGACACAGCTGATAAGAAGAAACGGAAAGATCAACATTCGGAAGGGAGCTTACCAGCTAACAACGGCTACCGGCCAGCGCATACCAGTATCAGGTGAACAGAAAGTGGCTATCAAGATTGGTGATAAACTTTACTGGCAACAAGCGGTAATAGCTGACATTGTGGATGACTGCATTATTGGCCTGGACTTCTTGAAGGACCATCGGTGCAAGCTCGACATTCACTCCGGCGTCCTGAAGTGTGGGGAAGACGAAATACCGATGAGAGGCGGTGGCGAAGGCAAGGTGTACTGCATTAAGAACACTAAGCTATTGCCAAGATCACAGACGCTAGTTCCAGTAATTTTTCCTGGAAGTGGAAGTTTGAAACAGCGACGGTGGACAATATTAGAAAAAGTGGATGACGAGTCATCGTGGCTGCCAGCACGAACGGTCGTCAATTCGTCCGCAGAAACAGTGGTGCCTGTGTTAAATTTGAGCAATGAAGAACAGATGTTAAAGAAGGGTACCCTGATAGGACGGAGCGAAGAAGTCGTGTGGTTGCGGAATTGTCAAGAGGCCAAAAAGGCGGATGCAAGTTCAATCGACTTCAACAGTATACTGGAAGAATGTAAGCACGATTTGACAACTATTGAATTGCTCAAGGCGAAGAATTTGCTACGTCGGTACTCCGATATATTTTCAAAGAATGATGGTGATATCGGAAGGACGAGCATGGTTCAGCATAAAATCAATACTGGAAATGAACAACCTATACGACAACGACCCCGCCGAATTCCTTTTGCCAGAGAAAAAGAGGTGGACGACATGATTCAAGACATGAAGGATAATGAAGTAATCGAACCATCGTCCAGTCCGTGGTGCTCACCAGTGGTTTTGGTAAAGAAGAAGGATGGGTCAACGAGGTTCTGTATTGACTATCGCCGCCTAAACGACGTGACCAAAAAGGACAGTTATCCATTACCAAGGATAGACGACACCTTGAATACTCTCAACGGCATGAAATGGTTTTCTACGCTGGACCTAAAAAGTGGCTATTGGCAGGTGGAGCTGGATCCTAAGGATAAGGAGAAGACCGCATTCTCCACAGGAAAGGGCCTCTGGCAGTTCAGAGTGATGCCGTTTGGGCTGTGCAACGCCCCGGCTACTTTCGAGAGGTTAATGGAACGTGTCCTTGCTGGGTTGCTGGGAGAAACCTGCTTGGTGTATCTCGATGACATTATAATAGTGGGGCGAGAATTTGATGACCATTTGAAGAAGCTGGAATCCGTATTCAATAAGTTGAGAAGTGCAAATCTGAAACTAAGCCAGAAGAAGTGCTCATTCTTCAAACGGCAGGTGAACTATTTGGGACACGTTATTTCGGAAAGCGGCGTCGAAACGGATCCATCGAAAATTTCGGCGGTTAAAGATTGGCCTGTGCCTGCGGACAAAACACAAGTACGGGCGTTTATGGGACTTTGCTCTTATTACCGTCGTTTTGTCAAGAATTTTTCAGATATAGCGAAGCCATTGCATAGACTAACAGAAGAAAAACGGCCTTTCGTCTGGGACCAACAATGCCAGGCGGCTTTCGAGGAACTTAAGAGCCGGTTATGTGAAACACCAGTACTCGGATATCCAGATCAGTGTAACGAATTTGTAGTTGACACAGATGCAAGTAATACAGGGATAGGAGGAACACTCTCACAAAGAAAAGGAGATCAAGAAGTTGTGATAGCTTATTACAGTAAATCCCTGTCAAAACCAGAGCGGAATTATTGTGTCACTCGAAGGGAGCTACTAGCAGTTGTCAAAACACTTCAGCATTTTAAGAAGTATTTATTGGGTCGGAAATTTCTAGTCAGAACAGATCATGCAGCCTTGAAGTGGCTACTACAGTTCAAGAATCCTGAAGGACAAGTTGCGCGATGGATTGAACAACTACAGGAGTATGACTTTCTAGTAGAGCATCGCAGTGGGAAGTCTCATGGGAATGCTGATGCTTTGTCAAGACGGCCGTGTTCTGAAGACTGCAAGCACTGTGTGAAACAGGAAGATAAAGAAAAATCTATGGTCCGAGTTATAAGAACTGATACAGTAAATGATGATTGGAGCAGCGATGCCATGCGTAAACTACAAGAAGAAGATGAAGACTTAAGACCAATTCTCAGTTGGGTGAGAGATGGATCTACACGCCCAGGATGGAGTGAAGTTGCCGGAATGAGTGCAGTAACTAAGAGCTATTGGGCACAATGGAATAGCCTGCTCTTACACAATGGTCTTTTATGTCGAAAATGGGAGAGTGCATCAGGACAAGACAATCATCTTCAGACAGTTGTGCCGAAGTCAAAGATTTCTGATATACTGCGAGCGTATCACGACGGAACATCAGGTGGTCATCTCGGTGTGAAGAGAACTTTGGTGAAAATTCGTCAACGTTATTACTGGTTGCACTGCAAGGAAGATGTTGAAGACTGGTGCAAGAAATGTACGAGTTGTTCTTCTGTCAAAGGACCACAAACAAGAAGTCGGGGAGCGTTGAAGCTATACAACGTGGGTGCTCCTTGGGAACGAATAGCTTTGGATGTGGCTGGGCCGTTTCCAATGACGAATAGTGGAAATCGTTACATTTTGGTGATAATGGATTACTTCACAAAGTGGCCAGAAGCGTTCGCATTACCAAATCAGGAAGCTATCACTGTGGCTAACAAACTGGTGAATGAAGTTTTCTGCCGATTTGGACTACCCCTTGAAATCCATAGTGACCAAGGCAGGAATTTCGAGTCGCAAGTCTTTCAGGAAACATGCAAAATTATGGGGATACACAAAACTCGGACTACGCCATATCATCCGCAATCTGATGGAATGGTAGAGAGGTTCAACCAAACTCTGGAGCGGCATCTGGCAAAAGTTGTTGAAAGTCATCAGAACAATTGGGATGAGTACATTTCTCTGTTTCTTCTGTCGTATAGAACGGCAGTTCATGAGAGTACCTCTACTACTCCGGCCCGAGCGAACTTTGGTAGAGAGCTTCGACTTCCAGCGGATCTTCTCGCGGGTTGTCCTCCAGATACGCCTAGCTGTATTTCGGAATACGCGGAAGATTTGAGAAAGAAAATGGAGGAAGTTCACGGGCATATGAGGGAAGAGAATCTGCGTGCTAGTGAGCGAATGAAAACGCGATACGACAGAAGCGTCAACTCCAAGTCCTTTGAAGAAGGTTCTGCTGTTTGGCTTCACAACCCCGTTAGAAGGAAAGGAAAATCTCCAAAACTACAACCGAGTTGGGAAGGCCCTTTTCAAGTAATTACGAGGATCAATGATGTCACATATAGAATTCGGAAAACGCCAAGAAGTCCAGCGAAAGTGGTTCATGTGGACAGGTTGGCACGGTACTACGGCTCTAACGATGCTCGGGACGAGCACGTCTAAGGAGGGGGTAGTGTGACGCCGTGCTGACGTAACTACGTGAAGATTTTTGTTCGACATTCAAATCTTACCAGAAAATTCTAGTAGCGGCGAGTGCCTTCTTTAAGGAATTCAAATAAAGAACCGAAAGTTCTGGACTAAAACAAGAAATTATACAGGTAGGGAAAGACGATCGGAATCCAACAGAAGAAAACGAAATGACGATCGAAATTCAATAAATGACGATCGAAATTCAATAAATGACAATCGAAATTCCGGGTATATAAGGAGCTGCAGGCGCGTCTACGGGCAGTTCAGTGGAAAGTGATCTGAAGAAAGGAACAAGAAGAAAAAGTGGAAAAGTGGAAAAAAGTGAACAGTGAAAGTGAATAGTGAACAGTGAACAGTGAATAGTGAAGTGAAGTGCAAAGTGGTGAAGTGCTCTCAGTGGACTGTCAGTGTTCGGAGCACAGCGTTGAACCGTGTAACGCGCAGTGCGCGGGGACAGTGTCGGACAGTGCAACGCGTTTCGTGCAGTGCTACGCGTTCAGTGCAGTGTTACGTGTTCGTAGTGCGAATAAATCGCTACTTTCGGTAAAACGTTCGTTTCCTTCCAATCCCTGTACCCACTTCCGTAACAATACTACTAATATTGAAAACTAAATCATCAAAGTTTTGATTCCGATCACCATTTTGGCTTGGCGGTTACCTACCCGCCGCCGTTTTGATGAATACTTCCTAAAGGGGTAGTGTGTGTAGTGTAGTGTGTGTAGTGTGTGTAGTGTAGTGTGTGTAGTGTGGTGTGTGTGCGGGTGGGTACTAACTTCTTATCGGTGTTATCGGAGCGGGTGGAGGTGGACTCTCCGCCGTCCCGGTCGCGGCCGCTGTAGCTGCTGGAGCTGCTGCACAACACACACACACACACACACCATTATACATAAACATCTATTGTACAGTTTTCTACAAACAAATATACATACGCACATAAAGACCGATATAAAAACCAACCACAGTTATTTCAGTGTATGAATAATTACAGTCTCGGCGAGGCGGCGGCACCCAGAGTTCCTTAAAATCGGAACACAGGAATGCGAGAATTACTGCTTGACGACAGAATAAATATTGGAAGGTCGAACTTTCATAAAGATGTCGCCGTAGGTTCATCAAATAATAATTAAAATGCGAGGTAGCCAAATGGAGCCGCCTGCGATCGGGGGCCGGGTTGCTTGGCAACTCCTGATTGGTATTGTAGCGCTACTTCGACCAACCCGCTCTACAGTTGTTACTGTAACTCATCAAAAGTCTTGCAAACTCTCCTTGAGATGTTAAGTTGGGTATATTTATCTGGAAGAGTTTTAATATGAGCAGGCGTTTCCCTGCAGCAATCCACGGGAAAATATACTAGGGCCCTTGAGGGCAATGGAGGGAGGCCATTGCGATGACGCACAATATTACTACAATATTAAATATTATTTTTTTATTATTAGTTTATTCTCATAAACTTGTATGGTTCAAAATTCATCCCAAACACAAAGTCTGAATTTAACTCTGACTACCCCGCACTTGGTATCCCTACTAACTTGGTATAGTGGCTAAGCAAATTAAGTTGTTATCAATCTAATGAGGGGCTCCGTTGAATGAATACAACTTGGTTCCATCATCAAATCTTACTATCACCATTTTATACAATTATAAAAAAAAAGTTTAGAGTGAAATAACTATTATTACTCGTAGATCAAAGTCAATTTCAGGCTGACAGGTATCCATGAAATGCATGAAATCCATGAAAAGTTTTAGGTCGTCGCGTAAGATCTTCTACGCGATAGGACGTTCTTAAACAGTGTCCAACAACCATGGAGATGCGACTACGTTCAGGAGCGCGCTAGACCTGTGCGTGACCTGACCACTCTACATGGTAAGGGGTTGCGTAGTGTAAGGTAAGTACTTACTAGGAGGACTTCCGCTTGCGCGAAGAGCTGGAGGCCTGCGAGCGAGAGGAGTGCAGGCTCTGCATGTCTCTCATCTCGTAGTCATCGCTGCAAACATCATTCGACTGAATAGTCGCCCTTTGCACACACATTGTACACGAGATAATTTTAATCACTATTTCTCTAGAAGAAACGTGGCTCAGACCAGAGCACTGCAACAAAGATTTTGAAGAATAAAACATCATACCTATCATAAAAGGCGTGTCGGGTGTCTTAAAAAAATCACAAACTGCATTATTATTACCATAAATTGTAGCCTATTTTTTTTTGAGATAAAGTACTGGTCACGCTCGCTCTTTTGCGTTCTTTTTAACTTGTTGAGTAACAAACCCTGCTCAGACCTGATCATTTTAAATTTAGCTTCAAAGCGTTAATTTTCTTGTGATTTTTCCCTGTTAACATGGACAATGGAATGTTTCTTAATGATGTTGATTTGAGTTCGTTATGTGTTCGGTTGCGCGTGTGCAGCCTAGCTGATAATTAGCTACCTTCACTACAAATTGGCGTAATCAAGAGACACTTCTCGAGGTTGATTGATAAATTGCAGCGTTCCACTGATGGGGTAAGTACAGCTTTACGTTGACTGATTGTATCTAATAAAGGGTTATGTGCACTGCAAATCTGTGTTTGCTTTGTCATATAGCACAATGATTATTTTTTGTTTAACAGCCTTTGTTGAAGAAAATTTATTCAGTGACAGGCAAGAGCAACTCTTCTCTCATGCTCATGTCTGTGGGAGCTGATTCACTGGGGACATGACAGTAGCCTGTGCCAGCATACACCATCTTCAATCTATTCTATTCGCACAGAGAGAGCACAGGAAAGGCATAGTATACGAGCGGCCATTTTATTTATTTTTTTTGAAAGCACTGACTTTCCCCACATACGCATATTACTAATCAAAACAGGCAACCGTGATAGTACACATTCGGACAAACACGGCATAATACCGACCGCTCTAGTTGGATCAACTGAAGAAATAAATTCAGCAATCAGCTATAGTGTATTGTGTTACAAAACAACAAGACATCCGTGTGCAGTCTCAATTGAAGTGGACACTATGCAGGAACTACTCCATCTGAGTCCATCTCCATACACAGCAACTCGTTTGTTGGTACCTAATATCAATCTAATGAAACTATACAAATGATTTATTCCTACAGGGCTAAGGAAACAATTAACAAATGATGAATTCGTTGGTCAAAACAGTCCATGGAGTCTTCTACTAATTTAATGCATATTCAATTATTGAAAATCGAATATTTGTGAGCTAATGCACAGAAGAAACAACACATAGTCATCCAAATAGTTGCCAGTTGTTGGTAAGATGTTAGAACGCTTCGCTAACTCGATCAACGTGTTGATAAAATAGGTCAATTCATCGCTGCGTCGCGTAGGATGCATCGCCTGTATAATCGAAGCCTCAGATGCTTAAACTGTGCTTAGGACCTACATACTTATATTGCTGCAAGTGCTGATACCACACTTCGCTGATTGCGTTAGGTACCACTGCTCAGATTGCAGTCAGAGAAGGTACTTACTAAACATGTTCCCTCTTGAGGGAGTCGCGCGTGTGCATCATCTGCGAGTCCGCGGTGTGGACGCCACCGCCACCGCCGCTGCCACCGCCACCACCGCCACCGCCACCGCCGCCACCGCCACCGCCACCGCCGCCACCATCGCCGCCAGCGCCCGCCGTCATGTCGTATGCTGACGGCCCCGGGTTCGGGTTACTCCTGTCCAAAATACTACAAGTTAATACCTCGTCTGTTACTGGCATAGTAAGTACAAGTATAATAATATAATTTACAAAACTTGAAAAACCGACTTCTGGCCGAACTGCTCAACCGATTTTGATGGTATTTCTATGGAACTAATTTGGAAGTATAACCTTTCAGATAAAAAAACAATATTTCAAATTGGCTCATAAATTACGAAGTTATGGTATAATAAACATAAAAAAATACAGTGGAATTGAGAGCCTACTCTTTTTATTTAAAGTCTGTTAAAAAGTATATGGCTTAGCCTCCATACAAGTTCAGCTGACATGCCCTTGAGCCTGCAGCTCCATTGTTCGCTACATATATTATGGTTGATTTGAGCATGATCAACCATACGATAGAAAACATTTAGCAATAATTAAGTTCCGGCCGCGATACTCGTAACTCGGATAAAAACTAACTTAGCTCTAATAAGCTATTGGGAACTACATTTATGCTAGCTTTTATCCAATAGTGAAGGTGTGACTGCGTTTCAAACTACGAAGCGTCTCAACTTTCTTAAATATATTCGAAATTAACTGATATAAGAATCTATCGGTTAGATTATTGTATATTCCTACTACATTAATAGTATCATCATAAATATATTACGTTTATTTACAAATATATATATATATTAGTATTATATCAGCTGTCTCGTTCCCGTACAAGCTCTGCTTAGTTTGGGGCTAGATAGTGTTGTGTGGATTGTTTCCAATATGTATTTATTTATTAGCTTGAAGGAGTCCACTGCTGGGCATGGGCCACCCTTATACATTTCCAAAAAAAACGATTCAGAGCCCTCTCCATCCGCCGACTCCCTGCGATCCTAACATTATCGTCGATCCATCAGGTGGGTGGCCGTTCTACGTTTCTATATTCTCCAGCGGTTGGCAGCTATTTGAGCTTTATGACCAGCCTATTGCCAATTCTACTTATTAACTCTACAAGCTATGTCGGTGAACTTGGTTCTTCTTCGCATTTGTTCATTTCTGAAATTCCCAGCATAGCTATGTTCATTGTTCATAGCTCGTTATGCTTGTGCATAAGGCCAATAGTCAGCGACCACGTTTTAGTTCCATAGGTCATAACTGGCCACACGCACTGATTAAGGCTTTCGTCTTGAGGCTCTGTGGTATTTGTGACGAGAAGATCTGTCGCCTATCCGAGTTTGATTCGTCGGCAGATCTCTTTGTCAAAGTTTGCTTTACCGCTTTACGTTTGGTACAATGAAACACTAGGGCAGTCACATATTACAGTTGTATACAAAACTAATACAAGCCGTGGTTTGACTCACTCTTGACTATTTTATTATTCAGGTATAACGCAACGAGTGCGAGTGGTGGCGCGTACTTAGCTCATGATAAATTGTAATAATACAATGATCTCAGAACAAAACAAATCATTGCTGTGCGTAGATAAATAAATAATACAGGAAGGAACTTTAAGTAGCTCTCAATCACAAAAGGAAAAACAATCTACGATATCGGTCAGAAATGAAACACCGATGAGATCGATCAATTTCAAATAATACTTGGGGCTAAGCGGATAAAAAAATGTTTGCAAGCGACACATATATCTACTTACTATTAATGTTACTATAGTTGTATGCTGTGCTTGCTGTACCTGTGCCTGTGCCTGTGTGTCGATGCATTATATTATGTTGTTCTAGTGAAAGCAAACTGTACCTACCTAAATAGGTGTGAGACATCCATGTGATTGTCCCGTGTGCGTGTGTTGATGGAGGGAAGTGCGGTGCCGATGCCGTGCGGCTAGCTTCCGTCGGTAGAGCGCGGAGGAGCGGCGCGCCCGCGAGCGGCGCGTTGCCTTGCCATTGCCGCTCTATCACTACTGTGCGGTACGGTACTGTGCAGCTGGCTACGTCGACACTCGTACGTTTACGCTTGCCAACGTTACACCTTTTAGCCTGATCTAGCATTTTCTAATCATAAATGACCAAGGACTTTCATAACTATTATAAGATGTAAGTAAGAGAGGTCGAACCGCGAGAGTAGCGGCCGCCGGCGGCTTCGCCTGCGTGGCTTTTTCATCACGTTTCTGTTATTTTTTCGGAATAAAGAGAAGCCTATATGATAAATCAGCCAGGTTACCAACTACACTTTGTTGAAAATTTTATCCAAATCGGTCCAGTAATTAAAATGAATATTGTCAACAATCCACACCACACGATCAAGCCCTAAATAAAGCAGAGCTTGTACTATGGGAACCAGATAGCTGATACTTAAATACATTTTAATAAATACTAAGAATAAAATATAAAACCCAGTAAGAGAACAAACATCTGCGATCACCACACAAATATTCATAACAGAAACAGCAGAAGGAGAAAAATGTAAACATCGTAACATTTGCATTTATAATATAAGTAGGTAAGGATTATCTTCACCGAGTCGGGTGTCTAAAGAAAGCATATATAGCCTTAATTAGAAGGATTGGCAATATTATGTTGTTGTAAACATTGTGCCAGATTTAACTATAAAAGTGCTGAAGATCAGCAACATTATTACACGCGCGCGCTACATGTAGGTATACATATAGTTGCCTTCCATAGATGCAATGTCGTAATCATTGATTATAGGTAGGTATAATTACAATACCTCACTAACAACAGCCTATGATTTTTTCTAGAATCTGCAGATTTTGGTATAATTTATCCGCTTATTCGTTTGGTATAGTTTTTCGCTATATTCCGCCAAGCAAATGGACCTATAATAAAAAAAGATTAAATAGAAAGACTAGATAGAAGGTGAACAAGGAGAATACTGGTTCTACAAGTAAGTATACCTATATTTTTATGAATCAATTAACTGTTTTGTGTTGATATAGTGAAGACCTGCATTCTTTGTAAAACACGATCGCGGGAAATATTTATTAAGTACTTTTAAAACAAAGGCAGACTTACCTACTACGTTTGACCGAGAAAATCTGACGAGGGACGTGACGTAACATCTCTGAGTTCTCTGACGCCCATAACCTTGCGCATCAGTGAAACGCTGTCGAATATCGCTATCATATTTAACAGCGTTCACTGATCGCCAAAGGTATGATTCCGATCTCGGCAGCAAGCAGCACTGTGTGTGTCAAATGTCAAGATCGGAATAAACCTCGCGACAAGCACCTAGCGGCTAGGAGTTGTTGGCCGAGATTGACGTCATCTCCACCGTGATATTTTCTCAGTCGAAGTATAAAGAGCTACTCGATGGTATAAAGCCGTTCCTTGAATCGCATTATTGAACATGTTACGTGTTCGACCTGCGCGCTTATATTCCCTAATATTACTTTGGTGAAGGAGTCTCATCTCAAGGAAGGTCGTCAACTGTAGTAAAGGGGTTCCAAGTTTTATCAAGTGCAGAAAAGGAACACAGTACCTATAGATAGATAGATACTACGATATCCAACAACTTCAGCAAGTTTTACACAAGACCGATGTTTCACTCGCAAAAAACACTAAAGATGGATTTTCAAAAAGTGAAAAATTTAGGTTGGTTCATTATTTTCCAACAAGAGATAATCGGAATCGAATCGGGTCCGATGGGATCCGACACGGTCAGTAGGCCTACCATGAGCTCTGTCTCTGGTTCTGGTTTTGAGTCCAATACCACCCACCACTCTCTGGAGAGTGGTGGTATTGGAGGAGGCCTTTGCCCAACAAAGAGATGATGAGGACTAAAAGTAATAGTAATAAAAAGTTTACAATAGCAATAACATTTGTAAGAGGAAAGGAAACTAGTACATAGCTAGTTCTGTTATCGGCGGTATGAGGGGACGAGCGGCGCGGGGCGCAGGGCCCGGGGAGGAAGGAGGGGGGAGGGGGCCGATGTTTATGTTGTAAGGCATCGGAAAATTCTCATAGAAACAATACAAATAGTTCCAGTAACAAGAGAAGTATAAAATTGATTAAATAAAATATAGATTTAAAAATGTTTTATTAAAAATACCTAAAATTATGTCCTTACTTATGTAAATAGTGTGCTTAAAGCTAAAAAAAATATTGAATGTCGAGTACCTCTATCTACGACAGCCTTCATAGCTTCATAGTTGGAAGGCGCGGGTTCGGTCCCACCCACAACAAATATTTGTGTGGTGAACATAGATGGTTGTATTTGGCTCTATTTGGTATTGTATTCTAAGTAAGTATTTATTATAATTATTATATCAGCTATCTGGTTCCCATAGTACAAGCTCTGTTTAATTTGGGGCTAGATAATGTTGTGTGGGTTATCCACAAAATCTACTTGATTGATGATTGAGGTCCAGCAGACCAAGGATTCGTAGTAAGTAGTGATTATAGCACCTATGCTAAGGTCGGGGGTTCAAATCCGGTCGTGTACCAATGAGTTTTTCTGTCGCATAATTTATTTACACAATGTTAGTTCTCTCAAATGGTGACGGAAAACATCGTGAGGAAGCCCGCGGCTTAGTCGGCTCCGCACATATTGACCATGTCTTTCCTGTGGATTAGGCCGACTAAGCTGTCAGGATGGTATATTAGGTGCTGGGCAAGTCTATTCCATCTAAAAAGTCCTGTCCCAGGCACTGTAGCGTCCCGTTAGTAGAGGTATGAGTAATCACCGCTACATAACTATATAAATCATGTGCAATAGATGCGCTGGCCTGTTTACTTAGTGTTTATAGCGATAGCGACGTCATTAGGTATATCGGCAGCGGCAGCGCAGCCCGGTTCAAGAGCAAGGCCGGCGTTACCGCGGTTATGCAACGTTAGTGCAGCACATCATTCCACGTGCAATCTATCTCTGGCGCTAAATACTTTATTATTGCTATTTGTTATAGCATCCTGTCTAAATTGCTCTATAGAACCGACGTTCAAACTCCAAGATAACTCTGGGATCATAATGAAGTACATTTTAGTAATTTGTAAACTATTGAAAATGTTCTAGATTTAAAGCTCTCGAGTAGAACCGCGGGTAAAAAACACACCCCTTATCAGATTTCTTTTTTATTCCGTAAAATTATCAGAGCCCGGGGAGATCGGGGAGAACCTTCGACATGAACATGATGTGTGCGTACATAAGCGGAGAAGAACATCGCGAAGTAACCTCTTCGAGCAGGCAGCGGTGATGGGTTCGACGCCTGTCACTAATGGAATCTCCTCTTATTTAAGAGCAATGTCGGCGATAAAGATAAAACTGTCACGTCGTAGGTACAAGGTGGCCAGTCATATTTTCTCTTCTGCGTTTGTTACAGAGAAAGAAAGAGGGAGGGGGAGGGAGTGAGAGAAAGAGACCAGTAAGCCTACCATGAGCTCTGTCTGGCTCTGTCTCTGGCTATGGTTTTGAGTCTGTGTGAGTGCCCACCAATCCATTATACAGGGTGGGCCATAAGGGTGTTGGCGGTTTCAATATTCAATGAAAAAAGAACTACGAAACATAACAAAAATATATTTGTATTTTTAAAAAGTAGAACCATAGGAATTTTTAAGACCTAAAAATAATGTTGCCCAAATGACTTCCCTCGGCTGCTTGGCCCTCTTGGAATGATGTTCAGTGATGAGGCCAATTTTCACCGTAATGGCCATTTGAACTAGCAAAATTGTCGGTTCTGGTCCGAGACTAATCCCCAACGCTGCGTGAACGTCCTTTTCAAAGCCCTAAGCTTGTCGTGTGGCCTAAGATATTGTCAACCGGTATTATTGGGTCATACTTTTTAGAGGACGAAAGAGGGCAAGCGATGACGGTTAGAGCTAACAAATTATTGCAACATGATAACAGACTTTCTGGTGCCAGCCTTGCAAGAGCTTCAAGGCAATACCTCGAGGATGTGGTTTCAACAGGATGGGGCCACATGTCATACGGCTAGGGTATCCATAGAGCTGCTGAAAATAATTTTTCCTGGAAAACTCATTTCGAAATTGAATGGTCACCACGTAGCTCCGATCTCTCTCTGCATGCGATTATTTTCTATGGGGCTACCTCAAATCGGTAGTCTTCGAGAATAATCCGACCAATTTAGAGCAGCTGAAGGGGAATATTATTCAGGAAAGTAACAAAATACCGAGAACAAGTTTTCAACGAGTTATCCAAAATTTGCGACTTTAGTTCCAAGAGTGCCAAGCAGCCGAGGGAAGTCATTTGGGCATCATTATTTTTAGGTCTTAAAAATTCCTATGTTTCTACTTTTTAAAAATAAAAATATATTTTTTTTATGTTTCGTAGTTCTTTTTTCATTGAATATTGAAACCGCCAACACCCTTATGGCCCACCCTGTACTATGTGTGTGACGTTTTGACGTAGGATTTATTTGGTCAACACTCACACAGGCTCAAAACCAGAACCAGAGACAGAGCCAGACAGAGCTCATGGTAGGCCTACTGCAGTAAGTGCATACGGGTTAAATAATATCTATTTACCCACTGCGTCTATCTAGACGTAGTGCCTCCGATCAGACTAACCGCTTTTCTCGACCACAGCTATAGTATATCTTGTCGGTACATTCTATGATGGATCACTAATAATATAGGTAATATTTATTACAAATATCAATTCAATGACGAGCAAAATGGCAAGTTGTCGTAACATTCCAAGTCCCCTTGAAATGTCTCATCTGAACTCGTATTTCCCTGTAGCAAGTAATGTTTTGAAGGACGCTGCTCCACGTTCCATGAGGTAAGGGACAGACAGACAGTGCTCTTGACATGGCAATCATTTCCCCCGAACAGCCGAACAGCGGGCGGCGACGGCGGACAGACATCGACCTACACTCGTCGTACTATGTTATACAATTAGGAATGTTCTAGTAAGTGTCAGTCACACACAGCATTATCATTTACATTTACAAATACACAAAATAAAAAAAACTTCAGAGTTTTGTGAGTTTCTGAGTTTTGTGCAACGTACCTACTGCTTAGGAACTGTTCTAATATACCATCAAAGTTACGAATTTTACATATTCTAGAGCAGCTGACTGTACTTGTACGCTACCCGCATGTACTTACGCTAAGCTCAATGTAGAATATATTTTACATATTCTAGAGCAGCTGACTGTACTTGTACGCTACCCGCATGTACTTACGCTAAGCTCAATGTAGAATATATTTTACATATTCTAGAGCAGCTGACTGTACTTGTACGCTACCCGCATGTACTTACGCTAAGCTCAATGTAGAATATATTTTACATATTCTAGAGCAGCTGACTGTACTTGTACGCTACCCGCATGTACTTACGCTAAGCTCAATGTAGAATATATTTTACATATTCTAGAGCAGCTGACTGTACTTGTACGCTACCCGCATGTACTTACGCTAAGCTCAATGTAGAATATATTTTACATATTCTAGAGCAGCTGACTGGCTCTGGTCTGGCTCTGTCTCTGGTTCTGCTTTTGAGACTGTGTGAGTGTTGACTAAATAAATCCTACGTCAAAACGTCACACACACAATATAATGCACTGGTGAGCACTCACACAGACTCAAAACCAGAGCCAGAGACAGCGCCAGACAGAGCTTGTGAGGCCTACAGGTGGGTCGTATGCTTGTTTGCCGTCTTAGCTGTATAATAAATTATAGTTTAAAAAACAAAAAAAACACGCTTTTATAACTAATTGAAAACTTACATAGGTGAAACTAATAAAAGCGTTATAGAAAAGACGCCGCCGCCGCGCGCCGCGTATTAGTCGCTCGCTCTTGTTTTCACGGCTTATAACGGCGTTTGAAGTTCTTAATTATCTCAAGGGTTGCATGCAATGAATGTTATTGAATACTGCCTGCGCTGCGGGCTAATCGCGAGGTAATAGGAGCTGTCCACAGCCGGTGTAACAGTTGTATGCCTCATGCGAACACGGAAGCGCCTCGGCCTTGTTTACGACGTAGGTTCATCATATTACAATCCACTGAAATTAACTTACTGTAGATTACATGGTCCTTAGATGAATGCTACTTCGCCGCCACCGAGGCGATGCTGGACCCAACGCTGGTTTTCGTTGAGATATAAGTACACTCGTAGTAATAATAAAACGATATCAATAATTATTTTAAAAGATGTCCTAAATTAAACATGTTAGGGCCATGTTAGGGCATAGCAGGTAGCATGTCAATCCCTACAATTTTAATCTAAAAATGTTCAAAAGCATTCGTTATCGTCAATTTCATATGATTCACCCTATTTGTTTTTGGTTCGTCGTATTGCATGGCACAACGCCTAGGGGGGCGAGGGTGGAGTTCTAAATCCTTACAAAGGGATATCTGATGGTCAAGGTTATTAAAAGCCTCGTTGAAATAATCATCGCCGAAGGACTCGTTTTTGCTTTGATAAGTAATAAGTGTATATTTTTTTTTGTAATTAACTAGAAATTTTCTATTAAGCCGTGGTCATAATGCAACCTACCCTAACAAAAAACATACTGGCTTTAATTTATTTTTTTCTTGTCGTTTACAAGATCGATTGATCCTTTCAACACACATTTTTTAGCAGTTTTTAGGGCTCCGTAGCCAAATGGCAAAAACGGAACGTTTATAGATTCGTCATGTCTGTCTGTTTGTCTGTCTGTCCGTCCGTATGTCACAGCCACTTTTCTCCGAAACTATAAGAGCTACACTAATGAAACTTGGTAGGTAGATGTATTCTGTGAACCGCATTAACCGAGTCGGAGGCCCTTGCCCGGCAGGTAGGTATGTATATTGGTTCAGCTTTGTTGACAGCTTAGTGTAAGTATAAGGTCTGTTACTCTACGCCTTATTTATTTATTTTTTTATTATTTATTGCTTATTTAATGTATTCCATTATAGTAGGTATGTACTTAAAACAACGCGCAACATCGCGCTACTCGGTGCCTTCATAATAGGATCACTTTTTGTCTGGTTTCATCCGACCTACTTCACTGTGTTCACGTTATTGCCTTTGGAATTTGATGAAAACTCTGAGCGTGAATGTTGTTACTAAATAATGTTTGTAATGCCACCGCCACCACCGCCACCACCGCCACCACCGCCACCGACCACGCCACGGTATGAAAGGGTTGATTGGATAAACCTACAGAAGCAGTAGATACTACGAAGTTGTGTGATAGTATTACGTCATCAATAAACTGTAATAGAACGTACTTGAACACGAGCTTTTTACTAGAAAGAAGAAAGAAAGAATTATTTATTTATGACGACACATGACATTTAACAAAGAGACACATATTCATATTAAAGATAAACTCTGAACAGAGACTAAAGTAATAAAAAACAAAATAACATAAGTACACAACAAATTACTAAGCGATATTGAAACTATATACATTCGGTTTATTGAACCAAGCGACTGGCGCAAAGTTCCTGTTAAAATGACAAGGATACAACATTCTTCCACAATAAAAATAGAACGCCCTCTCAATGAGCCACGATTTGAGTTTTAATTTGAATAGGAAGGCTTTGGCGCATCTTTGATGTTTTCTGTCAGGCAATAATAACTACCGGGTCACCGTAAGATGTCCCCTGCCGTGATGTTCTACCAAGTCAGGGGACAACTTGCGGAGAAATGTCTGTACCTTGTTTATATTATGATGTTTCAAAGTGGTCCTCATCATTTTTCTGAATAATTTAATACTTATACTTATTAATTTTATTTACCGAAATTTGTAACTAACTATAATATTTGGAACTCGACTCGACTTCCGGTGATCTTGTATCTTAGGCGAGCCTACTTTAGCCTGTTACTCGTGTCGTAACTAATTGCGGCATGCTGTAGTCCCTTTTCACCCATGCTCATTTGAAAGAGGAAGCTTATCGTCTTTAGTAGATGTTATAGGCGGGTCACGTACGTACGTTGTGTTGCAAGGCTCTTCTCTTCTTCATCTTTGAGAATGAGGTGCATTGCCTTGTATGCTAATAAGGTGATTTGGGCGTACCGTGTGGGGGAGGGCGGCGGCGGAAGATCGTGACACCGCCTACCGAACAATTTCCTTTGTGAGTCGAGACAATGACAATAACACTAGGATATTTATACCTATTGATATTATGCTAAACTTAGGTACTTGTCTGTTGGCTTCATAGAGAAAAACAATTTGAGATAAAATTTGCAAAAATAAAAACCGGCTATCATGATAAAGGGTTATGACAATTTCGTTATCCGTTAATTCAGGCTAGGCTTAGCATAAAAATGCATCGTCATCGGAACTGAACCACACCCCACGCGAAGTGGATCTAATTCAGTTCGAAGATTTTACCCAAACAAACAAATAAATTAACAATAAATATCAACAAATAGAGCAAGCTAAATAAAATCGTTTAAAAACGGCACAGAACTTTGTTTGTTTCAGTCAGATTATTAGGACGCATGGTTTTTGAGTTAAAATATAATATTTTGATAGGCATTGATCCATGGAGCTATGCTTCCATGCGTGATGGAGTTTAACGAACACATACGCGTTACATAATCGTATGTTATTATGTTTATGGTGGCGTTAATTACTTACTACAAGCAGAATCTGAAATGGCGAAGCACAGTGCTGGCTTCGCCATTTCGGAATCTCTACCGCGCCGAACTTTCTAGGCCAATTAATACTACAATACAGTACGCACCTGCTAAACTTGTTGTTTATTCTGTGACGCCGAGGAGAAGCTATACAAAGTAATCTTCAAACACACTCTACATGTTACTTACGGTACGGTACCTACTATCCAAAACGGTAGGAACAGACATACATTACAAATTAATAATAATAAGAAGTATGGAAATATAATGGAACCTCACAAGAAGGCTTTGCTATTTTAAAACTAAAAAGCATCCAAAATAATAAGAGCTAGTTAGAAAATTAGAGATAAATAAACACCTTATGTGCGCCACTGGAACAAGACTGTCCTCTTCAAACTGTTTCAAAATGTTCACAACTTATGATCACTATAAAATTTCACAACTTTGATAATATTTGTTAGCAAAATATATTTTTCCTCCGTCCGTTCCCTCGCTAACGCTTAGAATACGTTAATTTTTTAATCACTCGCTGCGCTCGTGATTTTGTTTTAGAATCCTTTGCTTGCTCAGTCATCAACATTGAACACGCGGTTAATAATATTTGCACTCGAGTGCAACACGTAACTTTTCCTCCCATCTCAGCGAGGAAATGACTAACGCATAAAAGAAAATGGTGTGCGTAAAGCAAATTAAAACAAAAGTAACACACTAATAAGGTTACGAATCGGAGTTAATAACAAATTAAAAAAAGCTGTATGATAAATTCGGCAACATGGAGGTAGAAGTAAATAGGTTTAATGATGTTTTGAATTCACCAACTTAGTGCACACGATGTTTTAATAGTACATTGTTACCCGAGTGTTGAAAGTCACGTTTTTTGAGTCCCGAGACGGGTTTGGCGCCAGAGCGTAGCGAGGGCGCCAATGGAGCTTGAGGGACTTAAAAGACTCTCATCCGAGGTAAACACTGTGCTTTTCATTACGAATACAAGGAAAGTAAAAATAAAAACATGAAAGAAAAATTTGTGAAAATGAAGATTGAATTGCCGCCTTCCCGGTTTTTTTTTTATTTTTCTCTGGCGGGCCTTCGGCTTCGGTTCGCCAGCATTATTCAGCCAAAATTTTTATTTTCATAATTTAAAAAATGGTAAATTGTTTGCTCAAATCTATGTTATTTTAAAGAAATAGTTGAACGTACGAGTACGAATATAATAATTAAGCCGTTTAAGGGTTCAACACACGAGGATAGTAGGCAGTTCTAATTTTTATCATATTTTTTATAAATATTGTTGACATGGATGATATATTAATAAAGTAATTTAGAAGATATTATTTATTTAATACTATCTTTATGTTATTTAAATTTAAATTTTACATTGCGCTCTAATTAGACTTTTTAAACTTCATACCGTTGTAATGGGTTTCCAACCTACTTGCTGAATAAAAAGTTGGAATTTGGTTGAACAACCTCCTTGTAGTTAGAAAGACTTTAGAAAGTTGGAACATGGTTGAATAAAATAGAACTTGTTTTTTTTATAATTTGACAGCTGTCAGTAGAAAGCGATTCTCCCTAGGGCTGAAAGTTTTACTTTCAATTAGGCCCCTCAGGCAACTTCAGACCTACTTTCAGAGTATGAGCAATGAAAATTCAATTTACTTTATCCTCTAGCGGATAAAAATGGCTTTGACAATCAATTATCGAAGAGCAAAAATACTCTTCCCGAGATGGGGGATTGAAAATATAATTTTCAATTTTACCTACATATAATTTTCTAATGATGAAGCCATGCAAAGTGTAAATCTGATGAGCAATCACTGCAGACGAGCGTATGCAGCTGAAGGCACGTCATTTACATAGACGCCACGCTAATAACGTATTTGTTAAAATATATTTGGGGAGGCATTGTGTTTGAGTTAGCCCAGCGCGCCGGGCGGCGGCCACCCGTCACCCGTCACCCGTCACCGCCGGCGCCGGCGCCGCCCGCGTCCAACCTGTTTAGCGTTCCAAAGTCCTTACAAGGAACTCTTATAGCTTCACTTTGTAGGTTTTAAGCCAGAACTGTTATACTACATGTCGGGTCCCCGACATTTATTAAATTGATATTTTATACGGTCTCTAGGTATTATCTTTAATGATTGTAGTTGGAGATCTTTAATGATTTTAATTAAATTAAATCAATAACTACAAATACAATTCGTGACTTTAAAAAAAATATTTAGATGGGTCTTAAATAAGAAGTATGGAAATATAATGGAACCTCACAAGAAGGCTTTGCTATTTTAAAACTAAAAAGCATCCAAAATAATAAGAGCTAGACTAGCGCTAGATCTGAATAAAGAAATTTTTTATTAGATTGAAGTCTTAAAAAGAATTATAACAGTCTTGTAGGCTTTGTCAGTTTTGGAGTAGAGCTGCAGGGCTACCACGAGCTCCATATGGTTATGGCTATGGCTGTCAAATTGTGTATAGATAGACTGACCCACACATTCATTTTCTTCTTGGGTTTGAATGTGTTGACACAATTTTGACAGCCATAACCATAACCATATGAAGCTCATGGTAGGCCAGCAGATTGTGTGGAGCTTGCGCTTTACTGAAGAGTTCTAAAATGTTATGAGTGTTATTATGATGTGAGTTGATGATTTGTGTTGAAAATACGTAGTTAACTAGCTATGTTCGATGAGAGATGAACAACGAGGAGAGTAGCTAGCCTCGTTGCTCTTGTCTTGAGTTACGAGTAAAGGTTCGCAGGTTCGAATCACGCTCTCCAAATCGCCTAATACAACCAGCAGCAAAAACTGCTCTTAGGGCGCGAAACAGCTATCATATGGCAATTAAAATATATAATCACTTACCGAACGAAATAACGGAACAGCCAGAACGAAAGTTCCAAGCAAAATTGTACAACTGGCTAGCTAATGGTTGTTATTATAACTTAAATGAATTTTTCACACGCCGACGATAATAAATTTACTGTGTATGCTTGCTTAGGTACTATTTGTAATTCTAAATACTTAAACTATACTTACAATTGCATGCTGAGTGAGTTCAAGCAAAATGTGCTGAATCAATAATTTAATTACTGACATCTAATACCTTACCACATTTAAAGCAATAAAATTTCATTTCATTTCATTTCAAATCGAAATGAATATAGAACTAATTTCGAGGCTTCCGTCGACTCGGACCGGTAGGTACTCGGACCGCAGTCCCACTCGCCGGAGTAATTTAATTTTATTATTTTTCTTCCGGCGACTCGGACCACTTTTGAAATGATCTAAAAAATCCATTGTTCAAGGCAATGAAGTACAGTCAAAGGAAAAAGTAGGTGTAGAAAGTAAACATAAAGAATATAACTCTTTGATTGAAGACACAATTTATTTTAAAAAATCTAATTATTAACAGTTATTAAAATATACATATATCATACTACAAATAATGAACAAATTAAAAAGAAGTAGACAAGAAAACAATATTAAAAATCAGTCTTAATTCGTTTTACTTAGATAATACGGTCTTTGTTATTTAAAATGTAATAAAAATAATATGATAAATCTGACCTAGGCTCTAAAAAAATAAATAAATATTGTGTACAATCCTTACAATACTATCTAGCCCCAAATTAAGCAGAGCTTGTGCTATGGGAACTAGATAGCTGATATAATACTTATATACGTTTTTTTTTAAATACACACTTAGAATACAATATAACACCCAGACAGAGAACAAACATCTGCATTCACCACACGAATATTGGTTCTCGGTGGGAATCGAACCCACGACCTACGGAGCTGAAAGGCCAGTCATCATATTATATAAAATAACATGATAAACCTAACATTATAAATATTACGGTACGTGGAAAACACAAGCAACGATGTTTATTCACATAAGTCAATACTCTTCAAAATTTTAGATTTTTGACTATAAATTATAACCATTAAAGAATTCAGGGCAAACCCAAAATCTTAAGTGGAAACACTGGGTTGAAGGCAATTCTGTCACTATCGCAACGTCTAGGATAGAAAGGTACAAATTATGAATACATTTATAGGATGCAATTTTATATTTAAGTTAATTTTATAGTCATAACATTTATAAAAAAAATTGATAAAATAATATTTTTTCGAATTTATAGTGAAGTGGCTGAAATGGGATTGGGCAGGGCATGTTAGGTCCCGGGGCCGCCCAAGGAAATGTTGGCGGGACGATATCGACACCTTTGAGAGGAGATGGTGGGAGGAGGCTCGAGAGAGAGATAAGTCTTTTGGGGAGACCTTTGCCCAGCAGTGGAACAAAATAGGTTGATTTAAAAAAAAAAACAAAATTACATTGCACTACTACTTAACATTTCGTATTAATGTCAGATCTGTTTCTGACGACGACTGTACAATTTACGTCACGTGGTTTGTGGTCCGACTCGCCGGAAGAAAAATAATAAAATTAAATTACTCCGGCGAGTGGGACTGCGGTCCGAGTACCTACCGGTCCGAGTTGACGGAAGCCTCGTAAGTCGTTCTGACTTAAGAAACCTTTAATGTGCGCGGTCCGCCACGGGCTTTACAATTTATTCGCATTCAATTACCAGTCGCCAGTATAATATATTATATCTGGAATTGAGCTATGCAATTATTTAAATAGTATTTCATTGCACAAAGCATGCCCGGCGTCGTCCTAATGAAAACACGGCATACCTCATCGTTTATTGAGTTCATTTACAAATACAATATCAATGGATATGAAATTATTTAAATAGTATTTCATTGCACCAAGCATGCCCGGCGTCGTCCTAATGAAAACACGGCATACCTCATCGTTTATTGAGTTCATTTACAAATACATACAATATCAATGGATATGATGACATTCATTGTTTTACAATCATATCAAAAGGGGGATTATTAAATAGCCCATAATCGTTGGTTGAAACTTAAGAGTGAGGTTTATTGCCAATTTGAGGACCTTGTTGATTTATTCAAGGAATAGATTGAGTTCAACCACAGCAACAACAACAAATGAAGGTGGTTCATTATTATTTTCAAGCAATTTTTCATTGATTGCGTTGTTTTTAGAATATTAAACAATTCGATGGCACTTTCTGAAGGGCAAGTTCGGCAAGTTTATCAATCGCACTTGATTTTAGTTCTACAACACGCCGGTTTCCTCACGATGTTTTCCTTCACCGTTTTGAGAGTACTTTGAGAGTATTAAAAAACTCCACTTTACATAAATTTATGGGAGGCATCCTGAAAACGATGTTTTTAAAAGTTTTGATTTTATGACGTTAAGCGCGTTACAAATTTGTACAACCTTGCAAAATTTGAGCATGATCGTATCAATGGTCTACCAGTAAAACGGCTACAGAGAGTAGCTATAAGGGTTCCTTGTTGGACTTCAGAACCCTAAAAACCACTTAATTTAATAAAGGCTATATAATTAAATTTTAGTGACATTGTAAAATTTAGAATCAGATGGGGTGAGCCGAGTGAGTGAGTAATAAGTGAGGGCCGATCGCACCGCTAAAAGCTCCCTGTCAATATGTACACAGATACACTATCAAAACATTCAGTGGACCTTTGACACAGCTCCCCTGTATAATTAAAAATGGGAAACATGCACGCATCCAATACGTTGATGAATCTCGGCTTACTGAACTTAATTAGAATGCATTCCCTGCATGGGGTGATGGCGGGGAGGGCGCGTGGCTCGGCGGCGGTACTGGACACACCGGGGATTTATATTAACCTGACTGCCAAAAAGGATATGCTGCCTCGTAAATCAACTATACGACTAAACTCACATTGTCACCAAACTAGCCCGTTTACAAGCACCTTTAATCATGTCCACATAGGTACGTGTCAGCTAACTTGCTTCGCTTGAAGCTTTACACTAATGTCTGTGCCCCGAATAACTAGTGCGTGCAGAATCCGGAAACAAAGGGATTTGTTTTAGCGGAGGGATGGGCGACGGTAATAACGGAATACCTAGGTGCTGTGGTTACCGATATGATAACAGTGCTGAACTACATTTATCAATGGACACTGTTTATAGTTCGCCCGATCAATTGTTACATATTTTTAAATCCTATGATTTATGAAACCGAAAACAAACGTTGATTACGAAATAAAAAATAGAAAGCATTTGATTTTTAATGAAAGGTAGCCAACTCCTAACAGCCTCCTCTGTTGTTACTAACTCGTTAGAAGTTCAATCGAGGAAATTCGTTAAAAATGACGCAAGGCATTTACGAACTTTTTTAAATGTTACTGGTTTTCTCTTTCTTCTAATTGGTCAGCGTAATAAATGCATTTTTATTTAGGTATTTATCTCGGTACTACCATACTTTAGATAGGTACCTATCTATGTAAATGATAAAGCTGGCCTGGCATGTTCTGATGTCCCGGTCACTCTACCCATCGGAATCTAACATGTCAAACAGCAATTCAAATTCAAACTCAATAAAATTGTATTCATTTCAATTCCAAGAATCATTTTGAAACGTCTTAACGCTAGATGAGTCTAGGTGCCAGTTCCACGCGACCAAGCCTAGAAGAACTGGCAACAAACTACGGCTAACTATTCTGCTTTCACGTCCCGATGGTGAGGTAAGTAGAAAAAAACTGGCATTATAAGAATAAAAGATTTTCATTGAATCGGGAGTGCAGCTTAATCTTCATAACTTGAAGAACTCATGTAGTTTTCCTAATTAGCACGTAATTATAAAAAAAACCCCAAAAACTAAAAAATTTAATATTTAAAGTACCTAATAGTTTTCTATTCCCACCTATTTTCATTAAAAAGAATCAAGTAAAGAACTTTTTAATTTTTTTTTTGCAGAAAGAACTTGAGCTTCGCCGTTCGATATTTAAAATTGATGACTATAGTCACACGAAGACAAGGCTGAATAGCAAAGCGACCTCTTTGGTCATTGGGCTGAATGGATGATGTCTATTGCCAGCATGATGGTTAGATGTACGCGAACTTTTTGAAAGAAAAAGTGTTTTTTTTAATTACTTACCGCCCTAGGGCTTTTCTAGCTGCATCATTACCCTAGAGCGCTAATTAGTCACCTACAAGCCCCATTTGGAGCTAATAAGAACCTACTTACCGAACATGAGAGATGTAAAAATATAATAGGTTTTATCTGCTAATTGATGGATGGCTTGCATCGTGAATAGTTACAGACAGGAGAGGGTGGGGCGCTAATCCCTCCCGGCGCGGGCGCGGATGGACGCGGCGGGCGGTGGCGGGCGGTGGCGGTGCCGAGTAGGGTATCATTTCAATCAGTTCATAATCTGGATCTATATAATGTCACAGGGAAATAATTAAATCCACCGTTTCATGGACTGCCTAGCCATATCATTAAATGTTATCAAACGGAGGGCTACGAGGCCTACATTCCTATGAATACCAGCGCATAGCTTCCTCACAGTAGCTAGGCATTATACTGAGTCAACTTCTCCAGTATCGTTGTATTGTTTGTATATTTCTCCTTTTAGTGTCCTTGTTTTTTTACTGGTTTATGTATGCTTATGTAGTAAATAAATAAATGTCTATGCCTACGACACTCGCGGGGAAAGACTTGTCATTCGTTTGTCCGTACTTATTAAGAGTCTTAAACAGTACTTTGGTGAAACCTTAGGTTCTTCTCTACCATTGATTATTTAACAAATGAATATTGATTAATTATGCCGGAGCATATTGGTACGCATATTGGGTTCCCGGCACCTAATTATGTACCTATGTAATGTCTAGCAGGATGTCAGACATTCTATGTAATATCTATATCAATTTAAGGAGACAACGTCTATTAAATAAAATGTGTGTGATGTAAATACCTGTACGTTATGTTGTGTGTAGTACGTTTATCTAGGTACTATTTTTGAAAATACTCGTAATATTTATCAAATCAAACTCCCCCCCTGTCTTGTTTATGTTCGATTTTGTCCATCCCAAGGTTGCCTGGTAGAGATCGCTGTTAGCGATAAGGTCGCCCATTGTTTTACTGTGAATTTTTATTTTTAAGCAAAATTCTGTATTCCTATATGTGTCATAGTAAGCAATAAATAGTTATCTATCTATCTATCTACCTGAATAGCTGGCTACGGCAACAAATTGATTTGTAAATCTATAGATAATCTCGCGTTCTCCCTTGGTGTCCGGTTCAGTTAGGGAGCGAGCTTGTGCTGCGCTGTATCAAAGTCCACAGGGTCCATGTGATACCTAACCTAAGAACTATGTATGTACTTAAACTAAACCATGTGTATGCAATTGAGTATTGAAGCGAGAGTGGTTTTGTATAGTTCTTACTTATATACTATATACACTTTTTACACCGTATATATTTATAGGTACCTAATAACATTATAAAAAAATTGACTGTACATAACTATTATTATCAAAAATAGTTTTTATTTACTTCTACTTTATTGTAGTAAGCACTATTTTATTCATACAATATAAAAAATCCTCAATACTCAATACATTTATTGCATAAACATGGTTTAGTTTAGGTACATACATAGTTGTTAGGTGTAAGTCACATGGACCCTGTGTATAGGGTAAAGCAACATGGAGGTAGGCCGAGGCTTATACACAGTAGTTGGTACGTATATGTATATTATTATAGATTGAGAAATTCCAGTCATTATAATGTAGATAGTTTGTTACTTAATTTTAAATTAATAAGCTTGGTAAAACAGATTAAACGATAATGTCAAGGTCTTTATAGTAGTCAAAGTTAGGTTTAGTGCGTAGTTATACATTTTTATTTTATTTATTTAGTCATTAGTTATGTCATATATATTCGTTAATGTCATAGTAGGTTTTCTCAATTAGGAACAACTTTAATGTTTTTGTAAATAAGGAATCTTTTTCTATATTTTTTATTTCGGTAGGAAGTTTATTATAAATTTTTACTGACATTCCATACGGGCCGTCGCTGTGCATTTTTAGTTGAGATCGCTGTTATTAATTTGTTTCTTCCCTCCCGGTCTTAACACGTATCTTCGAGGCATGTAATTTAAGTTTTTATAAAGGTGGGGATATTTTCTTACAAATTTACACATTTCTAGAATATAAATACTGGGTAAAGTTAATATTTTCAAGTGTTTAAAGTGTGGCTTGCAACTTTCTCTTCGTCTTACTAGGATACGGACGCACTTTTTCTGAAGAATAAATAGGTCCTGCACATCTGTGCTATTGCCCCATAATATGATAGATAGGGAAATATGGGAGAAAATATTCGCATAGTAAGCAGTTAGCGCGGTCGCCAGGTTAGTAGTCGTTTTTAATTCGCGCAAGGCGTACGTGAAGCTTGATAATTTTGATTTTAGCTTTTGTACGTGGTTTTTAAAGTTCAGATGGGTGTCGATGTTTATGCCTAGTAGGGACAAAGTGTCGACGCATTCCAGTGGAATACCATTATGCGTCGCTTGTATGTCTATTGCACGTTTTTGAGTCGGTCTAAACTGCATAACTTTTGTTTTTGTGAAGTTTATTTCCAAATTGTGGTCCGACAACCAGTTTGATACATCTGTGAGGGCGTTTTGAATTTTACCGGTGATTGTAGTTATAAATGACACAATAGCCACTTTTTAGGGTTCCGTAGCCAAATGGCAAAAACGGAACCCTTATAGATTCGTCATGTCTGTCTGTATGTCTGTCCGTCCGTATGTCACAGCCATTTTTCTCCGAAACTGTAACAGCTAGACTGATGAAACTTGGCGAGTAGATGTATTCTGTAAACCGCATTAAGATTTTTACACAAAAATAGAAAAGAAAACAACAAATTTTGAGGGTCCCCATACTTGAAACTGAAACTCAAAAAAAATTTTTTCATCAAACCCATACGTGTGGGTCCTTTTATGAATAGGTCTTCAAAAATGATGTTGAGGTTTCTAATAATTATTGTTTTTTTCTAAACTGAATAGTTTGTGCGAGAGACACTTCCAAAGTGGTAAAATGGCGGTCCCCCCCCCCCCCCCCTCTAACTTCTAGAATAAGAGAATGATAAATCTAAAAAAAATATATGATGTACATTACTATGCAAACTTCTAACGATATTGGGTTTGAACGAGATCTAGTAAGTAGTTTTTTTTATACATCATAAATCGTAAACCACAATTTGCCTTGCAACGAACTACAAGAACTTTTAAATTATTTTAGGTAGGTACTTGTTGCTACGGAACCCTTCATGGGCGAGTACGACTCGCACTTGGCCGCTTTTTTCTCAATTACACCCGTACGAAGCCGGGGCGTTTCGCTCGTTGATTCATAAAAAGATGAATATAACAATTCTCTTAAACATACAAATGATCCAGCGTTTTAGTACCTATGTATGGTTGGTAGACTGAACATGTTAATAAACGCGAAAAGAGCTAATTATAGTGTTTAGTCACAAGATGCTCAAAGTATTTATGGAATTGTTCAGGGAACCTCATTGTGTTTGAAATGGAACACCACTCCGAATAAGAGCAAACAAGTAATCCAGACGTAGAATCGCCATCGTTAGGTTGCCAACAGAGACCATTGTGCATCTTTTGAAAGGGTTTCTAGCAGCAGCGGTGGCCCTCCTGCTCAGCTGGCATGTGCTGGATTGCTAACTACCCAACAACGAGCAAAGGACGGATACCTATTAACATTTCGAACATCTATATCCAACATAATATTGATGGCTAAATCGACTTTACGAATGCTTAATTATTGTATTTGTTTATTTTTTGTTGGAGCACTATGAAAATATTATTGCCAAATTTTAAAAATTCAGTTTTACCTTGAATTTTTTTTTTCATGTCATTTATTATCCAACAAATAAAAATAGGAAATCCAAATCATTTGAATACAAATATATTTTTGTTTAAAAAAACAGTTTTACGCTTTACCACCTAGTCTAGCTAGGTAGTAAATACATCTTCAGGATATCATGGACGCATACCAAAATAAAGATGCTAACTGTAATACAAAATTCTGTATTAAAATTAAAACCCCTTTAAAAATACAAAGTTTTATTTACTAACCAAACTTCTAAGTTAACGTATAACCATATATTTATACGGCCGTTTAAACCGCGATAAACGTATATTTCGACACTCTCAAGGGAATCAAAGTTGATAGGGTATTTTCCGTTGACCTAGAGCTATGAAATTTAGCAAGTAATACCGTCTTAGATTAAAAGTATATGGAAATATCTGAAACCTAGGTATCTGATACCTTCATGCAAGGAACGGCGGCTGTCCTGATTATTGTTTCTTTTTTTCTGACTTACTAAAACTATTCTTGATAATTATGTACCTCTATAAGAATATTGTAAGGAACCCTCGGTGGACGAGGCCGTCTCGTCCTGGTCAGTATTTCTACATTGTGTTGTAAGTCATTGCAATTTGGCCTCCTGATAGTGCCATAACTATAACGTGTATGAGTAATATTCCTAGACTAAAATATTCCTTTTAATCATGTTTGATGCTTCGATAGAGCGTATCGTCTCCACCCATAAAGAACAGGAAAACTCGGGATCACTCCGTTTCAGTGTCAGTCGCCGTGGTTTAGAACTAAACTTGGGGTTCCGTGGAGCATGATTGAATTACACCATGTTTTATTAGTTATTATTCCGTTTTATTTTTGTTATCATTATAGAAACAGATATATTACTTAGCGGCGTCGATTTCATGATGCTTGCAGCAACGGAATGGCGGCGGTGCGGTGGAAAATCACACATATATGTTTTATTATTTACTGTGTTAATTGCGGATTATATACTCTTTTAACAAATAAATTGGTGCAAATAAAGAGCTATTTAATTAACAAAGAGTTTTATTTATATAATTACCGTCTGCTTAAATTATCTTAATTAGTTGCAACTCAACAACTTATTTTTCATTGCTCATACTCTGAAAGTAGGTCTGAAGTTGCCTGAGGGGCCTAATTGAAAGTAATACTTTCAGCCCTAGGGAGAATCGCTTTCTACTGATAGCTGTCAAATTATAAAAAAAAACAAGTTCTATTTTATTCAACCATGTTCCAACATTCTAAAGTCTTTCTAACTGTAAGGAGAACCAAATTCCAACTTTTTATTCAGCAAGTAGGTTGGAAACCCATTACAACGGTAAGAAGTTTAAAAAGTCTAATTAGAGCGCAATGTAAAATTTAAATTTAAATAACATAAAGATAGTATTAAATAAATAATATATCTTCTAAATTACTTTATGTATAGCTTCATCTATTTATTTAAAATAACATAGATTTGAGCAAACAATTTATCATTTTTTAAATTATGAAAATGAAAATAATGGCTGAATAATGCTGGCGAGCCGAAGCCGAAGGCCCGCCCGAGAAAAAGAAAAAAAAACCGGGAAGGCGGCAATTCAATCTTCATTTTCGCTAATTTTTCTTTCATGTTTTTATTTTTACTTTCCTTGTATTCGTAATGAAAAGCACAGTGTTTACCTCGGGTGAAAGTCTTTTAAGTCCCTCAAGCTCCATTGGCGCCCTCTCTACGCTCTGGCGCCAAACCCGTTTCGGGACTCAAAAAACGTGACTTTCAACACTCAGGTAACAATGTACTATTGTGCCACTCAACCTCTATGTATTGAAAGTAGATGACTTTACATAATGTAAAAATTACACAAAATAAGTTGTTGAATTGTAAGAGATTGAGATAAGTAAACTTATCTTTTGCGTCAACTATAAATAGTCTTTTCCAATATTTTTTTTGTTATTTAATCTTTTCTGTACGGAACCATTTCCCGTGACTGTGAATTTGATTCAAGATGTCTGAGCACTGTCGTAAAAACGAGACAAAACATCCTTTCAAGACATATATATGTATATCTACCTTATCTTATATCTATATTTATAAAAGAAAGTCGTGTTAGTTACACTATTTATAACTCAAGAACGGCTGAACCGATTTGGCAGAAAATTAGTGGGGAGGTAGCTTAGAACCGGGAGAAGGACATAGGATACTTTTTATCCCAAAAAAGCAACGGGAACGGGGTGTTACGGGAACGGGCGAGCAAAGCCGCGGGCGGCCACTAGTTGTTTTATAAAATAGATATCAGTTATAGTACTAAAAAGCGCATAACAAGGTCTAAAAATTGGTTATACAAGAAGTCGTTTTAAAACAATAGCTAATGTAAATCATTTATAATAGATTCAAAGGCCTGTTTACATGTATCTTACTACCCTGAAGGCGAATTTTACATCTGCCATTTTCACAAGATATTATTGTGAAAATTAAAATTTGTAATTTAGCTAATATAAAAATAATAAGTTCTATGTATTAGCATAAGTGCTTGTTTGGTAATAAATAATTATTCTATTCTATTTCTAACGCTTAGTTCAATTTATTTTTCATTTCAAGTGGGGTAAGGGTCGCGACCGGTAGAAGAAGACATAGATTTTTGATGACTGAATGGTAGTTTTATTTATTTCACCTGATGAATAAGAAAATATCTAAGGTATTATTTTGATAGCAAGCATTATTTTTTATTTAAAGGTCAAAAACAAAGTGGATGCTGTCGACGTTACCACACGTTCCTCTAATCTCTAAAGTATT